>OY744481.1:134036048-134636048 GCA_963556165.1 Tipula helvola
GTGAAGTAGCGCTTCAACTTCCCAAATTTCCAAGATTTAACATCTTTTGTGGTTGACGAGAAGCCAAAATACCGACATCGCTACGACCCGAAATTGGATCAACATAACACCGACGAATTTTAACATGAACATGCCAACAATTTAAGAACACAACAAGTTTCAGTCATCTTTTAATGTTTAACAACACTCAATATGCGACATATAAACAAGTCTGTACTGCCCAAGGACTCATATACGACGATCAACAGAGGATAGAACGTTTGCAGGAATCTTCAGTGTCAAAAATGCCAAGAGTAATGAAAACGTTGTTCGTACAGATCCTGATCCTTGATTCTCCCGAAAACCCAAAACGCTTATGGGACATGTTAGACTTATATGAAGATTTTATCTAAGAAGAAAGACTAGCTGAAGAAGGCATTGAACGCGCCTATGGGATCATCGCATGCAAGCTAAACACAGAAGCAACAGAAGGCAGAAATTTCCGCTTCTGGGTGGAACAATGCGGTATGGACAATATTGACGACTATGAGAACCAGCTAAACGAACAAGTCTTCAACATCGATAATTCAACTACTCTTGGCAGACGCATGTGCGAGATGCTTAAAGGAAAATAATTCGAAATTGTTGATAAAATCTTGGACGCAGTAAAAAATATGAACCCAAGCCCAAAGTGTTTCTTTATTGGTCGACCTGGTGGCACAAGCAAGACTATCTATAAGAGACTCTACTACATCCTTCAGGGTGAAAATTGTATCGTCAATTGTATGGCATTCACATGAATTGCGTCGATTTTGCTACCGAATGGACGAACTGCCCATAAGACCTTTGGACTCAAAGTACCATTGACATCTGAATCGATCTCAAACATAAAACCGAGATCAGTTAGAGATCACTCAGCATGTGGATTAACTATTGCGCAAAATTGGAAATTCTAATTGGCCATTTGGAGGAAAGATTATGGTCCTGGGAGGTGATTTTCGCAATGCAGGCCCGTTTAGTCACGAGCCAACCAAAGTGTGCTGCTGGATCTATCAATTAAACGAAGTAACCTCTAGAGTCACTTCATTTCATTATCACTCGAGGATAATATGCGTGTCGATGTCGAACAGATAGAATTTCTAAAAACTTCCGATGACCCAGTTGATGAAATAAAATTATCGGAAGATCTCCTGTCTAATGGCAATCTAACGAATCAAATTTTAATCAAAGAAACAAAATAAAAAGCCAGTTTTTCGGAACTATATTTGGAACTTATATTGGAATTTCATTTACATTATACAAATTCAAGTTTCATCCCAATCAGGTGAGAAATGCAGAGTCGCATTCAAATTACTAATTTTTCAAAACAACATCAGGATCTCATGTTAGAATCTCATTTTCATCAAACGCACCGTGTTTGAGCTCAATCGGATGAGAAATATCGTAATTCTATTCAAACTGTAAATTTTCTAGAGCCACACTCGGAACTTATTTTGACGAGTCTTATCCAAATCGGTTGAAAAATGGCTTAGTTCCATTCAAATTGGGTATTTTCCAGAACCACATCCGGAACTCTTATTAGAAACTCATTTTCATCATAAACACTGAGTTTCATGTTTTCCGGCTATTTTGCAGAAATCCCATTGATAACAAAAGTCACACCATGCTAATAACCACTTACTTGAAAACACTGTGCTATAGCTTGCAGAGATTGACTGATAAAAATAAATTTTCTATAATTCTCAGTCAGATCGAAACTGAAGTTGTAAAACTCTTGATAATTCGGCTCTTCGTAGAAATCGATGAGCTATATGTTAGACGGGCTCCAAACTCCATTTCTTCAGAAATATTTTTTTTTGTGTTGAGGTTTTAACAGATAATAGTCCAACTTAAAAGACCTAAAGCCATATTTCTTGTCATATTAGTTTAGCCACCAGAGGGCTTCATAATTGAAATGTATGGATTTTCTTACTAAAAGTAGTCAAAAGTGATTAGATAACATCGCTAATAAAATTACTACTTCTGATACAGTCAATAAATCAATGAGCAAATGAGCCCAAATCCCTAAATATACGCTTCACATTTTGACCACCAGAGGGCTGGAAAATTGAAATTTATATTTTTTTACACCAAACGGTGCTACAGGTGAAACATAGTGAAATTAGTGAAAATTTTACTTTTAGTTTTATAGGCACTAAGCTACAGATGAAACTAAACAAACCATATTGTTACCACCACATAATAATTCAAATAGCAGAGGGCTGCATAATTCAAGTTGATGACACAGGTCAATGACGTCCAATAATTATGATTTAGCTTTTATTTATTTTAATGTACGCCCTGATAATTTCAGTTTTGACAGCTCTAATAGTCAAATTGTGGCATGAATATATCGGAACTGCCACACAATGGTTTCAATGGTTAGTTTATTCATTGACTGTAAAAGTCAGTTGTAAAATTTGTATTAAATATGATAACCAATAGTTTGAGTACCTAAGTAGTAAGGTTTTAGTTATCATGGTTGATAATAAAACTGCAAGCAATGTGTTGCCATCTAACGAATAGTTAAGTTGTAGTAAAAGTTGGCAGTCTCTGAGTTTTTATTTTGACAACCCAAAAACGTAGTCGCTGAAAATTCTGGAAATACTTTTTATTTGAAAAATATTCGTAATTGTCATTAGGCTGGCGGTTCATTTATTACATAGTCAAAGGTTAGCTCATTTTAATTTTGTTTAAAAGTGTTAATATAATAAGAGCAATTTTATAAAATGTCAGAAACTGTAAATATGTGTGTGATTTGTAATAATGTTAAGAAAATGAGTGAATGTGCAATTGTGAAAAGAGGACTCGGTAGTTTAATAAAAATCGAGAAATGATGATTTAAGTAAATATGTGCAAGAAATGATAGAACTGAAATCTCGACTTAGTTCAGAGGAATACAAAAAGTTTCCAGAAAATTAGTTCAGTATTAGGAGAAAAACTAGTCATTGGAGTGGTGTTTGAACGGCAGGAGGACTATCTCGTGGTCGTGGCTATACTGATGAAACAATTTTAAATTGAATCATTTCAACTCCAGTATGCACACTGGTGACTGCAGCTGTACAATCATCATTAACTTCCGAACAACACATTGAACTTCGAGGTAGCTGGAAAGTAAGGGGTAACTAACGCAGACAAAATTAATTTTTTTTTCATGACTTCAACAACATAACGCATTTCGTAATCAGCGTGGTGATCATGTTAGTTTGTTTACTGGTATTGGTGCTGAATCTAACATCACATGTTATATGGCTCTGGAAAAAGGAGAATTATTGCTGCAAAAAACTTTAGGAAACAAATTTTGTATACGTTGTTTACACCAGAAAGAACAAAGTGATTCCTATAGCAGCTCAAAAGCATAGTATTAAATATAATAACGAAACAATTATCATAAACTAGGATCGTCTGTGCTATAAATAGTACACAGGAATTAATTCAATGATGATATCAAAAATCAAGCATCAAAGGTATATTTGAAAAATCAGAGATAACGGGGGAAAATTGTTCATCAAATTCAAAATATGTCTTAGACGGTGGTAATTTATTACACTCAGTAGTTTCGCCGAAGAAAGCAAGCAACTTGCGGTGATATAATTGAAATGTTTGAAAAATATGTTTTGGAGCATTATGGAACAAACAGACTTGTAATATTTGATGGCTACCCGGATTACGCCACATCGAAATCAGAAGAACAAAAAAGGAGATCAGTGGCTAAAATTTGCTTAAATATACAAATAGAAAAGCAGACGACGTGTGATTTTTTTTTTTCTAATACATTTAACAAAATACAGCTCGAAACACTATTTAACCCTAGACCCCTGTACTTGGTATTGAGTCCCCAAGCGATTTTAAAATCGGAATATCGCCAATTTTGTACCAGGTATTGCTTGAAATGCATGATTTTCAGAAAGATAAGCCCACACTGAGCACAAAAGTTAGAAATATTTACCATTTTTATGGTATTTTAAAGACTGCCGGAGGTTTGAAGTTTCTAACATGTTGTCGTGTACTAGGGCTCTCAGTGCCCCATGTGAGTTTACAATAGATTTCATATGAAATGGAGTATTTTGTTTGATAGTAATATTATGATTTAGGTTATTCCCCTAGATATGAATAAAATTCGGTTTGGATTTTTTCTACTATATATACTCGTAATAGGGGTGAATTTTATTAATTTACACTAATAACTCGGTTTGCGTGAGCCTTGTTTTACGTTTTTCCACTTTGCGTGATGATTTTTTTCCCACCAAAATTTAGTTTGCATTGTCGCTTGATCTACTTTGCGTTAAAAAAAAACAACTACATATGTAAACAAGGTTTGAATTTCCTGAAGTTTGGTGCCTAATCGAATCTATGTGAACAAGGCTTTCTTGGCGACTCCCATCAACTGTAGTCGGCGTTGGTTTCTATGTAAGCAAAGGGGACGAGTATTGTCAAATTCAACTATTTGACAGTTCTAATCCCCCTTGTTGTATGGTTAAATTTTGTTCATATTGTTTTCACCAGATGTCAGCTACTTTGTTGAAAATTTAGTGTTTAATCGAAGTAAACTTCATTCAATAGCAACTGTCATTTCGAAAGTCATCAGTTTTTCTATTCAAGTTAAAAGATTTTTTTTCTTCATCGACTCCGATTTTATTATCAAAATTTATTGTTACTTAATAATTAATCCACTCGTACATACATAACTGTAAATATTTGTTATACCAGACAACATTAGTTGTTTTATATTAAATTTAATTGCAATTGAGGTAAATTACATAAATATGTATACAAGTTTTATTCGATTGTCGAATTTGAATTTTTGCATTTTATTGTACATGTACGTACTTATTTTTAAACAGACAATATGGCCCCAATACGGAGTAACATGAAACTGGCGAAAACAGCTACCAAAAACAAATTGGATCTTAAGAAAAAATTGGAGATAATAAAACGATTTGAAGGCAATAAAGAAAAAATAGCGCAATTGCGAAATCTGAAAATTTATCTGACTCGACCGTTCGTATAATCTGTAATCGTAATGCGTAAAAAATAAAGGCCATGTCATCAAATCAAAATTCGATATCGACGTCCATAATAAGAATTCGTCATCCAATACTGATAAAAATGGAAAGTTTGTTGTGCTCATGGATAGATAATCAGACCCAAAACAAAATGCCTTTGAGTCAACAAATCATCCAAGAAAACGCGCAATCCCTGTTCCATGACCTCAAAAAAACTTTGCCAGAATCCAATGAGAATGCCAACTTTACAGCAAGTCGCGGTTTGTTCGTTAAGTTTAAGAAATGAAGTAACCTCCACAATGTTGCTTTGAAAGGCGAAAGCGGAAGTGCAGACACTACTGCCGCTGAAAAGTTCATCGAAGAGCTAAAAACCATTATCAATGAATCTGGTTATACCGCTAAGCAAATTTTTAATATAGATGAGACAGGGCTGTTTTGGAAACGAATGCCCACGCGAACCTTCATTTCTCGTGAACAGAAGTCCGTTTCTAGGTATAAAGTAGCAAAATAACGAATTACTTTATTGCTTGGCGTTAAGTTTAAACCGCTTTTGATATATCAATCGCAGAATCCTAGAGCGATGAAAAATGTAGACAAAAATAAGCTGGAAGTACATTGGAAATGGAATAAAAAGGCTTGGATGACGACAACGTTATTCGAGGATTGAGCAAAGAACTGCTGTATAACGGAAATTAAAGCATACTGTTCTAAAGAAAATCTAGATTTCAAAGCGTTAGTTTTAGTCGACAACGCACCCGGCTATCCCGTATATATTAACGAATTATCACCTAATGTACAATTTTTATTCATGCCACCGAACACGACATCCATCATCCAACCAATGGACCAAGGCGTTATCTCGACTTTCAAAAGTTACTACCTTAGACGTACTTTTAAACAACTTATTTCAGCTGATGATTCCGATAATAATAATATGACAATCAGGAGCTTTTGGAAGAACTACAACGTCCTAGATGTAGTAAAAAATATTGCAGATTCGTGGAAAGAGGTAATGCAGAGTTGTTTAAATCATTCAATTAATTCGACTTCCATCGAGTCTGAGATTTTGCACGTTCGGAGAGATATTGCTCAAACTGCTGCTCATGCTGAATTTGAAGGCATGGAAGAAAGCGATGTTGAAGAACTTCTATGCGCTCACGTAGTTAGATATGACCAATGATGATCTAATAGATTTATTGGAGAATCCCATTTCGAACGAGGATAATAACTCTAATGTTTCCAAATAAATCTGCAACCGGCACAGCCACAGCGGAATTATCGAAAGGATTGAAAATGGTTGATTCGGCTCTAGAAATATTCGCTACCATTGATGATCAACCGGATGAAAATTCGAAATTTACGCAGATTGTTTTGTTACAAGTAAAACGGTACCGGGATATGTCCTCAAACAAAAATAACCAGCAGTTCAAAGAACTCTTCACAAATTTTACCTGCCAATTACAAATCGTAGTAATAATTCGAGCGAGTCGGATGTTTCTCTGAATACGATTTATTCAAGTGGGGCTGAAACTGAATAAAATTCGGAATTTAATTTGTTTAATTGAACTGTTTGAACATTTTTTTAATTGAAATGAGATTTAAACGTAATTTGAAGTGTTTATTATGATGTTTATGTACCATATGCACATATTTAGGTTTTAATTACTTGTTATTAAATGAATTCTTTAATATGTATCTGATATTTACATAATTTTCCTAGAAAAAATAAATAAAAAATGAAATTTTAAGTTGTGGAACCGATTTTTTATATTTCATTGTATTTACATATAAGGAAAACTAAGTTTCGTCTTGCGTTGTTTTCGTATGCGTTACGTTTTTCAAGTCCCAATTAATCGCGCAAACCGAGGTATTGGTGTATTTGTATTCTTTGTTTTTATGGAGCATTTTACTGAAGTATGTTAGTATGCAGACGTAAAAGTATGCAGACATATGCAGACGTAAACCAGAATTACTATTAATATAGTTCAATATTTTGTTTTTCGCGATGTATGCAATTGACCAGTTATGACAGTAATACCAGAAGAAATGTGCTTTTATTATCAACTGCGTACCACGATGAAGTAGTAGATGAAACAACCAAAAAACCAAAAGTAATATTAGATTATAATAAAACAAAGGGCGGCGTAGACACATTTGACCAAATGATTAGAGTTTACAGCTGCAAACGGAAAACTAATCGGTGGCCTGTTACGTTATTTTATAACCTACTGGAAGTTGCAGCCCTCGATGCTTACAAACTGTACGACCTGAGTAATTCATTGTGGTACACTAGCAAAAAAAAATAAGAGAAAAAAAATATCTTTCTGAAAACGCTTGCATCAGAACTTGTGGCCAACCATATCAAAACACGAATGCAAAAGCCTAATCTATACGAGTTTCCAAAGAAAACGGTTTTTCCACCAAGTCGATCCAATATAAAAGATAAAAGACGGTGTGAATCTTGTAAACAGGATAGAAAAGGTAATCGAGCAGATAGCAAGACAACAGCCGATGTGTGATGTGTGCGGAATACGTCCTACATGCACAAAACATTACATACGTATGTGTGGGAAATGAAGAGGAAATTGAAGAAGACTACAACATTTTTATTGACAATAACGAACCATCAACATCATCTAAGCATCCGAAAAAACCAACAAGAATCCACTCATCTATGTAATTTTTTTTCGAAATCTAAATAAATAAATTAAATGAATTGTTTTTTTTAATGTAAACATTTCTAAATAAATGAAATAACCAAAAAATGTAATTTTTTCTTCTTCAGAAAAACGGAATTTTTTTAAACAACTTAAAGATAAAGAAAAGTCGTTCGTATTGCACGTGTAATACATTTTACTTATAAATTATATGGGGGCACTAGGTGCCCCAGTACACGGTAAGTAAGAAATGATACAGTACACGGGTCTAGGGTTAAGTGACATAAATACTGCAACCAACCAAGCCGAAACAGACGCAGATTTTTCAATCGAGAGTTTTGCTGTAGAATTCGCAAAGCAAGGAGAACCAGTAGTAGTTGCAGCAGAAAATTCTGATTTTTTGGTTTTACTTACTTATTTGTGCTCATCAGAAATTGGGGAATTTTGGCTTCTACGTCCCAGGTCCAAAAGTGCTGTATGGACATACTTAGTGATGGAGAGAAAACGGTTTGCTGTTCTGCAGTCTAACGAGGAATTGAGAGCAAGTTTACAGGTATAATTTTATAATTATTGTTATATAATGTTCATTTTTACTTAGTTTTTTTATATTATTTAAGGTACTGTGTGACAGGAGCGTTACGAAAGAACAAATTGCAGCCAGTGGAGAGCATTTTATATTTGATCTATATGACATCAAACAAGAAATGCCGCTGGAGGAAGCCAGATATTATCTTTTACTAACTAAATAAGCTGTAGATTAGCATTCATTTAGAACTTACCATCAAGTGCAGGCGTGGCAAGGAAATATCTTGTCTTGAGAAACCTTTTGGTACCCATCCAACAGATTTACCTGCGGTTCCAGAAAATTTACTGAAATTAATTTCATGCACGAATGCAAAATATCTGGACTTATCTGCTATATCTAGAACGTCCCAGGAAATATTTTGTGAAAATAAATCAGATGAAGAAGATGATTTTGATATTGATAATGTTGTATGATTTCATTTGTTAAAATAAAAACCAATAAAAAAAATTTCATTTTTATAGTTACTGTACAGAGTGACCCTTAAGTATAAATTAAATTCGGGAGCTGATGGAGGACACTAATTTGAACAGAAAATTATATGATAGTAGCCCATATCCTATCTGTAACCGTTACAGAGGTAATCAAGATTCAAATTTCAAAATTGGTTAATAAACGCAGAATTAAATTATCTACATGTTCTAGAAACAACATTTGTTTAGTAAGGGCCGTTATCTACTCCAAAATAACAGTTTAAAACGCATTTAACTTTAAATTTGACAGATATGGCGGCACTGTACATAATTTAATTCTACGTTATTCAAGAAATTAACCAAATTTGTGCTAACTCCCATTCCAGTGATATTCCCATTTTCTTAGCGTCCTGATTTCCAGGTTTGCCCAACACTTAGCGGTTGGGAACTTTTAGAAAATATTACCCTACTCAGTACTTTTGCACAATTTTACTTAACTATCATATCAGATTTCCAAAATATTTTTCAATAGATCAAACCAATTATAAAGATAAGGAGCAATAAAGAAAAATCAATGTTTCCGCATAAAACAATACAATAAATTTCCAAACACAAACATAATATTTCCTCATACACTACTGTGAGGAATTTTCTTGTGTCCACTTATATAGTAGGTTATGGTTTGTTGTTATCTTATGTGGCTTAATGTAACAAAGTTAAATAATATTTTTCGACATAATAATCCGTACAAAGCAAAATGTATTGTTTATATCTATTGGAAGTATAAACCAAAACTTTAAACGTAAAAACTCTAAAAACCATAGTCAAACAAAGAACATATACTCGTAATATACAAAGTGAAAATTTACATTTGTCTTCCTTGTGGTTTTTCTTCATTAGTATTAACATTTTTTTTTTGTTTCTAGAAATGTCGTTTTCACTGTTACCGTTATTATTATTATTTTTATGATAGTACAAGGGGTTTTTCGAAACACAAAAAAAAACACATACAACTTTTGTTTTTTTGAAAAAACACTTTTTTTTTAATTTTTTGCTAAATTTCATATTTTTATGTTTATATTTTGGTGTTTCGGAATTACAACATAATATCATATTTTTTTTTTGTTTACTCCTGGTTTTTCGTAGATTTTATTTTGTTTTGTTTACCAGTTATAAAGTTGAAGTCATTTTTCGGCTTTTGTTGTTACTACAAAATGTTTATGCTTTTATTTTTCCTTCTGTTGGTGTGTATCAAAATTTTGTGGTGTTAAATATGTTCGTTTAAATTTTCTTTTTGTGTATAATATGTTGCTGTACTAGAGAATTTATGATCCAGCTTAACATTCAATTCCAATAAAATATATGATTTTATTTTGTTGTGTGAGCTTTTTATATTTATGTTGCTATAGTGTTTTGGATTCTCTTTCTCGCGCAATACAATATAACAAAACTTATTATTGTAATAAAAAATTCTGTTCATGTCTAAGATATAATAATAAAGAACAATATATCTAATTTTTTATGTTTATATTTGAAGTTTGTAGATGTGGGCGCAAGTATGCATGCATACTTAAACTTTTATTTAATTAGAAAATATTCATTTGTGCGTCCATATATGATCTCGTTCAAAGCACTATTACGTATTTAGATAGATTATATTTTATTAAGTGCTGATATAAATCAAATCTTCACATTTGTGTTTAGCTCATTTCACCGCCTTACATTTATGTATGTAAGAGAATATCATAAAAGATAAAAGGATAGTAGATTGAATGTTTTTTTTTTCCTATTATCAGACATAATTTTTTCTCCTGTAGTTTTATTTCTTAAGTTTTGTTTTTATTGAAAATATTATTGATTGTTCTATTTCGAATATTTTCATAATGAAAATAAATAGTAGGAGTATACTTATCATAAAAGTATGAGCTTAATTGCGATATTTTTTTCCATTTAAGTTTAGGAGGAAAAGTTTTGAAGCTTTTATGTACAATTTATTGATTTAATATAAAGTTTCGTTAGTTATTATTTCGATAAATAATAATTTACAGTTGATTGAAACTTGCAACGAGCTTTTATCATTAACAACAAATTGTGCTTTTTTTTAATTTCGAGTGTACCTAACTAAATAATGAAAAAATGTTATCTCGCATTTTCAATAATTAAAATTTATTTTTTACTTTGTTATATATTTCAGTGTGCAATCATAATTATAAAAATGTATGGTATATTTCAATTACATGCTTCATATTGCATTTCAAATAATACAAAATACATTTTCATAAACAAAAACCTGTTTTAAAGAAACATCCAAAACAGACCAATTTTTAATTTTCAGAAAATATTTTATTTTTCAGTACCACTTCTGATCAAATCAAAAAGTGGTCAAATTAAAATGGGAAGTCAAATTTTACAGTTCGATCACAACCGTTGATGGGAAATAGAAATATAATTTTTTAATTTCACTCCTGTGGCCCTATTCTGGCTATTCCCTGGAAATTAGGAATTGCAAAAATATGGGAGCGTATCGAAATTTTAATTTGCAAAATCTTACTTTTTGACGAGTTTTTTTTAAATCTAAGATTTTGATACGCTCCCATTTCCCGTATCTCGGTTTTGAATTTTATTTTACTTTAATTTAAAATTCTCCTTCACCAACGATGAAAATTCAATAATTTCCAATTTTTTATTCGCATCTTGAAAAAACCATTTTATTGTAAAACAACTTCTCTATATAGTAAAATCGTCTCTTTTAAAAGACAACCTCCCCGACCTGACCGCGACCATTATTACTTTGTGAATTGGTGAAGAAATATGTTACTGCTCCCTAAGACGACCATATTAAAAACTATACTAAAAATGCCATTGGGCAAAAAGAGAAGTTCCTTGTAATCAACTCGAAATTTTGATAGAAAATTTTTCAAAGAGAAACTAAAAATGTTTTGGTATTGAATAATGCAACAAGTCATTCAAGAGACGTTCAGCTTAAAACTCTCAAGTTATTACTTCTAACGGCAAATACCACCAGCATTTCTCAGCCAGCTATTGGTCAGGGTACCATCCGAATTTTAAATTGCTTTATAGGCGACGAATTCTTACGTCTATAATCGCAAAAATTGCGTTGATAATTTGTATGAATTGTTTTGATTCAAAATGTTACTTTGGATGATGTGATTGATTGTGAAAAGGAAGCTTGGCAAAACGTCAGCGAGAAAACAGTTGAAAAATGTTTCGCTAACTGTGGTATGGTAGCATCGAGTTCCAATATGGACACAAACTTTATTGAAAATATAGAAATACAAAATTATTTATTACCGATAGAGTAATTGCGAAAATTTAGAATTAAATTTTGGAACCGACGTCGAATTAGATTTTGAATGTCCACCCTGGGACAACAATGACTGGAAAGTCGGACTATTAAATACAGATCAGAATGTTGTGGAACAATTACTGGCGGGGAAATCGATGAAGAATCCGATACTGTAGAAGTAGAACCAACCCCTATGGATAAGAGCTTGGAAATACTAGTCTAACACAACTGGTGCTTAATTTAGGGACTTGAAAGTTGTTAGATTATTTTTATGAGTGTAAGCATAAAGTCAGTTCATCAAGGTAAAATACCAACATGTTTCCATTCGAACGGGTAGAATTTCCACGAATTAATTTACTTTTAAATTTTTGAATTAATTAATTTATTCATTTTAATACCACATATGCTACCGGTCCTAAAACCATTTTGATGTGTTTCACAAATAACACGTAGAAGTATATTAGTATTAAGAATAATTATTTAACACTCCATAGATAGACAGGTTTTCATTAGATTTTCAAGACAAGTTTTAGATAGCCAGGTTTTCATTAGATTTTTTAAAGTAGAATTTTAGTTAAATTCTTTAGCTACTTATGTCTTATTAATTTGACTAAATAATTTATTTTATATTAAACTTTATATTTATCTATAATTTTATCTAACTATTGAACTGTTATTTTTGTAAATTAATAGAAACATTTGTGTATCCTGTGAAATTAAACTTTACCAGTAAATAATGTACTTATATATTTATGGAGTTTTTGTTGTTACTCTCTAAAGCGACCACCTCTTGAAAAGACCATTTTTCCCCAGTACGCAAGGTGACTGTAATATAAACACTTTACCAACACTACGTTGCGGCCCCGAGGGCACAGTGGTTAGCATGCTTGCTTTAAGCTCCGGACGTCCCGAGTTCGATTCCCGGCGGATGATGAAAAAATCACGGCTGGTTAATGTGGTAGCATGTTATTGGGTTTTACCTGTTTGCTGCCAAACTAATAAAATAATGAAAATATACAAAACAACCAGTTTCTTCTAATTGTCAAAAAATTAAAATTAGGGAAAAATAAACGTCAAAACTTACATAAAATGGAAATATTTTTTCTCTACATTCAAAAATTTCCAATCGCCAGAATACATTTTGGAAAAAACATTAATTTCCAACTGATAGAATACCGTCAAAATAGTTCAATTCCCAATATCCAGGGAATAGCCAGAATACGGTTTATCTATACGGTTTGGAACCAATGAATTTGGAAAAGAACCAAGCGTCTTTAATTCTACAACAAGTTAATCCAATTAAAATTGATAAAATTGAACCAAAACTTTTAAAGTATTCAAGCGGTGATATATGTATATTTTGGTAGCTTCAAAAGAGGAGAAGTTACCTTGAACCATTTCGTCCATCTACGTAATGCCACAGATGTTTAATTTTCAGTCATGGATCCAGTAACTGCAAAATGAAAAAGGAATGCAAATTTTGTACTGAATCTCACATGGATGATCAAGAGTGCACACACTAAAAAGATTTATCACAGCATAAATGTGGTAATTGAGATGATTACGAGAAATTAATAATTCAAGTGAATAATTTAGAAACTGAAAACTCTATTTTAAAAGCATCGATCAGTGAGTGTCAAAATAAAATTGATTATTTGGAAAAAGTGTCACGGGAAAATTGTGTTAAAATCACCGGTTTACATACGGTTAATGCTAACGACATTGAAGATGCAGTTGTGAAATTATTCAACACTGGTTTCGGTTTACTCAACGTCACAAGCAGTGATATTGATTACTGTGTCAAGAAGAAAACTGCTGATATTGTGTTGGTAAAATTCATTGCAAGGAAAACAAAAGATGTCGTCATGAATAAAAAATACGCCGAAAAGTTGAGGCTATCTACTAGTACTTTTGGCGTAAGTTCTAATGCTGCTAGTTCAATTTATGTTAATGACAGCCTCACATACAAGCAACGTCAGTTATATGCAATATCAATTATATCTGAAATTTGAATTAATGAACACGAAATTTAAGGTTTTGCAATTCCTGGTTATACGTTTTTTGCTAATTATAATAACGATTATCGGTCTGGTGGCATAGCTATGTACGTAGCTGATGACTTAAGTGTGAAAGTAGATACCAATTTTAAGTTGATAATAGCTGATGTTATTGCTGTCGATATTTTTTTCAATTCTTTTAAAGTGAGTGTTTTGTGTGTATATAGATTACAATCGTATAGTATCGATGCTTTTTTAAGAACTTATTAATTATCGGTGATATTAACATCAATTTATTGGAGAATTCTGCTTTAATTGATGATTACAAATTTTTAATGTCTAGTTATGGCTTAATTTCTTATATTAACGTACCAACCAGAAATTCAAATCAATCTTCTACATGCATTGATCATGTTTACTCGAGATGCAGTAACATTGACGTACATCTGTGGAGGATTTGCATATTATGGATCATTTTGCGATATTCATAAATTTGTCATTCCCCGAACTCCACAAAGTGCGATGTCACTCTAAAGTCACTATCCCTAAGTTTAATATTGATTATGATTGCTAGAATAAGTTACTGATACGAGAATCTCAGTATTGGTTATTTTCGATATTTCAAAAGCTTTTGAATAATTTTTCTTTTTTATTAATTAATTATATTTCTCAGTGCAAACAAAAACTCAAGCAACCTAAAAAGTAGCGTATTTTGTTGACCAAAATTGAATCCAAACTATTTTGGGTTTATTTGTTTCCCAAGAAAATAGCCAATTTGATTTAACTGACTAAAGCCAACTTTTCGAAATAAAATATAAATTTAATATGTAATATGACCTGGTGGCAGGTAGCATAATCAAAAATTAGAATTGGGTTTAATTTAACCCAATATTGTTATGGGTTAATGTTATTCTTGCGAGGGTTTATCCTATGCAATTGTTGTTGTACATTTTTCAAGGAAATACGCTTAAGGTAGACAAACTCAAACCGTGGATTAATAAATATTTGGTTGCTAAGGTTAGGAAAAAAAATAATCTTCGCTGTAAACTTAAAAAGCACAGTCATAATATTGGATTAAAAAGACACTTCGACAACCTTTCTAAAAATTTAAAAAAATATATAAAGTGTAGTAAAGTAAAATATTTTTTTAGTAAATTACAAAGAGCCGCTGGTAGTGATAAAAAACAATGGAATCTAGTAAATGAATTTTTTAATAAGGAAAGTTGTAGTAACCACATCTCCGTTATATGTAAAGAATCGGATAATATTGTCTCCTCACCGCTTGAAATTGCTAATGTTTCAATATATACTTTTCTACCATTGTTGCCACCATGAGGCTTTATGTTAACAATCCTAATTTGACCAGCTCCAAGTCGATGGCCTTAGATAGGCCTATTAATAGGTTTTTTTTTCCGGCCAATTACTCCGATATAATTATTTTATGTTATTAATTCTTTGGAAACTAAGCATACGACTGATAATATAGGCTTGAGCAGCGCAATTTTAAAACGAATTAATTTTAATATTGTTGACATTTTAGCTGAATTATTTAATCATAGTATAATTGCAAGTGTTTTTCCGCAAGCATTAAAACTTGCAACGGTTATTCCCTTGTATAAAAAAGTTGATCGCTCTTTAACACTTTAACGTCCACATATTTATTTTGCCGCCGCGCGTAAACATCCGGCAATATTTAACGAATTTTAAAAATTTTACTTGTTAAAGTAAAAACAGGTAAATGTTTATTTATTTAGATGTTTATTTACAAAAGCAATTAAAAAATATGTATTACGCATTCTCTTAGTAAAGATATAGGCATAACAAGCTAGGGTATGTTACAGAATGCAAAAATGCATGCCCGGCTGTTTAGCGACAGTGATACAACCATGCACTAATGCTTGGCCGGACCGTTAGGTATTAATTAGCAATTATCGGCCTATTTCGCTTCTTCCAGTTGGTTCAAAAATTGTTGAGAAAATTGTTAAATCGCGTTTACTTAACTACCTAAATACATTTGATTACTTTAGTCCGTGCCAATTTGGATTCAGAGCTGGTTTTGGTACCGAAGATGCCCTACTGAATCTAATGAATCCACTACATGAAGGGCTTAACAACTCACGTATAGTAGCCACTCTGTTTGTTGATATTTGCAAAGCGTTTGACTTGGTGGATCATCGGATCCTTTTAAATAAACTACCGTATATTGGATTTAGGGGTGTATGTTTGATTGGTTTACATCGTATTTAAAAGGTCGGTTACAACAGTTGAGTATCGGTGGAGCATGCTGGTAGAAGCTTCATGCCGGTATTCCTCAAGGTTCAGTCCTTGAACCAATTCTATTTCTAATTTACGTTAACTTGATTTTTCGTCAAAAGTTTATTGGTAAAATTGTTGCGTTTGCTGATGACATTGCATTTGCTTATAATTGTAATAATAATTTGTCAACAGTATCTGGTATTAATGAAGATCTAACAGTCTTGAGCAATTGGTTTTCAGTGCACGGACTAGTGCTTAGCCCGAAAACTAAGGCTATTTCGGTTGGCTTGAATCCCTATCGTTCGCTTGGCACTGATACTTATTGTTTTTCATGATATCTATTGTTCCAGAAATGGATCTTGCTTGCGCAACTGTATGGTCATCGAATCAGTAAGTTCCTGTAAATATTTAGGACTAGAAGCAGAGCCTTCTAGAGTATAGAGCCATAATCATTATGACGTATTTTTTAGAAGCTTTTTTAGTGGTATAACTTTTCACTGATTTCCATAGGAATCCATAGTAAAAACGGTGTTTTTTAGCTTCAAGTTTTTCAATGAAAACAGCAAAAATGTTACAAAATATTTATACAAAAGTATTCTACATATCTTTAGCAGCAATATACAAGAAAGGTATATTAGTATTAAGTAAATATTAATTGCAGAAATATTAAAATAAAATTATTTCTAAAATATATTTTTCGAAATTTCATTTTGAAAAATACATCAAAGTTGGCTGTGACCAATTAAAATAATACTTGCTAAATTTATCTTTAGTTTTACTAGTGTTAGATGTCTATAATTGTTAGCAGAGAGATACGAAAAAATTATTTAATCACACAATTATGACACGTTCTTAAAATTTTGTGAATTTGTTTTGCTTTTCCTACAATTTTTGAACTCAAATTTCCCCAGGTCGCAATTTTTGCTACGATTTTTCAAAATGTTTACTGCCCACTGCCATCTATGTATATTGACTTAATCCACACGATTTGTAGTAAGCTTTTCTTTTTAATTTGACCAGAAAGCTGTTGTTATGAACTTTTTTTAATATTTTGGTTTAAATAAATCAATTATTACAAGAAAATGGAAACGATTTACATAAACGAGATTTATATATGTTGAAATTTAAACATTTATGAAAATATTTCAGAAATCATAATTAAGAATTTGAAACGTTTTCATTTACAAATTTGTCTTAGGAAGAAAAGTGATTTCCCATATGTTTTATGTGTTTTACTATGGAAATATTGGTTTTTTCCTCGTTTCTAATTCCCTTATAAAAGCTTCGTTTTTTAGATTATGGCTTGTATAATCAAGGTTGCTTTGGTAATAGTTGTAAAAAAAGCTTTGCTACTGTCCGGTGGTATCAAAAAATGTATTTAAGGGTATCTAAAAGTCTTCAAATTCTTAAGCAACGCATAGTTTTTCATTCAAGCTTAATAAGAAATTTGGAGAAAAAAAAATTATAAATTAAAAGAAGCAAATAAAAAATTATTTTATGATCTAAATACTACAAATTTAGAATATTTAATTAATAGACAAGAGGTAAACGAAGATACTCCAGCTTAAAATTACATACGCGAAATTCGCCGTTTTAACATGCCATCAAGACAAAGTTTAGTTAATCGGAAGTTAGTGAAACATTTAAAGCCAGGATTTAACGACCAAATTATTTTTAATTTAAAGGAAAAAATGGTACAATTATCGGCTCTTGAAAAGAATGTTCTGATGTTCTTTGATGAAGTCAAAGATACGTCAAGGACTTGAGTATGACTCGGCTGTCGATGAGATAGATGATTCGAGGTCTATTCTATAATTACAAATACGTGCTTTCATATTTTGCTTCCGCATCTAGCGTAAAGGATAGCGATTTAATAAATTTAATTAATAGAAATAGCTATCTCAATTCGTTTTGAAATTTGTTTTAACGTAGATGGTATTGTATGTAATCAGGGAGCAAATAATCGGCTAGCATTTAGAATATTAGGCGTTAACAAAGAAAATCCTTTCTTTTATATAATTGAGAAAAAGATATTTGCGTTGTACGACGTCCCACACTTGATGGATTTTGATTTTAAAACTGATGATGGTAATGTAAGTTGGAAAGTTATCACATTGTATTCTCGTGACTTGTCAAACTCGAAAAGGTTGTGTCCCAAATTAACACCACAACGCATTTCTCCAAATAAATTTGAGAAAATGCGCGTCAGCTACGCAACACAGGTTATCAGTTTTTGCCTGTGCAATACGAACTATGATTTGTTTTTATCAATTTTCGGATGATGTACAAAATGTTGCAATTAGTGCGTTTTTTTATTCGCTATCCGGAGCTGCTATCGAGAGCCGTCATATGAAAATAGCTCCGGATAGCGGCTCCATATAAATAGGTAGAGCTAAATATTTTTTCTATCACGTTTTCACTGATGAATTGAATTAAAAATTATAATTTGACTTTAAATACATGTAATTTACCAATAAATAGCACGTCAAATTTAAATTTGGGTGTAGAAAATTGTCTGCTCCGCATAGCAGCTATCGGGAGCGAATAAAAAAACGCAGCTTTTGTCAACAGCTGATTTTATTGTAAAGATGGATAAGGTTTTCGATAATTTGAATAGTAGACTTCTAAATGATAAAAATAAAAATAAAAGCTCTTTACAGAAAAATAATTATGTTTATTCAAATTTAATCCAAATGGTTTCTTACATACAGACGATTCGAACTAATCTATTGATATCTCATCTCAACCGAAATATGAAAGTGAAATATTAATACTGTGCTGTGCAAGATAAGATAACTATTACATGGGATATTCAATTTTCAATCGACTTGCAAAAGCAATGGTCCGGGGTTAGACCATGAAGATCAAACCACAGGTCAAATTGACTTTTTACTGGAAATGAAAATGTGGCATACCATTTTGGTCAGTTGCCTGCTAACTTAAGAATTCCAGCAGGCAAATCTTTAGAAATATTTTTAAAAGAAGCCGCTATTGAAGCGATTGAAATAAAACAAAGAGAATCCGTAGAATGATCTGAAGATGCACAAAGATTTGCTTCATCTGCAGAGCAATCTAATCAAGCAAACGAATTCAAAGACCAAGACCAATTGCTTTCAATATTAACACAGGAGCTTTTGCTAAGAAAATAGATTCAGCAATAATACCAGATAATTATACTGATCAAAAATGGATTGCTCCACAATTACCAATTCCAGACCAATTTGTCAAACCCAATATGAAAGAAGGATGGTGTGAAATAACGATTTCAGATTTAGGAGCAGCCTATGGAGCCAAACAAATGTTAACTCACTTGATCAGAATTGAAGCTGTTAAAGATTATAAAAAGCCAACATTTTCTATCGTTCTATCGTTCATTCGGTCCTTCTTTTGACGTATGTTGACCTATGATTTCAAAAAATTAAAAAGCAAGAATGTAAATAGAGCTGATCTTAATGAAAAATTACAAAATATTCAAACCAGAATGATGGCCAATACCTATTCTGACCAATCTAACACCAAGTGATCAGGTAGGAGACAAAGACGAGGAGCGCCGCCAGATGATTCGGAGGTATGTGACTTAGGCAATTACTCGTGGGATCCCACTAAAAGATTGAAATAAATGCATCCTACGGGCGGAAAAAGGTTATAATTCCATTACAATTCAATTGCGGGCCTGAATGCTTCGAGGATATACCGACAACCGAGAAAAACAATTTAGAATTCGTTATCACTTAAAAGTTTATCATTCAAAACAGCATACTATATTAAGAACATTTTAATTCTTAATTCCATTTTTTTATTTGATTTTATTCTAACCATTATGCCTTATCCTTATTTTCATTTCTTTTTAATTTTTAAAACAAAATTACCAGAGTTGTAAAGAGAAATGGATAAAAAATGATAAAGAAAATTTAATAATTAATTCAGAATATTTCATATTTATGAAAAATTAAATAAATGTTGAAAATTTTGGATCATTAAGTGCGTCTTCTGAATTATTATTTGAAATTTCTAAGCCACAAATTCATATATTTGGAAAGATATTTAACGAGCGGCCTAAAAAAAAAATATAAAAAAAATTACTGTTGAAGAAGCACTCGGTTTACAAGTGAAAAGCCTGAATATGAAGATTGGTTTCGAAAATAATTTAAAATTTTTAGATTTTCTTATAGGAATAGAGAAGTTGCTACTATTCGTATTCAAGTTAACTTTTTGACGGTAATAAATCCCGAACTTACGAAAACGTCTTACCAATATACCATTAATGATTACTTAGTGATTTTCAAAGTTATATTCTGTTGGATTAACGACCACAGGCAAACTTATAGTTTGAATTTTTATAATCGTTTAAGAAATAGCTAAGTTCCTTAGCCATATTCCAGAACTCCATCTACAAAATATTTAGAATCGCTTTTCCGTGGAACGTGTTGTATGGGTTAAAAAATAGCCTAGATTCATATTAACTAGCCATACTTCAGAATTTTATCTAAAAATCATTCTAGAATCCCATTTATATCATAACGGTCTAGTTTCGTCATAATCAGTTAAATTATACAACCTCCATTTTATTTGGCCACGTTCCAGAACTTCATCCTGTATTTTAGAATCGCATTTCCGTGGAACATGTTGAATTTCTTCAAAATCGGTTAAGAAATATGTACCTAGGTTCCATCCTACTTGGGCATATTTCAGAACTTCATCTAAAAATTATTTTAGAATCCCATTTCTGTGGAATAAAAATCATTTTCATCAAAATCTAATAAGAAATGACAACGTTTCATCCTAATTGGCCAAAAATCATTTTAGAATCAAATTTCCATTGAACTTATTTTTTTTATCTCGATTTTTTAGAGTTTACATCACTATAAAAATGTTTCAAAACATTTTTCAAACTGATACAATCACTAAACATTTATAAACATAGTGTGCTTACCATTTCCATTTAAAACATATTCAGAACTAACACATTATCATAGAATATAGATACAAACAGAACAAGCACGATAACTACAAGCGATGACTTCAAAATACATTTGTCGGAAGGCGATTTCGCTGTATTAAATACAACAAGAGCATCAACGACCGACGACCAAATTAAATAACATACCAAATAACATAACCTTAAATATCGCCTCACTAGCTCAATTAATTTTTTTTCAAACGATATGATATCGAGCGAAACCATAATGATCCAAAAATGAGTTGGTAACAATACAATGCTGACGACAAAATTAGAAATAGATTCTAAAAAATGTTTGGCAACATTGTCGTCGTCGCCAGCGACATTGGTTCTGTTAGCATCTTATGCTTTCTGTGTATTTTAATTTGACAGGCGTCGTCGCTTGTCGTCGTCGCTCTTGTTATGTTACAGTCAAACTAATAAAAGCTTAAAAGCAGAAAATTAAAATTAGTCTCTTTTGAGACCGTACGTTTATATACATTTTTATATAACCCCGAAATGGAATATGTATATAACCCCATAGAAACCGTAAAACAAGTTGCTCGCAGGTTTTCTTCTGTATTTCTGTTTTCTGTGGTGGAAGGTGGCTTTATTCATTGTCTATCAGCTCTGAAACTTGTACAATATTTCCGCCTGATAATCCAGCAGATATAACCCAAATCGAACTGCTAATACCTTCGACATTACATCTCATGCTATTTTTCCAATAGTATGAGTTAATACATTGATTGAACTTTCTTCTGATCATTTCCCGTTATCTGTAAAGTAATATTATACTTAGAAGAAAGAAAAATTATAGATACAATTGTAAAACATCTGATTGGAATGGATTTGCAAATTGTATTGACATAAATATTCAAGGATACAAAATACAATATTGATTTGTTTGATCATTTAGAGATTGATAAGGTTATTGAATTTCTCAACCAAGCCATAATAACAGCATGTAATGAATGTGTTCAATCGGTTGCGATAACTAGCACATGTAAGATAATACTACCTCACAAAATTCAATTAATTATTAGATATCGCAATACCGTAAGCAGGCAATGGATACGAAGTTGGAACCATTTTATCAAAAAAACAGTTAACTTTCTTAATCGGGTTTATGAAATTTTGAAACTTGTTAATCAAAAATGGCAAGACAAGTTAGCAAATTTAGTTGAATGAACTGAACCGTATTGGAAAACCATTAAAAAATTAAAAAAGGAAATAGACCAATACCACCGCCAAACTCGTTTGACCATAGTCGCAAACTCTATACTAACCAAGAAAAATGTGCAAAATTATCTTAAACATTTCTAAACGTATATCTAACTAATGCAATGCATATTGAATCGGGAAATCGTTTAGTGCAAACTGTGGAGAACGCTTGTCAACAAATGTATATAACAACTGTTCCAACTGATAATCGGACTATGAATATCTCAGAAAATGAAATTAAACAACTAGTAAGTGTTCTTAAATGACAAAAAGCCTCGGGAATGGATTCAATATCAAATATTCTTCCGAAAAAATACCGGATTCTGCCATAAAATTTGTACAGAGAATTCTCAATGTAAATGCCAATTTCATTGACATGGAAAATAGCTGAATTAGAATATATCCATTGATGTAAATGTAATTCAGATGATGAATAAAAAACAACTCAAGCAAAGTTGAATACAATTTTTATTTAAATTTATAATTTCACGACTAATTTGAAGTACAGATGTTTATTGATCAATCGCCAAAATAAGAAGAGAGTGATATATGAATTAAATTTAAATTTAGTAAGGGAAATTTGTGTGGCAACATTCAAAATTTGCTCAATTATGTTATTTATTACTACTTAATCTGCATCGATCGCACTCTTTTTATGTTACTACTAATCTACTACAATTAAAAATTGCGATTGACACTTATTAATTCAAAGTTAAAGTAGGAAAAGAAAATTATTAAGTTTGCTTACACAGGAATAGCGTTTTATGAATGTGACGAAGAAAAAAAAATTGTAAGAGAATTTGGCTGTGTTAATAATTCGCTAATACAACCTACACAGTTCATTCTGTATATATAGAATGCAAATTGTGGTACAATCAGTCCAGTCACGGCGGCCTGATGATAAGATTGATTTTTTCATAAGCATAAGCTCATCAATTCGAAACTGGATTAAATTCTCTTACAATTTTCGGAAATATTAACTTCAAATAAATTAAAAAACATTGAAAACCTGTCGGCTATCTATGGGTTAGTTGAATAAATACTCTCGCATAAATAATACTAATATACTTCTTCGTGTTAATCTATAAAACACATTAAAATGATCTTTAGGATCGGTTAATTTGGCAACCTTGAGTTAATCTCAAAATTATAAATAAATCACCCTAGCCCCTAATAAAACCCTTTGAGAATTTGTGGGAAATATTTGATTGTTTGAATTTTTCCGGTAATGAACAAACGATTTATTACGACAGTAGTCATTCAAGTTACTAGTAGACTTGCTGCTCACTTCAAATTACATCAAAAAATTAAATAACCAAATGAGTAAACAAATTACTACGTGTTTATGTGACCAATTTAGTGTGGAAACACATTTTAAATAGATTCAAAATTATTTAAAATATATTGACCCATTTTTATAACGAGATATTGATTGATTGATGTGAATAAAACAATTATGTAAATGCTTTTACTTAAAAATTTTTTTATTCGTTTTAGTGAACGACTTAAAATGATTTTTCTTTTTCTTGTAAGACAAGCATTACATCCTTCAAATTTTTTCTTGTGCAAAAATTAATTATTTGCAGACATTACTTAGTCATAAAGTAAAAAACATGGAAAATTCAAGTGAACTTATTTACTTTCTGTTTGTTCACTTCACCCATTGAATTTACCAAAAAGGAGATATAGGTACACATACAGAAAAAAATGCAGATACTTACTGTTTGCATAAAATCAAATAAAAAATCAGACGCTTTGTTTAGAGAAATAACAACTTTATTACTTATATTGTTAAATTACATATTTATGTTACAATTTTAATTTTCAGCACCACACTCATTCGAAACAGAAATTGCGTATGTTTTATCCAAATTGGGAAAGTCGAATGTATCGCGACATATAAAAGCCTCAAGCCCGGAACAAGTACCATCATTCCATTTATAATCTTTAATCGCTGAAAATAGTAGGCAATTATCCGTTTCTCCGCCAAAATTTTCATTTACCGAATTATCCGGAGAATCTGAACCCCAATTTGAATATAACACTGATTGTCCCGTTGTCATCCAATAAAACTGGCCCTCACTTCCCAAATCAGTTCCGCTCGTCCAAAAACCTGGTTTATTTTCGTCGAGATTATTTTTTTCATTAAAATTCTCAATTAGTTGTATAACACGATCGTATTCCGTTTCAGTTCGCACATCAACCAAATACATTCCCATCGATGCACAAAACCGATTTGCTTGATACCAATTATGTTTTAGTGGATAACTTATGTAGTAAACACTTCCATCAATTTCAGTATATTCACCACAATGGGCAAATTTTAAGCTCGCGATTATTAAAATCCAAAATGAAGTAATCAATTTCATGATTATATTTAAACTGTGATCTACATTCAATTGTGTCGTTCATATTTATACAGTGAAATTGCTGGCGGAAGTTTAAATTTAAATTACTCCTAATCACGCAATACTATTGATACACATACATGATAGGTGTTTTTGATGAAATGGAAACACGATTATTTAATTATTTTTAAAATAAATAACTTTATGTAACTCTATATACACAATCAGATAACGATAATTTTTTATAGCCAATCATTCAATAATAAATTGATTGATTTCCTAACAACAACATTTTTAATACAATGGCTATTATTAGTTTTTTAAACAAACTTTTAACATTTTATTGTACTTCTTACGTTCAATTTTATTTTATATATATTTTGTTGCAAAAAAAGTTCTTTTTCAATGTTTATTGAACGTTTTCAGAATTTTTCTCAACAGTACAAACATTTTGACGTTCAATTCCTGGCATACAAGGAGAGGAAATGGGAAAACAAACACGCCAATATATATACTCGTATCTGGAGAAATAAAAATTATTGAATTTTTTATTCTATTCGCAAAAATAAGCTTCCTTTTATTTTCACAATAAAGTTCCTTCTGCACACATAGTTTCAAGAGTTTTATTAAAAAAAAAATACTTTACAATAAAAATATTTATATATCTTGAACAAGCGGGAACTATAAAATTAACTAACAGTAAATGAAATTCAGATGGAAAAAGTAATGAAAACACTTCAAATAATTTATAATGCTAAAGTAATTTCATACAAAATACAGGCAATGCCATTTTGCAATGAAAAATTTCAACACTCCATTTTAATTACTAATATATGTTAAAAAAAATAGAAATTCTCCCGTACCAAAGCCAAAACCATAAAAAAGGAAAACCATAAAATGAGATTCCATTTTATAGGTAAAATTACAATTCGTTTAATTAAAATATTTTTAACGTAAACCTACACACTATATCATACATACAAATAAGAAAAAAAAACATATTTAACTTAAAAGCTTTCATTTTTAAAAAAATAAACGGAACTAAAAAATTAATTTGTCAACCAGAAAAGGGATTTTCCGTAGACTTAGTATTGTATCATGTAATAAAACGTAAGTGGTATATTATGTATAAACTTCGCATCGGATAAAGCCTAACATCAATCAATAATTAAATTTATTGATTGAATACATTTTTGTTTGTTTTTATATTTTGATTGTTTCAACACGCATAATATAATATGTACATAATACATATTATGTATAAAAGTATCATTATTGGAAGTACATGAATTATAGATTTATCATACATTTTTCAGCATTTAATTTTTGGTTCAATTAATAGCTGAAATGTGAAATCAATATTTTATAGCTGATTTCACTTAAATTGATTGAATTGAATTTTATTTATGTAAACATGTTTAAATCAACCCAACAGAAAATAAATATTCAATAGAATATCTTATAATGAATTGGTAGAATTTCTTTGTTTTTTTTTCGAAGAAACCAGTGATTAGTAAAAAAAAAATATTATTTCAACTTGACATTAAGTACGGTTTAATTAACCTTTTATTACGTATCCATACCTAGTAATTAAGTGCTGGTTACATAAAATATCAAATTACTAAGGGACGTTTGACATGTTGTAAATAATGATATACTTTGAATAAAAAACAAAACTTGTAACTAACGATTGTTTTGTTTGAATATTTCAAAATTAGCCTATAGGTGGTCAATATTATTCAGTCTGTTCACACCATGTATACAGCGCATCGCAACACTACAACACAGCCGCGCGGTTACACTATGTTACGTCAACCGTTAATGTATAAGTAACATTTTATTATAAGCACACTAGATGAACAAAATTTTAACTATTTTTGCTGTTGGGGCCCACGCTCCTTTATTAGTTCAAATTTAAGATTAGACAGCTTAGATTAAGCTTACCTTTTCAAATTTGCGGAACGGTACATATCTAGGAAATTTTTAGGAAAAGGCGGCGTTCAAATTTTTAGAAAAAGAAGAAATTGTTCCTGTTACTATTAAATATATTTTCTTAAGATCGGCTCAACAACTTCTTCTCGGTTCTGACTTCATAGAAATAAAAATTCCTTTAGGTTCTGACCGATATTTAGATTTAGAAGAAAATTAGCAAAACTCGTTTGAAATCATAGCTTCCTACATCAAACGACAACCATTTTATTTAATTAATATTCAAGAAGATACATTAAAAATTCTACATTTTTGAGATTATTTCGGAATTCTTAATATTTTTCAAATTATATTAAAAATTTGTGATGCTTTATCGATATATTTAAAACTCGTCATAGCAAAAAGTTGCAAGATGTTTCGTTTTATTTGAGGTCATTCAAATGAATCATGTTCTGTTTTATTTACTTTTGAATGATGGCCCGCATATGTCCACAAAATTAAATCTGAGTAAACCAATTGGTTTTCTTACACATGTAACGCTCGAAAATAGAAACATATTTTGGATGAAGAATATCTATATCGAGAACAAATATTCTGAATTCTTTCCAAAAAATACCCTTTGTAATATTAAATTTCTGAGTAAAACGATTTAAGTTGAAAAGTTTCGATAAGTGAAAGCTCTTAAAACATTTTAACGAAAGACAGAATTTATGGAAAAGTACGAAAATTACCGAGAAAGTATAAATAAATTATCAAGCTTAAGCTCATTGAACACAAAACCTCTAAATTAATCCCAATATTAATATACACAAATTTAAAAGTCAAATGGTTTGGTTTGAAAAGCTTATTTACATTGAGCACAAATATATTAAATCCTACCCAAAATTTCGTCATCCCTTGTTTTATGAAATTTCGAAGTAAAATGGATTGTTTAAAAAGATTCAATAAGTGAAAGCTCTTAAAACTAAAGCTCATGACAATTTTTTCAAATACATAATTTATGCTCATAAAACATTTTATTAAAAACCAGAAATTATGAAAAACTCAAAAATATTAAGTTCAAACCCAAAAAGAATGAATATTAATTCATATTCAAGCTTAAAGCTTATTGAAAACAAATATTCAAAATTTATTCCAAAATCCCACCTTCTTTTAAACTATCGAATTTCAGAATAAAAAGTAAATGATTTGGGTTAAAAAGCTTCGACACGTGAAAGCCCTAAAATTAAAAGTTCGACATTTTTTACAAATACAAAATAAAACATTTTAACAAAATCATCAAATTATGAAAAAGCTCAAGAATGTTAAGTTCAAACCCAAAAAGTGTAAATTAATTATCAATCTTAAAGCTCATTGAAAACAAACATTCTAAATACATGTATCCCAAAATTCCGTGACAAAGAGTAATTGTGAGAAAAATTGTTTAAAAAGTTTCGATCAGTGAGAGCTCTTAAAACTAAAAGCGCTTGAAACTTTTTGGAAATACATAAAAGTCTGAGAAATGTTAAATTTAAACCCAAATACTTAGTATTTGGGAATAAATTTCGGAGTAAAATGATTTGATTCAAAAAGCTTCGATAAACGAAAGGTTATAATAATACCAAGTTTCCTAGTGAAATGGATTGGTTTGATTAAAAGCTCTTGAAAATTTACATTGAGAACAAATATACTAAGTTATCCCTAAATTCCGTTACTCTATGTAAAATCGAATTTTTGAGTAGAATGGTTAGGTTTAAAAAGCGTTTCTAATTGAAAGCTCTTAAAACTAATTGTGCTTGACATTTTTTACAAATCATAATTTTTGCGCATAAAAAATTTTAAAAAAACCTTAAATTATGAAAATTGTCCAAGATGTTAAGTTCAAATCCAAAAGGTATAAATTAATTGTCCAGCTTTAAGCAAATATTATAAATTTGTTTGAAAATACCACTTTCCTTTATAATATCAAGTTTCGTAGTAAAATGGTTTGGTTTGAAACCATTTTAAAACTAAAAGCTTTTGATGATTGTTGATTAACTTTAAGATCAAAATAATATTCTAAATTATAACCAAAATTCTGCTACTTAAATCATACTTCTGAGTGAAACTGTTTGGTTAAAAAAGCTTTGATAATTTAAAGCTTATAAAATTAGAAGTTCTTGATTTTTCCATATACATGAAACATTTTAGCAAAAACCTAAAAGTATGAAAAAGGCTCAACATTAAAGGTTAAGTTAAAACCCAAACTTATTTAAATTAATTATCAAACTTAAAACTAGTTGACAATTTTTGCAGATACATATTTTATGCTTAGACCATTTTTTAACAAAACTTACGGATAATTCGATGTTGGAGAACTTTCAAGAATATGCCAGATACTTTGAAAATTCGACATTTTTGAGATTATTTCGAAATTCTTGATATTTTTCAAATTATATTCGAAATTTCTGATGATTTATCTATACATTTATAAATCGTCAGAGCATTGAGTTGAAAGAAATAAGTTTTTCACTTAAAGCTTTACTTGTTCATAGGTACAATAAGAATTTTTAGAGCATTTTTAAATTTGTATTGTAGTTGCGCCACTGGGTATGAAACGAGGAAGTGTTGCGATGCGCTGTATATATGGTGTGAACAGGCTAAATGGCATTACCGACAACATCATTACTTCCAAAACTCTTTCGTCACTACTCCTTCATTATTTTCAAACATGCACAAATATTTTAAACTCACTTGTTTGTTATCAGTCATAACTGAAATTAATCTATTTACATACGATATAGAAAATTAATAAGATATGCTCACGCACAGGATGTCGTCATCGAGTGACAAAAATATGATCATTCTCTGAAACGCACTAGGCCATGTTCAAATAAAAACGCCGTACTAAAGTGTACGAAGTTGTCACTGGATGACGAAATGCGCAAAATAAACCCAATTTTGTAAAGCAAATGAGCACATCTTTATATTTCTATATCGGGCTATTTACCTACGCTAATTTTTGGAAATTCGATCTTCCAAAAATTATTAGAAAATTTGTATATAATCAGCATTTAGAGTATTATATCTGGACACGGCTGCAGATAGGCCGAGGTCAGCAATTCTCTGTTGCTCAAAGCACAATATCTTCTCTATTAACCAATTTATTTCTAGGGATATCACGGCTGTTTCAATAGAAATGCCCTTACCCAAAGATGACAGGAGGGTGATTAATATCGCTTCCGCATATTTTCCAGGGGATGAGAATGACCCCCCTCCAGCACTGACACAGAGCTTTGTGAATTACTGCATGATTCATCACCAAAAATTCATCATTGGCTGAGACGCTAATGCACACCACGTAGTCTGGGGAAGCAGCAACACCAATTTAAGAGGTGAGCAACTTTTTGAATTCTGTCTTAGTAACAACATAGCAGTAAATAATAAAGGGAGTGATGCGACCTTTGTGAATGCAGTTAGGAGAGAGGTACTGGATCTTACCCTGTCTGACATGCGGGTACCTCCAGTGCAATTCTCGACTGGCATGTGTCCAAGGAAGCATCCTTCTCAGATCAAATATATATCAGGTTTGATATCAATATCCCTTCGAGACAAGAGTTGGTGGTAAGGATACCCAAACGCACCAACTGGCCAGTCTATAACGATAGACTTTTGGATAACTTAACTGGACTGCAGACCTCGATAAACTCTGTCGAAGACCTCGACAGAGTAGCGAATGTAGTTACAGAGGCAATAATTAATGCTTACCACTCAAGCTCACCACTTGTGCGTACCAGAGGCACAAGGGCTCTTCCTTGGTGGAATCAAAACTTGGAAAACATGAGACGAAATGTCCGTAAACTGTTTAATAGGGCTAAGAGGACGAACGATTGGACTACCTATCAGTAATTCCTTACTCAGTATAACATAGCCCTCAGGCAGAGCAAAAGGTTAAGCTGGAGTGACTTCTGTGAGAAAATAGACAAGCTACCTACGGCGCGTCAACTACAGAAGGCGCTCTCCTTGGAGCACAGGAATCCCTTGGGGTCTGTAAGGAAACCAGGTGGAGAGACAACCACAACCAGAGAAGAGACTATGGAATGTCTAGTGAAAGGTCACTTCCCAGAATGTGTTAGTCTGAGGAGTCAGGAGGAATCCAACGCAAGTAGTGTACATCCGTATCTGGTTCCAAGGAGGGCTCAGAAGTTCTCGAGGCAGTTTTTTACGCCGGAACGGATAAGTTGGGCAGTTAAATCCTTTGGACCTTTCAAATCACCGAGAGGGGACTGCATATATCCCGCCTTTATACAGAATAGCCTGCAGATTTTGCTGCATTATCTTACTATACTCTTCAGAGCCAATCACAGCTTGGAATATGTTCCAAAATGCTGGAGAGAAGTTCGGGTGATTTTTATCCCAACAGCGGGAAATAGATCCTCAGAGGAGATTACGTCTTATAGACCTATTAGCCTCACATTTTTTCTACTGAAAACCATGGAGAAGATTCTGGGACTTTGTATTAGATCCAACACGAAAGTCGAAGGAGATTAAATATCTGGGTGTCGTACTTGATCAGAAACTGACATGAAATCCCCACTTAAATCATATCACAAACAAGACCAATAAGGCCTACTTCACTTGCCAAAGAATGATTGGGAAAACGTGGGGACTGAGCCCACAAATGTTGGTTTGGCTCTACCGGGCCGTTATAAGACCTATGGTCTCTTATGCGGCGTTTGTGTGGTGGCCTAAGATGGAGCAGACTGGTGCACAAAGAATACTGGACAAGATCCAGAGGTTAATTTGTGTGGGGGCAACTGGAGCAATGAGGACTTGTCCAACAGCTGCCCTTGAGAGAATACTGGGCTCTCACCACTGCACCTACACATCAAAAAAGTAGCCGGCTTAAGAGGTCTGAGACTAAAAATTACTGAAAAAATTAAAACCATGAAGCCAGCACACAACAATATCCTACATAAATTAAATCTCAAGGAGGAATTGATCCAACTATCAGACTTGATGGTAAGGTCAATCGATTGTCGAAGGAATTTTACCATCAGGTTGCCGGATAGGGCACTGGTAGAGAATATTATCTCCTCCCTCCCCCGCCATGCTTCTGTATGGTACACCTCCTGTATAGGTTAAAGACAAACGGGGGTACCGGTGCAGGGATAGTCGGGCCTGACCTAGAACTATGCATACCGCTGGGCAGCACCCCACAGTTTTTCAGGCAGAGACCCTTGCTATTGAGGTATGTGTGCCTCAATGCATCAAAAAGAAATATAGGAAGACCGAGATCTATATAATCTCGGACAGCCAGGCAGCTCTGCTAGCCTTAGGAGCTTCAGTGTTCAACTCGAAATTGATCTGGAGCTGCTACTGCAATTTATTGGAACTGGGTAAAGCAAATAAAGTCACCCTTTTGTAGTATCCGGGCCACTCCACCATCAAGGGAAATGAGGCAGCAGACCGTTGTGCAAAAACGGGAGCAAGCCGGGTTTTCAGTCCTAGTATCGCTTTTTCAAAAACCCATTTGGCAGAGGGTATAAGGGACTGGGAGCAGAACTATAGGAATTTACTCTGGGAGACCTCCATTGGGATGAGACAGGCCAAGAAATTATTCAGTTACAATATTGTACGTCTGGAACAGGCACCGAGGATGGATCGCCAGTCCCTAAGATCCCTTACCTGGTTTTTAACAGGGCACGGCCCTTTTAATGGCCATCTACATAAAATGGGAAAGTGCAGATTGAATGAGTGCAGATTTTGTAACTACGGTAAGGAAACGTCGGAACACGTACTCTTCACATGCGATGCTATCATCCTAAAAAGATTCAAGTTTCTCAATGGGCACATAATCCAGTGGCCTAATGCCGACTCACTGGATATGCATCAGGTAGCGGCGTTTATCAGGGACATAGACCTACATTTCAGCTAAGAACCTCTAGGGACGCACAATAGGCCTCAATGGTCGCAGTGCTCTGGGCTGCAAACACCCACCCTAATTTCAACAAAAAAAAAAAATAATTATATCTGGAGATGGACTGCATTGATGTGGCTTGTCAATAGCTATCGCAGAAAAAACATTTAGTTCAAGTTTCCCGTGGGAAATCTGGGAAAATTTGATAAAGTTTCCAGCCGAAAGTAAAACATGAATGTATAAAATCAACCAGAGGGTTATGTCTGCAGGTGAATTGCATTGCTGTAACTTGTCAAAAGCTATTGCAGGAAAAATATTCAGTTCAAATTTCCCGTGGGAATTTGGAAAAATTCGATTTTCCCAAAATCATTAGAAAATGTTTATGAAATTAGCCTCTAGATTGTTATGTCTGGAGATGGATTACATTGACGTGACTTGCTATAACAAGAAAAAAAAAATGCAGTTAAAGTTTTCCGTGGAAAATCTGGGAAAATTCGACTTTTCAAAAATCATTAAAAACTTTCATATTATTCTTAGAAACAAACAACAACCTAGAACTCAAGCCCCAATGTGTGCCTTCCAATTTACTTTTCCATCAATGATTATTCCCAGAAGTCTGAATACATAGAAATTTTCTACCAGGAAGTAACCGTTCAAAGCACAGCCTAAATTCTTGTCACTACCAAACTCATATTGTATTGCCAAAGCGGTCGAAACAATCATCTTGTTTAAAGTGTAATCTTTTAGTTTTGTCGCTCAAGAGCAAATTGTGAGCATCTTAGCCATTTCGATAATAAATTCAAGCCTTGATCGATGCCAGCAATATTACCTACAAAACGTAAATGAGAAATCTGTCGCATAAGCATTGGGAGAACCGCAAATTTTTTGTTGAAAGATTCCGTTTATATAAACTATAAAGAGCAAAGGCACTAATACCAAACCCTGCGGGACTCCTACCTCAACGGATACTATACTATACTTTTACCACTTGAGGTCGACCTTACAAATACGAATATAGCCTCTTATGAATTATATCGTGAGACCCACATCAAAACAGTTTCCTCAAAAGTGTGGAGTGATTGTCTATCAAAGGCTTTTGTCTAATGTAATTTTGTTAATGAACAACGCAGAGATCTTAGATCTTTGGTAGATATTCGAGCTAATATGTTCCAAAAACGACAAAATAGTTTGTCCTGTGCTCCTATTTCTTCCCGGTCTCGTTTCTTGAATAATAGTATAACTACCGCACTCTTTAAGGCTGACGGAAAAGTACCCCTTGTAACACTTAACCAGGAAGCATTCGTTTAACAACATTAGGTATTCCACAGATAGAGATCTATTTTTAAGGGAACTAATTATCATGTATAATTTCCCTGGATAAATTAAATTGAAATAAAAGCTATTTTTTATGCCAGTTACATCAGAAATTAACCATTGTTTATTAGCTGAAGCCATTTGTTTAACAGAACCATTAGATGTACCAACGCAAAAAGAAAAGTTTCAAAAATTTGTATTTTGCCTCCTTCTTCATTTGGATAAATCCGTTTTCTTGGGAATTTTGTAGTTTTCGAGATTTTAGTGAAAACCCACATTTTTCCACCTAAACGTCAATTTTTTCATATTTTGCCCCTCGAGGGAAATACATTTTTATACTTATAATCCATGAAGAAAAGATCATCTTCTAAAGATTTTCACGTAAAATCAAATTTCAAATATTTTAGATAGTCTGACTAAATATGTGTGTGCCTGAACGCTGTTAGAAACATAAAGGCTTTTGAATATTTGAAAAAAGTTAATTTAGATTATGCAGATCGATGAGAACTCCTTAGGATTCTGAAACTTTATGAAAAGCAAAACTAATTTAAAGTATGGAAATGAATTTCCTTCTCCAATGACTTTTCACATTTCAATTTGCTGAGTTTTTCCAAACTAGTTCTGGCTTCCGGTTTGGTGTGAATGAAAAATTTGCCAGAATTCCACAATTACAAAATAATTGAAAGATTCATTCGGCTAATTTTTAAAAAGTCAGAGGTTTTGAGACAATAGTAATTACCGCGAGATTTCAGGTTCTCTAAAGATACAGCATACAGTTCCTTATTTTTCAGCTGAAAATTTCATTTTGCCGAGTCAAAATGGATTTTATTCTGGAAGTAAAACAGTTAACTTCTTTATATAATTTCTGTTTCTGTTCACCTCAAAAATATTTCACCTTCATTTAACTTCTAAACAATTAGTTTTAGAGAAACTAAACAGCGAATTCATTCAATTTAAATGGTTGCAATGGATTATCTGCGGTATATTGGTAGCTAGTCACAGTGGTCTAGTAATTCTGGATAACAGCAGTATTTTCTTTACAATAATGTCACTCGCGCCATGCGTCAAGACGTACTTTATTGTTGAGGCCTGTATGTGGTGTGAAACGTAGCCTCAGCTTAATCATGTTCAGCTTAATTATGTGTTCAGCTTAATCATGTTTTTTAACTCTCGCTGAAATTTCCGAACAACTTAATTTGTACCCTCTTGAACGTAGTTGTAGCCTAATAAAAATTAATCCAGAACCAACTCACTGACATATTTCTGAACAAATCTTCAGAATGGCATGAATGTTTGAAAAAATTGAGTGTGTTTAATGTTTAAAACTAAGCGCCCGATAATCCATAGGCGCGGATCCAGTGCATAAAATTTTTTTAAAGAATACTGTCTAATTGTGATTGAGGTAATATTTAACAAATTTAATAATCTTAATCTTTTAGCAATTAAAAGAGAATGGCTACTTCAGTTTTATGGTAAACGACAAGCAATATTTTTCTAAAAAACTCAAGATAAGTTTTTCAAAACAATGTTAGATCTATACTCTGATAATATATAGAAATCATTATTCTTGAATAAATAAAGTTGGATGTTTTTTTCAAACGTAATGTTACTCTTCCAGTGGATTTAATGTCCTTTGAAGGAAAAGCCAGTAATGCTGCTTTCACATATACAGCAAGTAAACATGAAAAATTTCTTCTTGCCAACACCGGGAATCGAACCCAAGTTGCAATGAAAAGATGCGAGAGAATTTTTTCCTAACTTTTCCTAAAAAAAATTACAACAACAATGTATTTGCATTAGTATTGGTGAAAAAGAAGTCATTTGGGCGAAATTCGATTTAAACTATTAAAAAATCACGAACGCGACAATTAAACATGTCTTTAAAAAAATTCCTTGATTCATCATAAAATATAAAAATTCTTAGATAATCATCTAGTGTGGTAAATAAAAATATTGACATAAGCGAGATAATGTGCATATACTACACAGCAGAATTCCTAACCAATACTAACACCTTTCTAAGTGTTTAGCACCAAATTCAGTAGTATGGCTAGAATCCCTAGATCACTAGGAATATGTGTGCAAGATTTCAGAAATATCTAATTGATCTCACAGGGTGTCCAGTCCATCGAGATTGAAAAATTATTAAAATGTTTATTTGGGCCATAGAAGCATTCCTAACCAATACTAACTACTTTCTAAGCGTTTAGCATCAATTTCAGTGGAATGAATAGAATCCTTAGAGCAATAGGAATATTTGGGTAAATTTCAGAAATTTTTAATGGGTCTCACAGGGTGTAGATGGAGATTGAAAAATTTAAATTTTTAATTGGGCCATAGAAGCATTCCTAACCAATACTAACTACTTTCTAAGCGTTTAGCATCAACTTCATAGATATGGCTACAATCCTTACATCAATAGGAATATTTGTGGTAAATATCAGAAATATCTAAAGGCTCACAGGGTGTCCATGGAGATTGAATATTTTAGATTTTTAATTAGTCCAGTTGCTTTTTTAGCGCTGATTTAGTTGGTGGCTTTCGTAGCGTCTTGCTGGTCTTTTTTCTAGCATCAACAGGGACAATTTTTCGTAAAAATTGATACCTTAGTCCTCAAAGTGGAGACAGTGGTATAACTGCCGGTGCATTGCGGTCTTTTCTACCTTTTTACTACTTTCAATACCACTAAAGTTGACGCTAAACGCTTATAAAGTAGTTAGTATTGCTTAGGAATGCTTCTATGGCCAAATTAAAATTTTTAATGGTTTTCCAATCGCCATGGACACCCTGTGAGGCCAATTAGATATTTCTGAAATCTTGCACACATATTCCTATTGTTCTAAGGATGCCATGCCACTGAAGTTGATGCTAAACGCTTAGAAAGTAGTTATTAAGCGTATTGCTTTCAACCATAATGAGTTAGGTATTTTTTTTTGGTTAACGGCTAATCAAAGCAACAGCAAAATTAACCAAATTTTGGTTTAATTTTTTTTCGTGTATTTTCTTGTCAATTTCACTCTTGTGGCAGGTATTAAAACTAAAAATTTGGTTAAGATTTGTTTAACCACTAATTTTTTTTGGGTTAGCTAAACCATTTTTTGGTATATCTAGTACGATTGTTGTTGTAATTTTTTGATTTTTGGTGAAAGCAATACAACTATTATTGCTTTGGAATTCTGCTGTACATTATTTCATTTACATATGTATGCAAGTAAATTTTTTTTAATTTTATATTATTTTATTTACCACACTACGAAGAAACACACTACTAGAAATTTTTATATTTTATGATGAATCAAAGAATTTGTTTAATAAATTGTTTAACAGTCGCGTTCGTGATATCGAGTTTCACCTAAATGATTTTTTTTTCATCATTACTAATGCAAAACATTGTTGTTGTAATTTTTTAGGAAAAGTTAGGAACAAATTCATTCGCATATGAAAAGCCCCGGTGGCACAGTTCTTAGCATGCTTGCTTTAAGCCCCGGAGGTCACGGGTTCGATTCTCGGCGGGTGATGAAAAAATCGCGGCTGGTTAATGTAAAGATCAATGAATTAATCACTCATTATCCGTTGTAAAAATGATTACGAAACTTCACTATGAAGCAGCCAAATCCCTCTATGGGATGTAGCGCCAACGAGGAAAAAAAATATGAAAAGATATACTCGATGTACATATATACTATGTATACTCGAGTCGAGGTGCCAACTATAGAAAATTAGGTCCTACTTCAAAAATGTACTCACAAAAAAGAATGAAACATATGAGCCGTTTATTTTGAAAGTGGGGCAAGTCCACATTTTGTTGAAACGAGAAAATGAAGGAATAGAGAAACAATAAATCCAAAAATATACGGGATTTTGAATTTTCTTATTTTTTGAGCAAGTATTAGGGATTTTTTTTTTTTTATTTTGGCTATAAATTGCTCACCGTTAGAAAGATTATACTTTTATTTGTCTATTGTTATCATTAACATAAATTTTTTGAAAAATGGACTTGCACCACTTTCAAAATCAACGGCTCATATTATGTATATACATATTTAGTTTTATTCATTTTTATTAATATTTATCGGCTCTTTTTAACTTGATACATTTGTGGCACAACTATCAGCAGAAGCGATACGAACGATACAATTACATTGACATGTTCCTGCTAGGTTGACGAAGTATTTTTCAATTTAACACAAATTCGCAATTTGCTCCAACACATTCGTTGATTCTTTACCAACCCAACGAATAAGTCAACCAAAACACAACTTGAAAAATTAATGGAACTATAAGTAGAAGCGATAGGGGCCATCAAATTTCTTTAAAATAATTTAATATATGAATAACAAATTTTAGCTTTACTTCAAAATTTAACTCACAATTAGAATAAAAAAAAAGAAAATCTATAAATCTGTGGCCACTAGGAATAACGGCATAACTCGAGTTATTCCATTTTACGTTTTATTTCAAATTTGAAATTTCCGTAATCGATTTCATATCATACATATGAATTTTTTGTAATATTCCGGCAACTAAAAATAACCGTAATAAGCGTTTATTAAACCCAGAATTCTAAAAATTGAAATATGTATATAAAAATGAATAAGCGAGACTGAGAGAGCAAATAAAGTTAAACACGTAAACAATTTTTTTAAATTTTTTATTTCTTCTGTGACTTAATTTTTTTAGTAGCCTAAACTAACGTATGTGAAGTTATCCCAGAATTTCATCCCAGTAAATGAAAAAAATCAACCAGGCAACCCTAGAAAATTTAAAGCCATATTTAATATTATGTGAAGTTAGCTCAGCCCAGGAATTTATTAAAATTATATTAAATACCCAAATTACATAATATTCAATAAAATAAAATCCACATATAAAATTAATAAAATTTAAATCAGCACTGATATTTTTTATGTATTTGCAAGATTTTACTGAGGACCTAAAAATGTATGGATGTTATAACTAGCTATTGGTTTATTTTGCCGCAAATCAAAATATCTCGTATTAGTGATTAGCATTTTTGAGAGAGGGATACCATTAGCTTAATTTAGAAAATAGTTCATGAAAATCGTACTGTTCCAAGTGCCCAAAATATCGCCGTGGGCTGAGAAGTTTCATTCATTTTTATATTTGGATCAATTATTCGTCTGGTTTGCCAAAACTAAAAATGTCTAGTGATTAGCAGAATGGTCCAAAGGTAAGTAATTGAATAAATCAATAACTCTGTTATTGCATGTTTTACATTTCTGAATACTTTGTGCACTATAAAAATCCAATGACTTTAACAAAAAGTTAGTCACCATCGTTATATTAGAGGAGCAATCTCGATTAAGCCATATAACCTGGTTAAGTTGGAAGCTCCAATTTCTTGGGCTAAAGTAATATTTGTAGCCCGTAATACTTTAATAAGTTTGCTAAAATCATTTCTACCTCTAACCCTTAAATAAATTTAGTACACAATAAGTAAATGCATCAAATGCACACAAGTATACAAATAGTTTTCCCCCGTGTTGATGCCATTTTTGATGCCAGAGAATGATTTAGCATTTTCAGACGATAACGGTGGGGTCAGATTTTTGGTAATGTATTCTGGCGTTTAACTAAACTCGATGAAATGTGTTTAAATGTATACAATACGATTTTCTTGAAATGGTTTCTAAATTAAGCTAATGGTATCCGCAAACGAGAAATTCTAATCACTAATACGAGACATTTTTAGTTTTGGCAAGCCAGGCGAATAATCGATCGAAATATGAATATGAATCAAACTTCTTAGCCCATGGCTATATTTCGGGCACTTGAAACAATACGATTTTCATGAATTATTTTCTAAATTAAGCTAATGGTATCCCCATCTCAAAAATGCTAAGGACTAATACGAGACATTTTTAGTTTTGGCAAACCAGGTGAATAATTGAGCGAAATATAAAAATGAATGAAACTTCTCAGCCGATGGCTATATTTCAGGCACTTGAAACAATACGATTTTCATGAATTATTTTCTAAATTAAAGGGAATCAAATTTCAATTTTTTTTTTTTATTAATGTAAATTTTTAAATGAAAACGAAGGCATATCTTAATTAAACTTTGCACATATGTTTTATTAGTATTTAACTACACAAAAAAAATGTTTTTAATTTTTTTTTTTGGCCCCGCGTCGTCCGCTAGAATTTTTTTCAAAAAAACACCAAAATATCATGGTGCGCAGGATTTCTGCTTTCAGAAAAGTCTGAAACAAAAAAAATCTGGGTTTTAATCAGCATCAAAGCCGCTATAGAATGAACTAAAAAGAAAAAATTTGGTTGAAAAATAACAAAATGGCGGCGTTTTTTTCAAAAATCGACGTTTTTTGCCCCCGAAAACCTGCTGTAACTTAAAAAATTGTACGCCGATTTTTTCATCCGTAGTTCATTCTGAACATTAACATGTGTAAATTAACATGTTAAAATTTCAGAACAATCGGAAAAATATTTTTTTTTAGTCTTGCCCACCAACTTGAAAAACGCTGTTTTGAGAAAATCGCGTTAAAGTTAAAATACAACATTTTTTCTAAGATGTATAAAATATAAATGAATAAAAATAAAATGTTAAAATGTCTCCCTCTACTTTTACATCTGTTCTGTAAGAGAACAATAAAGCAGATGTTACTGTGAGAAAGTCGATGTAGTATAGCGAACTGAACGAAATTCATTGAAAAAACTGCGAGATATTTTTATTTGCGGCAAAATAAACCAATAGCTAGTTATAACATCCATACATTTTTAGGAGCTCAGCAAAATCTGGCAAATATAGGATTTTCCAATAAAAGCAAACAACGCATTGAAATTATTAAAATTCACTACAAAAATGGTGAAAATTTTGCAGTCACAGTTCGCAAAACTAAAGAACTTTTTGGTCGTCGTGAAGCACCTTCTCGGCCGGCAATAGTGAAACTGGTGGAAAAATTTGAGCTGTTGGGACAAGTTAATGATGTAAAGAATCGAAATCGTGTGCGTCGCTCAAGAACAACTGAGAATATTGCTGCCGTAGCCCGTAGTGTTGAAGAATACCCAGGTTATCGATTCCTCGATGGATTGCGCTACCTTGCTATAATTAATGATTTTTTATAGCCGGATTTGGAAGATATTGATGTGGACGACGTTTATTTTCAGCAAGACGGCGCTACGTGACACACAAGCAACGAAACAATCGCAATTTTGCAAGAAAAGTTTCCTGACCATGTTATTTGGCCACCGAGATCTTGTAATTTAACACCTTTAGACTTTCTTCTTTGGGGCCACGTGAAAGATAAGGTCTATGGCAATGCTCCACAATCGGTTCAAGACCTTAAAGATGGAATTCGTGAAGTTATCGAGGACATACAGCCGCAAATGTGCGAATTGGTTATGGAAAATTTCATGAAAAGGATATGGTGCTGCAAGCGTAGCCGTGGCGGCCATTTGGCTGATATCGTTTTCAAATGTTAATGGCATACCTTCCTCTTTACAATGAAATAAACATTTATTGATTTCTCTTAAAAAATACTCGTTTTTTTTAATTTCAAAATGAAACCTCTTATTGGAAAGCCCTATACATGAAAAATATCAGTGATGATTTAAATTTTATTAATTTTGTATGTGGATTGTATTTTATTGGATATTATGTAATTTTGGTATTTAATATAATTTTAATAAAATCCTGGGCTCAGCTAACTTCACTGTTAATATAATATTAAATATGGCTTTAAATTGTCTAGGGTTGCCTAATTGATTGTTTTTTTCATTTACTGGCATGAAATCCTGGGATAACTTCACATACGTCTAAATTATAAATAGTTCATAAATATTTTCGCAATCACATCAGATAACCATGTAAAACCATAATAAGCTTTCATTTTAATATACGTTGCAGTAAAATTTAACCACAAAGAACACCTTCCCCACCACAAAGAGTTTGACTATAATTTATAACTTTATAGATCTCGTATAAAAAAGCTCCAAAATTTTAACCCATCATCACCACCATAAATCAAATATATAAATTTAAAAAAAAGTTTTCTCTCACCGCAAAAAAAAAATCCTCAACAATAAAACCAAGCAAGAACCTTTTCTTTTTAAATCCGCACAGATTATTTAATTTTAAATTTCTCATAATATTTAATCTCCACGATGATCGGTTGGATGAAATAAAATTAATGAAAGTAGGAAAAATCATTTTACAAATTCTCTGCATAATATTTTTAAGTCAATTTGGACTCCCCCCAAAAATAAAGGTAAAATAAGGAAAACTTAAAAAGTCAAAAATAATACTTTCCAGCCGTTTTTTGTTAAAATGTATACCTACAACAACAAACTTAAAAAAAAAATCGAAAATTAACTTTCATTGTCATTTTAAGTTGATTTAATTTCGTTTTTTATATTTTTTTACATCTTTTCCTGTTACCAATTTGTTTTTATATTTAAATATCTATTTTCTATACCTAGATCAAGCTTTTTCAATTTAGTTGTGTAACTAACCCAACATTTTTTTATGTATTTTGTATATTTGTAAATATAATTTGTTGTTCGCTTTTAAGAAAAATCCTTTTTCGCTTTTATATGACTTCGGTAATTAATTTCTATGAATTCTTTTTTTCATTTCGTGCGTTTTTCATGTTTTTGTTTCCTTTCCAGTTGTTTTACAATTTTCTTTTTTTTATTCTGGTAGGTAACTGAGCAAAACAGCTAAGAAACTCGCAGCATAACAAAAAACAAGAAAAAATTGTTTTAATTTTTTGCGTTTGGTTTAAAATAAATTTAAGAAAATTCAATCGATTTTTTCGGTAAGTTTTGTTAAAATTTTGATTTTGAAGCGTGATTGGATTGTGTTAACAGATTTTATTTTACCATAAATATCCAAGACAACATACATATGTACTTATATGTATATACATACAAACCTTTTTCACATGAATAAATTTTCCATCCATATAAATATGTATAACACAATTTGAACACCATTGATTTTCATTATTCGATATTCTTTATATTATGTATTGAAAGTCTATAATTATGATTTTTTTTCCATCATGCCAGATTAATGATTATACAACATTATTTCTCATCTCGTTCATATCGATAAAATGTGTATATATGTAGCGATACTTACGTGTAGCAAAGTAGTTTGGTGAAAGATTTATAAACCATAATGGGCGAAAGGAAAATATAAAAAGCTTTCATACAGTAATTCTTCTGAGTTTTACTAATTAAACTGATTTCATATAATGGAAAGTTTATTATAATACTAATAATTTATGATATTTTTGTTCAAATCGTTGCAGTGCTGTCTCCAGATAATCGAGGGGCCCAAATTCCCAGAACCATTTATAATATGTTTTATCAGTAAATCAAATCAACTCTTCGGTTTTAATATACAGTCATTTGCACTCCGAAGGGCTAAATTTGTTTCGTTTAAGAATAGTTGTATGCAGCTCTGACTTCCAGCTAAGTTATGTAAATTTGTTGAAAGAACATGGATCAAAATATATTTTAAAATAAACTCGTTTCACTCAAAACAGCTAATGTTTTTGCTGCTTAATTCTTTTAAGGTTTTTAGTTAAATTAAAATTTGACAGTTGTTTTTAATTATATATAAAGAGTATCCTAACGAGTAAACAGGACTAAATTAAATATTCTTTATTCTCCTTTATTTGTGTGCCAGAGTCTATGTTTGTTTATATAATTTTATTGGTGTAGTTTCTATGTAGACGGTAGATATCATTAATAAACTAACAATGAAAAATATCAAAAGCTAATTTTTGAAATCAAAGCTTAGCGCTCACCCAGTCTTATACCCCCAATAAAATATAATAATTCTCATCGAACAAATAATAATACATCAATAAACCTCAAAACAACCAATTAATCAGAGTTAAGCTGATTGCTTTTGTATTCATATACCAAATAATTACGTATGTCAAATATGTTATCAAAACTAAAAATTAATACTGGTACAATAGCTTTAAAAGTCACAAATCAATTGAATTCATATTCAATGCAAACATGTATGTGAATAAATAAAATAAAAAGTTTGATAAAAATCTAACAAAAGCACTACACTGCACATACCAAATCAACATAAAAAAGTACCTATGTATGTATATGTGTATGCTTCAATTTGAATCGAATTACTACTAAATCTACGGGGAGTGAAGCAGCATCATCGTATCCACTATAATATAAATGCACATAATTCATCTATTCTACATACTACAAGATTATGTATCCCACTCTCCCCATATTCATTCAAACAAATTTTCCATTATTTCCGATTTCCATTTAAGGATTGGATATAAATCGGGAGGAAACGAAAACGAAATCAAATAATTCGTTCGCCGAACAAAAAAACTTTTAAAAATAATTTGAATAAAAAACTTTCAAATTTCAATTATAATTGAATAAAATGAAAAAAAAAATAAAAAAAAGCTCACAAAAGTTCGATTTATTTTTGAGAAAAGTATGGGAAATACAGAAAGGGAAGCGAGTTTATTTCAATTCGTATTATTAAAGTTGTTTCATACTTGAAGCTAATGATAAAGCAAAAAATACGGTCTAAGCGCCGCTATTTCAATGGTTTATGTAATCCGAGATTAAACTCATGAACAGAGTTTAACTTTTGACTTCAGATTTTGAAGCAAAAGAAATTTGATTATACTAAGTTTAATTTAACTGGCCATTTTGTAAATGTTTCACTAAAGTTAAACTGATGTTTTGGAAAAATTATTCGTTGCTATTCACTAACTGGTCTAATCTAAATTAAAAAAAAAATTGCGGTTAAAGCATCATTTTAAATATCTGCCCTAAGGATATGACTCGTGTAGTTAAATTTATATCTGATGCTGCTTTGCTACCAATGGAATAAAACTAGTAGAAATGAGCTCGAGAAAAATAATTATTTCGTCTACATTCGGCTCCTTAGCCTTACGATTTATTTTAAAAGAACATGCATATGAAGACTATTCAATTTTAGGGCTATAAGAAATTTATAAAATTTTCAAACATTAATACCTTCATTAATCAAAGTCGGCTTACACACAAAATGTACATATGCAGGCGAGACTCGTCATTTCCACTTAAGGCGTTAGTCTACTTACGTCACCAAGTACATGAAAGAACTGTATGCGAGGTAAATGGTTGATGCCAGAAATGCGTTTACCACTCGGTGTCGGTATGCCTTTACTCGGCATCTTTAAAAAAAACGATTAACTTCGGTACCGGTTTTAGCTGTATAACAAAAAACTTAGCTTACCTGGCTCCATACCGGTAAACAGATTTTTTGGAAATAAATACCGACGTTTTAGAGAACAAGAATAATGTTAGGAAAGCAAAGGTTTGCTTCATCTGATTCATCTTACCTCGGCATTAACATCCGGCAAATATTATTTTCAGAATTTCAGCAGATATTGTGCTTCCATCATTCGATTAAAAAATAATTGTTTACTTATTAATTGAATATGCAATTTCAAAAAGGGCACATGTCTGAAAAATTAAATTTTTCAGGAATTAAAGAAAACTAGCTATTTTCTAAAGTAGTATATAAATTTATACAATTTATTTTAAGGTTAAGTGTAGGGTCAAAAAGTAATTGAAAATTATATAAATATTTAATGTTAATCTAATCTTTATTTTATATATTTTTTTAAGTATTATGTATATGCATACGAGATGTGCCCTAAAAAAAATTCATAAAATATAAAGTAAATCTAATTAAAAACACAACGTATAAACTTTATGAAACTGTTATGATAAGTATCAAAATCACTTCAGAGACAGATAGAGATATATCGACGTCGCCGATTAATAAAATGCATTAAATTCGAAAAGGGCACATCTCCAAGAGTTGTGGCCTTTTCGAAATTATCGTTATACAAACCGACACAGTTGGCCGTATTAACACAAGAAATGTGCCTATTTCAAATCGAATAGGTGCGGGGATATATTTCCATCACATTAACGTGAAAAAACGATTTTGTCAAAATTTTCGAGATGTGCCCTTTTCGAAATTGCATATTCAATTGTTTTCGACACTAAATTCTGCCGAAAAAATTTAAATTATTGCAGACAAAAATAACGAAAAAAAATTACATTCGCATGCTATTTATCTCAGAAACCAGGGCGTCGGTTATTACTAGGTAATTTTTTTTACTGCTCTTGGCTGATGGTTTTACCTAAAATTTAGTAGTAGACCATAATAATGTAACTTGCGCCGATTTCGAGATAATGCAATTATTTAAAAAATTACACAGCGTGTCTTTATAGAAAAGGGAAAGTAAAACTTTGGATATACATGTATATGGTGAAAAATACGTGAAATCACAAATTTACTATATGGAGCCATAAGTCATGTTTGAATTTTATGATTTTTATGTTTTGAATGGGTAGCCTTGATTAAAAAAAAATGTTTAAAATGCTTTGTTTTTTTTTTGTTGTTGTTGTTGTTAAAGATACAGGGTGTCAAATTTTGAGAAAAATGATATTCATGATGTTGAATTTATGGCAATAAAAAGAAAACTAATTATCCGATTATAATGATTTTGAGCTCATTTTAAAGGTAAGTTAATAGTGATTAATAAAAAAATATAAAAATAGTATGTTGTTTAATTTTTTCTGTTTTAAATTTCCCGCCAAAATGTTCTTTTTCAATTTTCTCAAAAACCTATTTTTTTTTTTTTTTTATTTTTTTTTTGTAATGAATTTGACAATTCATATTTTACAACATATTAAAAAATTGGAACACCGTTATTTTTTGTATTCTTGCAAAATACATTTTAGTATGACAATCTACAAATTTATTATATTTAAACGTATTTTACACGAAAACAAAAAATAACGGTGTTCCAGTTTTTTGATATGTTGTAAAATATTAATTGTCGAATTCTTAAAAAAAAAAAAAAAAAAAAAATCAGTTTTTGAGAAAATTGAAAAAAACTGTTTCGGTGGCCATTTTGAAAAATAACAAATGAAAGATGGTACCATTTTTATAATTATTTTATAATCCCTATTCATTTACCTTTAAAATGAGCCCAATCCTATAATTTTCGAATAATTAGTTTTCTTTCTATAGCAATAAATACAATACCAAGTCTATTGAATTTTTAAATATTTGACACACTACATATATGACTTCAAAACCAATTTGATTTGACAAATTTTTCACTATGGAGAAAAATACGTGAAATTGCATATCTTTATATGTGACCGGAAGTTATGTTTGAATTTTATAATTTTTATGTTTTGGAAGTGAAGCACTGAGTAAAACGAACAATTTATGAAATGTGATTTTTGTCGTTGTTGTTTTTTTAAGATACGGGGTGTCAAATATTTAAAAATTCAATGGACTTGGTATTGTATTTATTGCTATAGAAAGAAAACTAATTATTCGAAAATTATAGGATTGGTCTCATTTTAAAGGTAAATAAATAGGGATTATAAAATAATTATAAAAATGGTACCATCTTTCACTTGTTATTTTTCAAAATGGCCACCGAAACAGTTTTTTTCAATTTTCTCAAAAACTGATTTTTTTTTTTTTTTTTTTTTTTTTTTAAGAATTCGACAATTAATATTTTACAACATATCAAAAAACTGGAACACCGTTATTTTTTGTTTTCGTGTAAAATACGTTTAAATATAATAAATTTGTAGATTGTCATACTAAAATGTATTTTGCAAGAATACAGAAAATAACGGTGTTCCAATTTTTTAATATATTGTAAAATATGAATTGTCAAATTCATTAAAAAAAAAAAAAAAAAAAAAAAAATAGGTTTTTGGGAAAATTGAAAAAGAACATTTTGGCGGGAAATTTAAAACAGAAAAAATTAAACAACATACTATTTTTATATTTTTTTATTAATCACTATTAACTTACCTTTAAAATGAGCTCAAAATCATTATTATCGGATAATTAGTTTTCTTTTTATTGCCATAAATTCAACATCATGAATATCATTTTTCTCAAAACTTGACACCCTGTATCTTTAACAACAACAACAACAACAAAAAAAACAAAGCATTTTAAACATTTTTTTTTAATCAAGACTACCCATTCAAAACATAAAAATCATAAAATTCAAATATGACTTACAAAAATTTGTGATTTCACGTATTTTTCACCATATACGAGTATTTAGCAAGCAAGCAATTTCCATACGAAATAAATAAAATATTTGCAAACCAATTTCTATCGATAATATTCATTGCCTAGGTTGCTCATTTTTTTGCGGACTTAAAAATTTATTAGCAATTGTATCGTGTTTTTTGCAAAACAAACAACAGTTGCAATTTGCTAAATAATCGAGTATTTACCCCATTAACACATTGCCGATCGTTAATATTTTAGTTAAAATTTTTAGGGGATCGACAATTTTAGAAAACTATTTTGGAAGGAAAACTGCGATAATTTTTTGAAATTAAAAATATAAAATTTTAAAAAAATGTAGTTCTCAAATACCGTTATTTTCTCGAAAAAGCATCGAATTCAAAACAAAAGTGATGGTTACAACATGTCAGCGCTGACAAATAGTCAAGACACCAAGCACATCACCCAAAGTTACAGGTTAAAAATTACTCTGCAAATGTTTCGTAAATTGGATGCAACCACGTCTACCTCGGAGTATTTTATTTAAAAAGTCCGGAGCTTCGATCGCAGGCTAATTCTATCAAAAACACGAATTTGGTTGAAATAGTGAGGTTATGTTTTGAATTTTGTTATGTATAATACATTTGTTTATTTTAGATTGAGTACATTACAAACGTAATGAATCATGGTAACTGAAGGGAAAAAGATGATATCCGGTTCATTTTTGGTGTTGGGAAATCACACAAAAAAAATGTTCGAGCTGTTTAAGCAACGAGAATATAATTTACAAAGTCCGTGTGCAAAATGTTGAACACCCGTCCTTAGTAACAAACTTGTTATTAGAAATAAACAGGAAAAATAATTTTTGTTAAATTGGAAGTGTCATAAATCGCGTTTGTCATTTAAAAAAAATGTTTTAAGATGTAGGTGGATTATCACCGATGAGAAATTGAAGCAATTTTGGTTCGAAGAAGAAAACACCATTATGTGTTGAAAATATGACTCTTTAAGACAATGAAGAAGAAAATGGGGATAAAACACAGAATAATTCGATGAAATAGATAATGAAAATGCAGAAAAAATATTTGATTTTATCAAATTTTGTTTATTAAAAAATGTTCCCTAATTAATTCACATTGTCTTCATTCTGACAAAAGCTACTATTCATAGTACATATTTGTACTATATGTATAATCTGTGTGATATGCAGGATTAGCAAACAAGAACTGATATTCTGAACACATCCAAGCCTTTTGAAACGTCAAACTTACAACTGTCAAAATTTGACACTTGACAGAAAAAAGAAAAAAGAAACGATTAACGAAAACACCGTTTGTAAAGCTCATAGTATATTGCTGCTCGTATATTTTGGTCGTAATGGAGCTAACGATGCTAACTGATATATGGCCTGAAACCAGCCCATTGGACATGGATGCTATTTATTTCCAGAATGACGCTACTTGTCACACAAGCCGTGAAATAATAGAGTTAATGCGCCAGAAGTTCCCTGGACGTGTAATTTCTCGTTATGGGGAAACCAATTGACCGCCTAGATTGTGCGATTTACGCCAGGAATACACCTTTACATTGAATTTTCATTCCACCAGTAATCATTAAAAGGATTTGCTGGACTTTTCGCTTATTAAGTTTATGATGATCAAATATGAGACTCATCATCTGATTTTAGTTTGCTTTTGAAAATGGGCTTAAGCCTATATTCGGTACAAGTAAAAACTTATTGGCAGGTGATTCTAGATCTTAAATAATAAATATTAGAATGCATAGAGTGTCTTCTACCTAGACTCAACCCATGCTAATTATGGTTAAAATATTAATTTTAAAAAAAGAAAAAATTGAATTCCTCAATATTTATGGTGGGCCCGCGGGCCTTATTTCCTATATTCCATGAATTAAGGCTCACGAGGGTTATTTGGTTTCTAAAAAGGTATTAAAGTGCAATGCCTTTAATGTTTTTTGTTTAGGTTTTAATGCCAATTGGGAAAAATAATAAAGCCTGCTTTAACAATAAAAGCTCCCGGGGGCATTAACCCCAATTTTTTCTTGAGCATCGTGTCCCTATAGAAATATAGATTTAATTTGGAAAATTCCGAAAAAAGAAGCTTTATAAATAACAATTTTTGGAAATATAATTTTAATTCGTTTAATACAAATTTGCAATTTGAACATTTTTCAAAATTTGTATCTTTTAATAACACTACCCTGCAAAATTTTAAAAATTTGGTGCCACTTGACAATGAATAGTTGTTTCCGAAGTAATTTTTTACCCTGAATCCGAATCTGGGCTCAGAATTGCTCTATCACGTCAGTTTTATGAGATATTCTAACCTAAAAGTGCAAAAAACACTGTTTTTTGACATATTTGAGGTTATCTAGCACCACGATTTTTTTTTTCTTCAAAAGTTCATGTGTGGGATCTTATAGTACAAGTCTTCTTCTTTCAAATGCCTTTGAGTTTGCTCAAATATGTTTTTTTTCGTGAATTTGTCGATATACTGTATAATACACTACCTTTTATACCTGCGGTATATATGCACTTTTAGGTTAGAATATCTCATAAACCTGATGTGATAGAGCAATTCTGAGCACAGATTCGGATTCAGCGTAAAATTACTTCGGAAACAACTATTCATTGTCAAGTGGCACCAAAATTTTTAAAATTTTGCAGGGTAGTGTTTTTATACCGAAAAATTCACGAATATGCAAATTTGAAAATGCGATATCTCGGCGAAAAAAAATGATATTTGAGCAAATTCCACGGCATTTGAAAGAGGAAGACTTGTACAATAAGATCCCATACATGGCTCTTATAAGAAAGTAAAAACTGCATTGCTACATAACCTCAAATATATCAAAAAACAGTGTTTTTGCACTTTTAGGTTAGAATATCTCAAAAACCTGACGTGATAGAGCAATTCTGAGCCCGGATTCAGATCCAGCGTGAAAAATTACTTCAGAAACAACTATTCATTGTCCAGGGGCAAAATTTTGCAGGGTAGTGTAATTATTCATATAAACAGAGAAGTCCCCAAAGGCGCAACATTGGATGCTCAAAGTTGTTTTTTGTTTGGATTCCCAATTCAATGTGTTATACATATTAGAATCTACAAATTGAGATGATGAGTTAAACTGGTAAATGCTTCGTCAACTTTGCAGACACAGATCAAAGGAATTGTATCGCTCGATCGCTTCTACTGATAGTTGTACCATAAATGGTTCCAAATTGTTTTTTATAATAATTAAGATTATTGAAATCAGAAATTCCGTTGTATCAGAATCGACAAAGTATTGAACCGGTTTTCGAATTTGATCCTGGATAAGGAAGAGTTAATTTAAAAATTTGCTGGGAAATACATAGATATTTACTTTTACAATTAGAAAAGAAATATGCATTTTCCATTTTAGAAATAAATCTTCCTTTCCAGAATTACCACACATGAGCATAAACTTTTGAAAACTAATATGTTTTCACTTTTTGTAGCATACCTTACAGTTGAAACGCTGCCACTAACTTCAGCTTCCGCCATGATTTTAAATATGTACCTTTGCTGCCGAATTGGATGCTACACGAATAATTGTGCGCTTGTCCGTTGGTACTGTGGCTTCAGCAGTGCCTCCTTTGATGTTTTAGTCATAATTTTCAAAATTGGCCAAATATGTAAATGATTACTCGAGACTTACATTTTCCAATTTTTTGGGCTACAATACGACTTTCTATTCTTCAGGCTTATAACGTCAACTTTGGCCTTTTCTATATCATTTAGCACTAAATCGTTACTTATTAACCCTATTTTTAAAAAGATTGAAAAACTTGTTTTATTTGTTGAAGTAGCTATTAGTTTTTATAACCGACTTCAATAAATCTGTATCGAACAAAAGGCCCTATTCCTGTGATTCATATGATTTATTTTTTTCTGACAGTAATGTCGTTTTCGATTCACCAAGAAATTCAATCTGTGACGCAATCGATTGATTTTTCTGATGTCAGATTATTCGATTAGCCCAATAAAATCAATCGGTCGAGCAAAATTTTTGCTCGGGTACAAATCTCGATTTTCTTGTCAGATTTACCCCTCTTTTACTAATACCAACAACTAATACTGTGATTCTCATGAGAACTGTCATTTTGTTGTTGTTCTTATGGTAGATATATACTCGACGTTACTCAGACACAAGGGTTAATTCAAATAAATAATATTTTCAAGACGTCAAAGACATACATACACATGAAAAAAACGGACAATTCGATTTTCTTAAGCTAATCGAAAACCACATAACAAATGAAATATCAAACAGTATAACTAAATCTTTCCTACTAAATTCACAGGATGAAAAAACCCAAACTGTAAAAAAGAAACCACTGACCCTATTCAAGTGATGCGAAGTATACGTCGGTCGTACCATAGAAAAACATATTTCGAACAAATATGCAATGCAAACAAAAAATGTGTGTATTCATATCCAGGATACAAAAATAATTTTTATTTTAACGAAATACGTTAACAAAATTTCATTTCTTTAACCGTACAAAATACAAATTTTTCAAAACTCAAACATTTTATTCATAAATCATAATCATAATATTTTTTATTGGACAAATTAATAAAATTTACATTTGCTAAACTAAAACGAATTTAAATTTTGGCAATCTTCCTCCAAATAAAAAATTAATTTAAAATTGTATTTAATGTAATTAGATTACATAATTGGAATTTCTGTAACTTTACATCAATCAATTGAAATTTTAAGATCAAGCTTTACTGAATTTTTCAAAACGAGCTTTACAAAATTCAGAAGTAGGTTGAAGTGGCTGCTTAGGCGAATTTAAAACGGTGCCCAAATTCAGAAGTAACGGATATATTTTTTTTTTAATTGTTTGCTACTACATACCAATTCCCGATTTAATTACCAAATTTTTAAAATTTTGGAACTGACCCCCAACTTTAAAAACAAATTTGTAATTTTACTTATAATGTTAGAATTTTTGATTTGGAATAATAAATCCTAACTAAATAAAAAAATTTAAATTTTTTAGATTTATACTAAATTTGACAAGTTGTCAAATTTAGTACAATTATATGAAACTTTTTAAATAAAAATCACAAAATGAAATCTAATAATCCTGACTTCGATATTAAGTTTTTTTGTGTTTTCAATATTAAGAACAAATTTAGCAAATTTTATAAATTTTTAATTGTTTGCGTTCCAATCGAAATTGGATTTTTTAATTTTGAATTTAGTCAACCCTTTAATATTAGAAATCAAATTTACCGATGCAATTTTTATTTCTACTTTATCAAAATTTTGAAACTTTTGAGAGATCTTGATGAATTTTTAGGGTTGCTAAGGTTATTCCAAAAAACCAAATACTGGTTATAAAGAGCTAATTCCGTTAAATAATTTGTAATATCAAAATTTACCGGCTTGTGCACTCGAGTGAAGAATCTCATTTAACACGCCGTTTCATGTATGAGTGAGAGTCACCAGTTTTTGTTTATGTTAGATTTCATTGAAACTCCTAGCTTCGTTTTGAACTTTCAATTTTCCTAGTGGTCTCATTTGTATTAATGAAATTTGGGTTTGCAGAATGTGAACGTGATCCCTAAAGAACTTTCTTTCAGTTTCGTTTCTTGTAATTTTAATAATAAATTTCAATAACGTATTGTATTTATTAAATTTTGATTTTTGTTGATCCGTGATAATTATAACAAAACCAAAGATTATTTCGGATCCGTATTTTAGTATCAATGCGATGTTACCATTCATATTCTTACTTCGTTATAATTACAATGAAATGCTTGAAATCCAACGAACAAAGAAAATTTCCAAAAATTTAAGCGGTTTACAAAACGTATTTAAATAAAATTATGTCCAATTATGAATAAATAGCATCCAATATTTAATTAAAATTGAATCCAATATTTGAAAATCCATAGTCAATTATATTCTCGGTATTATTGGCTGCTGAAAAAATCAAACCAAAAATTTTAGTTAAACTAAGTACATGCAGAATTTAAATTCAGTTCAAATTCTCAATAATCTACCCACCACATATTATATTCATATTGTAGAGAAATATTTTAAATGAATGTCAGTTTTTTATGGCATAGGTATATCGTTAGATATATAGATTTTGAATTTTGGTAACACATTTTTATCATTCCATTACATACGAGTAAAGCTACAAAAAAAAAATCCTTTTGTTGTAACTACTTGTAAACGATAGAATTTTTGCATACATTGCATTGCATTGCAATATGCTTTGATACCGAATTGTGGTTATATTTTAATTTTTTTTTATTTTTTATATTGGCCAATAATACTTATTTTATTGAACATTTGTTGGTCCAGATGTATGCGGTAGTGCTAGGTTTTAATACTATATGGGCTGAAAAGTTTCCTGTATTGATACATACGTACGATGTACAAGATTATTAAATTTCGAAAATAGAATTTTTATTAGATAGGCGCCATTTAAATTTTCAAATCGATCCGGAATTTAGTTTGCAACCAACAAATTGACTTGGGTTGACTTGGTCATACAACTGACAAAATCCATGATACTGTATTGCATGATCGTAAAGTGAAGTTGAATGAGATTGTTGACATCATAAATATTTCAAAAAAACGTATAAAAAATGTCTGGCGTGGACATTTTCGTAAGTAAAAACTTAAAGCAAGATGGGTGTCGCGTTCGCTCACTATCCATCAAAAACGCAAACGAGTAATCACCTCACAGCAATGTATCAACATGTTAAAGCATAATAAGGAGGACTTTGCGTTGATTAATATCAGTCATCACTACACACCAGAATCTAGACAACGGTCTGCACAGTAGATGGAACCTGGTTAAAGGCGACCACAGCGACCTTAAACATAATAATCAGCTGGAAAGGTTATGGCCACTATTTTGCTCAACAACTATCTAGAGAAAGGTAAAACAATCACTGGTGAGAATTATAGTGCATTGAGGCAAATTGAATGATTCAATCAAGGCAAAACGAACACATTAGGCGATGAAAAAAACAAGTCAACAATAATGATGGCAAAATTGCTTTAATTACACTTCGAATTGCTTTCCCATTTACCATATTCTCCAGATTTGGTATCTAGCGACCATTTTCTATTTCCAAAAAAGATGGCTGCAAGGAAAGAGATTCGTGACAAATGTTGAAGTAATAGCCGAAACAAATGCTATTATGAAGTGTTAAAGGTACTGAAATGTTGGAGTGCATTGAGTTAAGAGGGGGGATTAAATAAAACATTATCAAAAAAAGTTCCGTTTTATTTCAACACAGGAAACTTTTCAGCCTCATATAATATTTAGAAGAGGGAGGATAGCAAAACAGAATATAACGAAGTGTTACGCAAACCATTTTACAAGAGATTATACCAAATTTTAAATTGTTATACATGTTCGATATTTATTTAATCAGAATATTATGTATGTAGATTGATACACATAAATTTTTCCATATTTAACATTTTATGAACATGTGCTGTCAATTGCATTTTATTATTATTATTTTTTTCTCGATGAGAATTTTATTTTGTGAATTGTACGTATGTATATCGTTAGACTTTTGAATAAGTTAAAGTTAAATCGAAGAATATACTTTCTAAGTATCTCCACAGACAAGCCATTTTCTTTTAATATAAATTCGGATGTTAATTTAATCAGACAAGGAACAACTGTACACATATTTTATAAAAAATAATAACATCTAAACACAGTTTCATAATACTGTACTAGTAATAAAAGTAGGACAGCACGGACTTAGATAACATATTCGAATTCATCTATTTTCCTATTTTGAGTATTATGTCTAAAAAAAATCCATTTCGAAGTAAGTCAACAACTTAGGGTAAAAAAATCTTTCCTTTAAATTAGTTTATTGTGTTGTGTCGTACGAGTGTACAAAGATTATAATCCCGTTAACACTGAAATACAACTGTGTCTATATGACTTTCAAATAAAGCGTTACCTTGGTATCTTAAAAAATAATTTTCAAAATTAACTTACATTTCAATAAATCTTGAATAACACATCATCCTTTTCAATTACGTGTTACTTAATAATCATACCCAAATCTTCTCAAATATTTATACACAATTCTCTAAAGGGTTAGAAAAAAAATCATATACATACATACATAAAAACCTCACCAAATATATACAGTAGCTCTTTGTACGAAAACACAAATCCACTTCTATATATGAGATGGAAAAAAAAATCACATCAACATAAATACGTGACCAGAAACAAATTTCCAAGATTTGAATTCTTTTTTTTAGTTTTTCATTTAAAATACAACAACAAAAATAAAAAATAGGAAAAATGAACGAAAAATAATGGAGATATATATTTTACTCTGCTTCCATTCCGATTTTCATCCTTTCAACTCTTATCCTATTTTTTAAGATCACGCGAACAAATAAAACACACACACATACGCTCAACCCAATATACACAAGAAGGCGAAATGAAAAAAAAAAAAAAATTAAACTGCTCGCTTTCTTTTCGTTTTCATACTTAAAAATAATAACTTTAGTACAACCACCAAAAAAAAAATCGTAAAACATGGTAATAAAAAAGTACAAAAGTCACAAATTCAAAAGAAAATGAATAAAAGTCTTATCAAAAAATGTGCTTCCTTCTTTCTTCTTATCGCTCGATATTTGCCTCAAATAGGAAAATTCACTGTCATAATATTGAACTTTTATTCCAATTTTCATATTTCATGAAAAAAGGTTTTCAATTTTTTTGTTTTTCGTTGGAATTTTTTTTTCGTCTAGTTTCTTTGAAATGAAGAATCAATATGGGATATTTAAAATTTGCTTCAGTTTATTTACTAAAATACTCAATTTTAAGAATATCAGTGAATTAATTATTTATCAAATGTTCGTTAATAAATTATATGTACGTACTACACTGAGGGTGATTGGTGAATTTGGATAAAGGATTGACTTTTTTTATTGATACATAATACAGTTTTACAGATATAAGGTAAGTGTAAGCGTTCTCTAGAATTTTCGAGATGAGACAGTCATGTATTGTATTGAGATTCTTTAAATTATCGGTATTTTTGACATTTTTTCGAGAAATGTGTTTATTTCTGAGGAATTTCTTAAAAGTTTCTGTAATAAAAATTTTCAAAATTTTTAATTTTTTTTCAAAACCAACAAATTTAGTAAGAATTTTTATAAAATTTATTCCTTAAAACTGTTTTTTGGAATTAAAAAGAGAAAATGGAATTTGTGTTCAGTTCTAAGAAATTTAAAAAAAGAGTTTAAAATTTTCCATATTGTTAAATTTTCACCAAAGCCAACAAATTTATAAAAAATGTTTACAAAATTTATTCCTTAAAATTGTTGTTTGGAATTAAAAAGAGAAAATGAATTTGTGTTTAGTTCTGAGAAATTTAAAAAAAAATGAGTTTACTAAATTTTTAATTTTTGCGAACGACAGCAAATTTTTAAGAATTTTTAGAAAATGCATTGTTTAAAATTTAGTTTTAGAAATTAAAGCAAATTGTCTGAATTTTTAGCTTTTAACAAAGCTAAGAAAATTTAAATAAAATAAAATAAAAATATAAAATCGAATTTTAAGTAATTAAAATTTTTTAAATTTTTACTTAAACCAGCAAATTTATTAAGAATTTTATTGAAAATGATAAAATTAATTTTTTGAAATTACGAAGAGAAAATCAAATAGATATGTGATCAATTCTGAGAGATTTATTAGAATTTTAATTAATTACAATCGTCTGAATTTTAAATTTTTGATAAAGCCAGCAAATGTTTAAAAATTTCAGAATTAGTTTCTTTTAAATTTATTTTTGAAATTAATTTTTACCGAAGCTAAAACAGCCTGAAATTCATTTCTAAATTTTTAAATTTTTATTAAAGCCAGCAAATTTATTAAGAATTTTTAGTAAATGTATTCCTTAAAAATCATTCCCTTAAATTAAAAAGAGAAAATTTATGTTGATTTCTGAAGAATTTAAAAATTTTCTAAATTTGTAAATGTTTAATTTTAAATTTTCCAATTTTTTGTATTTTTGTTAAAGCCGAAAGATTTGTTAAGAAGTTTTAGAAAATTTAGTCTTTAAAATTCGTTTAAAGTCATCAAAAAAATCAAACATGTGTTCGGTTCTGAGGAATTATAAAAGGAATAATTATAAATATTTTTTAAAAATTGACAGCAAGTTGCTCGAAACTAGTCTTTTTAAATCAATAAATTAAAATTGTCATTATAAGAAAAAATAAAATATTGGATTTTATTCAAGTTTTTCCATATAAAAAAGTGACAAAAGTGCACAAAAAATGGATATTATTCATAATAATCTGAGGAATTACTTAAAATTTTGAGTTGAATAAAATTTTTTTCAAGTTTTTAAATTTTTATCGTAGTCAACAACATATTCGAAATTTAAAAAGATTCATTCTTTAAAATTTATTTCTTGAAATCAAAAAACGAAAAACGATTAGGAGTTCAGTTCTGAGAAATTTCTACAAATTTTGAGTAATTCAAATTTTTAAATTTTCGAATTTTTACCAAAATCAACAAATTTTTCAAAAATTTTTAGAAAATTTGTTCAAACATACCTCTATAATTAAAAAGAGAAAATCGAAAATGTGTTCGAGATCTGAAGAATTTCTCAAAATTTTGAGTAATAAAAATTTTCTAAACTTTTAAAATTTTACCAAAGCCAGCAAATTTATTAAGAATTTTATTGAAAATGATAAAATTAATTTTTTGTAATTACGAAGAGAAAATCAATTATGTGATCAATTCTGAGAGATTTATTAGAATTTTAATTAACTACAAATTGCCTGAATTTTTTCAATTTTTGACAAAGCCAGCAAATGTTTAAAAATTTCAGAATTTTTTTCTTTTAAATTTATTTTTGAAATTAATTTTTACCGAAGCTAAAATAACCTGAAATTCATTTCTTGAAATTAGAACCATAAATCGATTACTTGTCCAGTTCTGAAAAATTTCTTTAAATTTGGAGCATTGCAAATTTTCTAAATTTTTAATTTTTTATTAAAGCCAGCAAATTTATTATGAATTTTTAGAAAATGTATTCCTTAAAAATCATTCCCTTAAGTTAAAAAGAGAAAATTTATGTTGAGTTCTGACGATTTTAAAAATTTTCTAAATTTGTAAATGTTTAATTTTCTATTTTTTTTATTTTTGCTAAAGCCGAAAGATTTGTTAAGTAAATTTAGAAAATTTAGTCTTTAAAATTCGTTTCAAGTCATCAAATTTATTAGGAAATTTACAAAAAAATTTCTTTAAAATTCATATTTTGAAATAAACCCTCCTGAACGTCTTGTACAATATATTGTGTACATCAACTTTCATCGCTTCGACCAACCGTTATTTTTAATTTTTCTCTCATTTCTCTTGTGCATTTGTCCTCTAATGTATTTATGTTCATATTACAGTTATATGAGCAATTCCATATCATAGCAATGCGTAGTTGTGCTACGTATTTTACTTTTTGAAGTAAGTAAATTTTAAATAGCGTTCCAAAGGGCTAAAAAAGATCAAACATTTGTTCGGTTCTGAGGAATTGCTTAAAATTTTGAGTTGAATAAAATGTTTCTAAGTTTTTAAATTTTTATCGTAGTCAACAATATTATTCGGAATTTAAAACAAATCATTCTATAAATTTTAAATTATTTGTTGAAATCAAAAAAAGACAAACGATTAGGTGTTCAGTTCTGAGAAATTTCTACAAATTTTGAGTAATTAAAATTTTTAAATTTTCACATTTCGGCCAAAGCCAACAAATTTATAAAGAATTTTTAAAAAAAATTGTGCAAACATACCTACCTCTTAAAATTAAAAAGAAAAAATCGAAAATGTGTTCGAGATCTGAGGAATTTCTTAAAATTTTGAGAATAAAAATTTTCTAAATTTTTAAATTTCTCCCAACGCCAGCAAGTTATTAAGAACTTCTAGAAAACTAATTCTTTAAAATTCATTTCCTGAAACTAAGTTTTGAAAATTTTCTTAATATTTTAAGTAATACTAATTTCCTAAATTTAAATAAATTTGTGCTCTGTTCTAAAGAATTTTTTCAAATTTCGAGTAATACAAATTTTCGAAATTTTCAAATTTTCATCAAAACCAACAAATTTATTAAGGTTTTCTAGAAAAATTATTCTTCAAAATTCTTTTTTAGAATTGAAAAGCAAAAATCGAATATGTGTTCATTTCTGAAGAACTTCTAAATTTTTCTAATTCTTTCTAAATTTTTACCCAAACTAGCAAGTTTATTAAAGAATTTCTAGGAAGTTCTGAGAAAATTTAAATATTTTGAGTAATTTAAATTGTCTAAATTTTTAAATGTTTCTCAAAGGCAGCAACTTTTTAAGAATTTTTAGAAAATGCATTGTTTAAAATTCATTGTTTAAAATCAAAATGAGAAAATCGAATTTATGTCTTTTCAGTTCTGAGGAATTTCTTCAAATTTTGGCTAATACAAATTTTCTGAATTTTTAATTTTTTACCAAAGCCAAGCAGATTTAGTAAGGATTTTTAGAGAACAAAAATTATTCAGAAAAGAAAAAATCGAATATGAGTTCTGTTCTGAAAAGTTTTATAAATTTTGAGTAATTAATGTACGTTATTAAATTATAAATTTAGAATCCGATAAAAGTAAAATCATGTTGAAATACATCGAAAATTGGGTATATGTACTTCCAAATTTACTCACTTCGCTTAGTGCTTACTTATTCGCAAAATTTGCAATATTTTCTAGGCTATTTGCTTTGACCGAAAAGGAGATTGTAATTTTGTATAGCTTACGTATATATAAAGATAAAGGAATACATCCTCATACAAGAAATTTTTTGACGTTTTGAAAATTATTTCAAAAATTTTAAAATTTACTCGCCTAAAATGAAAACAAAATTTCGTATCTAAATAAAATAAATTTTTCAAAAAAAATGCTTAACGATTTGTATTTTTTGATATTATTGCTTATAAAAAACGGAGTTGGGGAGTTCGGCCAATTAATCAAAATGGATTTTTTTCAAATTATTTTAAAAAAATGAAAAACGAGGATGCAGATTTTTTTTGTAAATATACCCACATGACAGTAGACACGTTATTCCCTGTAAAAATAATTAATTATCAATAATTTACACATCTGGGGCTCTATTCTCGAATTCAACATCTATTTTACACATGTGGACATCTGTCAAAATTCCCTTAAAAATTTTGTAAAAATTTTATTGACATAAAGTAAATCTAAAATTACGTAATTATTGACATTTTCGTATATGGGGAATTCTTTTGAACTGCTTATACCCATTTGGAAATATTCCCTTAGTACCGAAAGAATTCGATTGGTAGCGAATTCAAGAATAAAGTAATTACAATTTCCGTACGTTTTTATGAGTTTTAACCGATGTCCACATCCATTTTCTACATGTGTACATCTGTCAAAATTCTTACACACGTTCAAAAATTGCAATTAATGTATTCTTTATTTCTCTACTAATGTAATCTTTTCGATACTAAGGCCAATTACTAATGTGGTTTTATTTTTGCCCAACAAATGAAAAACACATTAAAACACAATCAAAAAGCAAACTATTTACCACAAAAATCACCATTTTTTGCCACTTTTTTGAAGCACATCACTGGTGCTCTAGGAGATATCTAGAACTCGATTGTGAACAGCCACGAATCATATTATGATTCATAAATTTGTAAAAGTTCCGAAGAGTGAAAATAAGAAACAGCGTAGGAGATAGGACGGATCGAACAGAGGAACACCAACATTTAATGTATGAGGAAAGAAAGTCGCGCCATCCACCACACCACTTGCATGCTGTGGCTAAAAAAAGAATTTAAGAAACCAACCTACTAGGAAGTCCAATTACTCTCAACTTGTACTTTAAGCTCTTGTGCCTTGCTGATGGCGAGGTTAGTTAAATCACCGATCGATTCACGTCGAAACCTGGTGGTCTAAACTGTTGGGGTTCTTCCAGCTATTTCATCAGAAAGAAATAGATTATTGTTTGTAGCACCTTGGAAAGGACAGAGGCAATATGTGTCGAGTGACAGTTCGAAGGATTCGAAAAGAATAACTAAAAGTTTAGTCAGAGATTTGTAATAGTTTTTTGGATTAATACCATCGGAGCTCAGGGCAGTTTTAGCAAATTTGAGCTCCTTGAGTTAATCAAAAATTGGCTCTCTTCATGATCAGTATTTTCCAAGAAATCGGATTCTATGGATAGTACACTAAAATTATAATTCAATTTACTTTGTCCTAAAGATGACGACCTCAGGTAATTCTCTTAATAGTGAACAATGAAACGCCCCCACTGCAATTTATGCACGCAATACTTAAGCAAAGCTGTAAATCCGCAACTGTACTGGGAAAAGTCGAAAGCCGGATTGATTTGTCAGATAATACCGACCTTCCGCTGTACTCTCTGAATTCAGATATGTTGAAATTTTAAAAATCCTCAAGCTAATTTTCTTCTGTGAACAAAAATCTTGACGGTAACTTGACAATTTTCATATCTTCATATTTTGAAAATTTTTCGGTGTTTAGATTTTTTTTTAGAATCGCTTATTTTAGGGCTAGCCAATAAGGGTTGCTTGACTTTGGTTTACCACATGTTAAAATTTTTCTAACAGGATGCAATTTTCGAGAACTTTCAAAACGTTTCGAGTTTACCAGATTATTTGAGCCTTATCGAGATTTTTGGAAGTGAGGGTTTTAGTTGTATATGTTGCTTGGCTTCTCCATGGTTCAATATTTTCCAATTTTAGAGTGGAGGTGCTTGCTTAAAGTAACATTATTCAACTTTCGAAATTATTAGAGAACTGATTTTATGATGCATAATGTTCCATGGTGATTAGTGCTTGACGATGAGTTGTATGTTGCAAGTGTTACTTGCCTTTCCGAGAAGAGTTATATATTACAGATAATCACAGAAGGGTATTTAAAACTAAAGCATATCTTCATGTTGTTCTAAAATATTCAGGTAGCACTGGTGACTGTTTGAAATCCATTATGAAAAATTGTGGAAAAATTTGATTTCAAAAATATTTTTAAAAATCGAATTGTCTTAGTGTTGCTTGAACTAAAACAATATAAAAAATATCTGTGTATGTATGACTATTAGGGCATCCAATTTTTGGCAAAAAATGTGATTCCATTTGGCAAAAATTATAAATTTTATGATACAAGAAACCTCCAATTTTTCATATTTTCCGCTTTTTCTCATTAAACGTAACGCACCGACGGTTGTAACATTTAGGCAGGCTAGAGTTTTAGTGGCGATATTTCCTGCTTCTAAATTCGCTCTTTCATGCTCGATGCTGATTGATGTTAAACATTGTGATGAATAGGGCTTCGAGGGCACCTCAATCGTCCCAAAATTAAAGTCCTTTTCAAAACGCAAAGAAAATCATTGTTACATACGGCTAGTTTGCTAGTCACAATGCAAAAGTGCCTACGTGTTTAATAATAGGAAGTCTGAAAAACGACCGAATTTGCCATAACAGAAACACTAAAATGAACTAACAAAATTGATTGATTGATTGAGATGTACAACCAAGCCTAAGCAACATTCCCGGGAAACGCCGGGTTCAGCGTACACCCTTTTACATATATAGTACAAGACCGAAGGATACGAAAGGAATGTTATCATTATAAACCCGGCTCGATTTCAGCCACCTATGCAGTCAATAAATAGTTAGTAAATTTTTGAATTACTTAATTGTTCATTTAAATCATCGCCGTCGGAGCTTGAATTGCTCTCGTCAAATTTATACCAGAGTTATAACGACGTGAAACTTTCTGAATTTATTTGTTCGAGTTCGATTTGGAACGAACACCTTTCCCATTAAATACATTGTTCTTAACCGGGCTATATAATTACTAAATTAACCACTTTCTGTCAGTCCCTGGAATATTATCTATAACATTTGTTACAAAATAATTTGTTACACACATTTTTTGAATTTTTTAAAAAACACTCGTTAAATATTTCGCAAAATTTCAAAAGGTTTAAAAAATCACTCAGACAGTTTATTAGATACTCCTGATGATGGCCTGATTGGCCTTTAAATGTCACTTATGTGTATTTATAACTATTCATTAAGTTACTTGACAAATAATTCGACATTTACATGAATTTTCGGAATTTTTCGAAATTTTCGTGGGATTTCTAGAGTTTTAGAGGCATTCCGAAATTATTCATTAATATCCAGATTCTTCGGTATTATTGAAATTGTTCGAAATCATTCGAGTTTCACATAATTTAGAGATTATTCGAATTTTTCTGAAAAAGAGGTTTCTTAGGCTTGTCGGCATTTCTAGGATTATTCGAAATTTTTAAAAAATTTCAAATTTTTTCAAAATTTGTTTTGAAATGTTCTGCGCTTAGCTTTGAGTTGTGGGAATTTGCAGGGTTAGTTACATGTATACATCTGAATCTTGATATATAGTAGATTTTTCGAGATTATGCCAAAATTTCGATATTTCTCCTTTCCTAGGTTATTCGAAATTATTCAAGAATAGGTTAATTACGTTTTACATGGCAGAGATTAGCGCGTATAGGATTTTCTTTGGGTTTACATACTTTCGGATAATTCGATATTTTAGAACTTTCTAGAATATTCAAGATACTTTGAAAATTCAACATTTTTTAGATTATTTCGAAATTCTTCATATTTTTCAAATTATACTCGAAATTTGTGATGATTTGAGTCCTTTTGTCTGATGCCATGGTATTTTTTCCGATATTATGTCCCAAGCTTTAAAATCAGAGAGTTTTAATTAATGCAAGGCTGGGCAATAGGAAGACATACATTTGTAGCTTTACTTGTTTATAGGTGCAAGAAGCATTTTAAGGGCCCAAGAAAAATTTTGCAGGGGGGCTCCCAAAATTCGTAGTTACGCCACTGAATTTAACAGTTTCCAAAATTCATAAATATTTAATAATGTAATGTGGTGTGAATAACACTAAAAATAAATTCTAATTTCTACCTTTAATAACATAATTTGTTTTTTTTTGAAAAATTTGAATGACTTAGTCCTTGTTGTTGGCATCCATTTTCTTTAATTTGTGTTTATTACAAAATAAAACCAAAACAATTAAAATGGCAGATGATACGAGTAGTAGCAAATCATATTCCATAATTGCCTTTATTACTATTCTAATGAATTTCTAAGTCCAATTTGATGAGATTAATTTAGCCTGATTTTATTTGTAGAAGAAAGATATTAAAAAATTTAATTTATTGAAAATACGATTTTCATTCGAAAACTAGATTTTTAGGTTGTATAAAATAAATTAAAAATACAATTATATCGTAGGTCCTACTCAACACTCCTAGAAGGCATTCGGAACAATCAAATATAAGCAATAAATAAACAAGTCTTACCTAATCAAGCGTTGTCGGTTGTCGGAGATAAAATCTGGTATTTATTGGGTATAACTACAAAAAAAAAATCCAACCCATATTCATTTAAAATGTAAGATTATTTGGATTTTGTAAATACAAAATCCGTATAGTTTAACGAACTTGATGAGCTTTATATGTATTAAACCGAATCATGGGTTTGAATATTAATTCTGGAAAATATGTACTCGTACTTTATATATAAATCCAGAAGTGACCTAGACGAATGAACTAACCTTACGACGAAAAACAGTTTGCGTGCAAAGATAACAAAAAAATAATTCACCATATATTCAAATAGCAAATAAATCCCATTTTGTATCAACACACAAATTTTGTACAGCTCCCCACATAATATATTATACATATTCAAACTCCTACTCCTACAGTATATTATGTATATTGAAGAGATGAACAGAAAAAAAAATGCTAAGTTATCCTTGTGTAATCCTTAGAATTGATATATGATTATTTTACATTTAGAAACAATAAAACACAAAAACGAAACATATTTTATTCTATTAAGATCAAAAGATTAATTTCAATGTAAATATACGGAGCAGTATATGAACGCAACAAAAAAAATGTAATAAAAGCTTGGTAAATAATGCCTAACAGTAACGAATTTCGAATATTGATACGAATTATAATATGGAACTATACAACAGAAGAAAATAATAACAGGAAAATAAAGCTCAGCATAAGCTGTTTTTCTCTTGCCTTTCAATTTTGTTTCAATTTACATTGAATAATAATGATATTAGTTTATTAAGTATCGCGTACACATATAGTAAGTGCGGAAATACTAACGAATACCATAAAAAAAAAATACAAAAACAAAAACTTACCGATCGTATTCTCGATTATCATCATCACATCTTGCATCTTGTAATTCTCTCCAACTTTTACCATGTCGGCATGTTGTTACCAAAACCATATCCTTTCCATTATGTAAATGAAATAATGAATTTCGTGTTTCAGAACCAATACCATGAACGTATCTGGAAAAATACAGACAAACAAAAAAATTAACAATAAAATCAGAAAACAATAACATTTTCAATTGAATTTTCCTTTTTTTTATGTGAATGTGTGCTGCTTTCAAGTTTTTCCCTCATTTTGCCTTCGACGATTTTATTTTGTTGATTAGACAGTTTTCTTTTCAGTTAACTACTACTATATAAATGTACAGAGAGATACTATTATTTTGCTACACCCTCTGAATTTTATATATATTTTCTTTTTTATAAATCAAGAGTTGAAAGAAAATTAATGCTACGAGAAGATACACAATTTCGTAATACATAATTAAATATCGAATTCTTTTGGGACAAAAAAATTGATTTATACAATCATTTTTTTTATTGACTTAGAAAACTTCAAAAATTTTGATTTTTTTTGGCAAATTTGATTTCCTTGTTTGTTTTATTGGTAATTTTATAATTATTTCATTTCATTCTGAATAATTTTATTCCAACTTTTTTAGGTACAGGAACAATTATATTCCACTCCTAGTTATAGTGCTTACCACCAGAGCAGCCATTTTGAACATTGTAACTTCAAACGGAAAAATATTGGAAATGTCAATTTGCTAGTATTTTCAAGAAGAAGCTGATATTAACTATCCCACCGAAACAGATTATAATGAACTATTGAACTAAACTCGCTCTAAACATTTTGAAGACATTTTTGAGCAAGAATTAATTCCGAAAATTCTTCTGTTGCAAAATTATCAAAAAAAGTTATGATACTTTCGATAGTTTTGAAGTATGCGCCGTTAACGCAAAAATAAAATATTGGACGTTTAGTTTAGAAGGCAATTTTTTGTTGGCCTTAGGCCTTACGGCAACGTAACCTTGAAAAAATGACAGCTGTTTCAACCAATCAAGCGCACTGAATTTATATGCTTAAAAGGGAGAAATTTTGCATGGAATCAGTGGTGTAGAGAAGGAGAGTCGCCGTGGGGGGGGGGGAGGGGTAAAACATGACCTGAGTTTTGCAAATCATAAACAAAATCATTTGTAATTAGAATTAATTTTCCTAATCATTCCTGTTATAGGTATAATACAAGTAACCTGTATTTGAGTCTTCACTTAAAATAAATGTAAACAAAGCGGCATAATATTACCCGGGTTTTTTATAGATCTGTATAGATCGGCTACAACACTGCATGGAATCTAATGCCTTAATTTTATTCTACTTCTAGTTATAGTGCTTACCACCAGGGCTGATATATTGATTATTTTAATTTCTAAATTGTCATCTTAGAAGAAGAATTTTATTTAAAATGCCATTTGTCAAAAACTAAAAGTCTCGCTAACAGAAATCAGCATGAAACGGAAAGATTAATTTTTAATGAGAAAAGAATTTAGTGATGAGAAACTAGATTTCGTGTGACTATAATTTACTTTAGATAATTATGTATAAATAATCATTCACAAATGTTCACATCCTTGATTCGGCTGAAAAAATTATATAATAAAAATAATGAAACAACAAATTTGACTGCCAGAAAACCCCAAAGGTATTTTTGCGATGAAATTGTTACCAGCTGTTCGAAATACAACAATAACTATTCTTTGTCATTTTTGCGGTATAAATTTTCAATCCAAGTCCTGTGGCCAATATATTGCTGCTAAACATTTAAAGGTTCAATATATAAACAAACATTTTCAAAATTCATTTGACGTCGATTTTATTGTGGCTGACTTGGTGCAAAATTAATTATAGTCTGTTTTTTTTTAAATACTACTGTAAAAAAAGAATTTTTTTCAGGTATTTGATCTGGATAATTAATAATTTTAATAAATAATAATTTCTAATCATTTAATTAATTCCGATAAATAGTGAGCGATTGACGATCGAAGAGGATAGACGTGTTTTTCTTGTCCTCTTCGAAAATTTAATTAATTAATTTATTTATTTATTTATAAAGTGTTTTGTATTAAAAAAGTGTGTAAGTGTTTTTTTTTTATATATACAAATATTTAATTTAATTTTAGTTTTATTTAGTTAATTAGTATTGTGGTGAAGTGAAAATTAAATACGGAAAAAATGTAATTATAGAGAAAGAAATCAAATTTCTTGATTTCTCGATTAAGTGCATGATTTTAATTGTTGTGTGGTTGTATATAAAATTTATATATAATACAATAATCTTACGTTTAGATCGAATTAGAATTGAAATTTATTCAATTTGATATACGCAGTTAAGTTTCATGTTTTATTTTTACGAATACATATTTGAAAGTGTGTTTGTATTTTATTTTATGTACTATCGACACAAATATATTCCTGAATATTGATAACAGGAATATTTGTAAATTTTTTTGTATAATTTGAACAAATCTATTTGCATGGTAATTTGATTTTGTTATTTTTAAGTGTATTGTGTGTATATATTATAGAGAAGTCATGTATACATCGATACGTCCCCTGCTACGCACATCGAAGATTAATGAAAACATATATTTTCCTATATGTGTATTGGCGGTTTTAGTATTATTAATACGTTGGTTAAAGTTTTTTTTAATTTTTATTGTTATTTGGCGTTGTTTTCACTCGTATTCTGTGTATGTATGAGATAACTATAGAGCTCTTTATATACCATGAGCTACACAACGCAAAATTTTCATGTATTTGAATCAAATGGGATTCTTATACTTTGTATTATCGAGTAAATTTGAGTCGAATCAGAATCTGTCATATGTAATACAGTGAGATCTCGTTATAGCGAATATCGATTTAAGAAAATTGAAATTTCGTTATGTGGTCGTTTTTCGGAACTCTTGATATTAGGTAAAACCCGAAAAACCTGTGCCCTAGGTATAATGATAAAATTTGTAAGACTATAATTTTTCAATTTCCTTTTAGTTAGTTTTTATTTATTGACTGTATGTAAGCGTGTGAATGAAACATTCCCCAAAAAATTGGGGTGTTTTTACATTTATTGACTGTATGTAGAGCGTGTGAATGAAACATTCCCTAAAAAATTGGGGTGTTTCTACATTATGAAATTGTTATGCTTAGATAATTTTCAACAAGGCATTTAATGGTGATTTTGGTTGTGACCTTGACCTTCATATGCAAGATCATTTGTAGGTCAAGGCCATTTTTTTAAATTAGAGCCCCTATTTTTGATGGCAGAATCGAAAAGAGCGATCGATTGTACGTCCGAATATGCATTTTCCATGACCTCCCAAGGTCACCTGAAGGAATAATGATTTGCTATGAAAATTTAAAAAATTAAAGAAATTAATTCTTCATTTTAAAATTTAATTTTTTTATAATTTTCATAGCAACACAAGCATTATTACAATGTTCTGTATTTATGATTTTTTTAAATTTTATTTTAAATTTTCATAGCAAATCATTATTCCTTCAGGTGACCTTGGAAGGTCATGGAAAATACAATTGATAGCTCTTTTCCAATCCGATGTCAAAAACAGGGGTTTCCCTATAAAAAAAATGACCTTAACCTCAAAATGATCTTGAAGATGAAGGCCAAGGTCACAACTAAGCTCACCATTAAATTGCTTGTTGAAAATTACCTAAAAATAAACCTCTCTCATTTTTCTTTTTGACATACCTCGCGAGATTTTTAGGGATTTCCATACTTTTTCCTCGCAATTGTGAATTCCTTCAGATCATCTTGTGAGGTCATGGAAAATACATATTCGGGCGAACAATTGATCGCTCTTTTCGATTCTGTGATCAAAAATAGGGGTTCTAATTTGATAAAATGGCCTTGACCTCAAAATGACCTTGAAGATGAAGGTCGAGGTCATAACCAAGATCACCTTGTTGAAAATTACCTAAGAATAACCCTTGCTCATTTTTTTTTTACCGAAATCCGCGAGATTTTTAGGGGTTTCTATACTTTTTCCTCACCCTGTATAGAAAAAATGCCCCGAAACTAATAAGAATATATCTTAAAAAAATATTTTAAAATTAGCTAAATCTTTATTTTCTAGAAATTTTGGAAAAGGGAATTTAATTTTAAAATATTCTGGAAAATAAAGATTTCAGTTCATATTTTAAAATTAAACCCCATTTTCCAGAATTTCCTCTCTTTTTTTAACTAAAATGGGCCATTTTTTCATTAACATTTATTGGAATCCTTTAGAATTTTCAGTTGCTATATTTAAAATGAAATTAAGCTCCATTTCAAAAATACCCCAAAATGTTCTTAACTTTTTTGAGACCGTTTCGTATTGGGGTGTATTTAGATTAACAGAAGGAAAACTGACCGCAAGATTCTATACAACTGACCGTATCTTTTCGTTAAAATTTCTCATGCTATCATCTGATCTAAATAATAATTCTCTCATTTCAAAGTATTCTTTCTATAATACAGCAAAAAATTAGAACTAGACAAATTGATTACTGAAAATTGTATTTTCTTTCAAATATCCAAAGAGCGAGGAAACATAGCGCACAGAAACAAAAGAATTAGAATCGTTTTTTTTTTTTGTTCTGCTCCCGTATATTCAATACATTATGTAACTGTATTTGTATACATAAATCCGAAAGCATTGCACATTTCATTTTATAGAATCTCAGATCTTTCTGTTTACGTCTTAACAAAAACATAAAAAAAAAAAAATAAATAAAAAGCTCAACACAATTTACCATTTTTTCTGTTTCAATGTTTAAAATTTTGATCACACACCGATTCGTTTTTTTATTTTTATTTTTTTCTTCATTTGGTACATCATTGAAAATTGTGCTCAAGTAAAAGTAGGAGGTTTTTCTGTTTTTCTTTGTATGTTTTGTGTACACAATTGTACATACATAAATATTATATAGATACTGTTCAATAAGGAATTTTATTTCTCATATATTCAATAGGGTTATACCTTGAGCGCTGGTGGATAACTTAATAAAACGTTTTAGTGATTTGAACATACGTATCTTAGAGAGCATGAAAGAAGAAGTCTAAAAATTCTATTAGCAAACAATTTTGATTTTTCGTTAAGTTCATTTTCAAATGTATTTCCTTTTTATTTATTTTTTGTGCTTTTTTTTTACTGCTTCATTGTCCGATCGAAAAGTTATATATGAACCTAAGCAGATGTGAAAAACGGTTACGTGTTTATATGAGAGGATATGATAAACAGATGCCGATTTTACAATTCGGTAATTTTGAAATGGATTTTAGAGTAAAACCTAAATAATTCTATGTATTTTATCGTAAAGCACTGAAACATTGATTTTGTTATTGTTACATGGATTAGTATTTCAGTTCCTGGCAGACATTAACAGTAAAATGTCATCGATCTAATAATATAAATGATGAGTCTTGTGTAGTTTTGTAAAACAATTTTTACATTCTTTAAATTTTGTGTAAAAGAGCATTTTGCACAATCTGGCAAAGGTTAAGAGGTTGATCATTTTGCTATTTTTAGTTCAATCAAGTTCAGGACAGATGAGCTGAAACTCAACCGTTTAAATAAGTCAACGATTTAAAGAAAAAATTTCCTTTTTTATGGGTTGATGTAAGGCAAAGCTACCCTAACATAACCTATTTGTGAATAAGAATTTAAAACCCTCTCTTAACGGTCAACAGTTTTTTGTAATATATGTACTCATAACACGACAGAAAATTCGGTAATGGGGGACGAGTAGACAATAGCGAAGAGACGCAACAACTTCAAAAACGATGTTAAGCAACATTTGCTGGTTAGTACAAATATGGTTGACCGCTTGGGAACATGATGATGGAACGAAATCTTGCCGATGGGAAAAAATAGTGAAAACAAAAAAAAAACTATCGATTACTTAGTAGGTGTCTGGAACCGGGTCGAGTCTTTAATACCAACTACGGAGGACCCGGTGTCATCCGGGATTCTTGCTTTAGTTTAGGCTTGGTCGTACATTCTGATCAATCAATCAATAAGACTCTGTAAATGCTTAACAACTTTAAAGTGGTTTATTTAGACGAAAATTCAAGGTGATTAATGATTATTGAGAGTACATATTTATCGTATGAGGATAAATTCGCGGGACATGTCATTTTCTCGGAACAAAAGAAAACGCGAAAAATGCTGTGTCGTATCGTGGTGTCACACTCAGTACAGTGGCGTTCATTTAGTAAAAATTGTTGTACATGACTACGTGTATTTGGGTATTTAAAGGGATGTAATACATGTTATTTTCAGTTTAAAAAAAAAAAATCTTTTGGCTTAGCTATAATAAACAATTGGGACAACAAATATCGCTTAGGTATGTATGTAAGTATTCACAGACATATCTGCTAAAAGAAGTAAACTCTGATTAACCCCGTAGTTCAGCGTCAATAAAAAAATGTAAATCAAAATTTCTTTGTGTTATTAGTTCGATGAACGACGCTACATATTCAAATATCTGGGGGGAAGATCAATTGGGAATTCATTTCTTGTAAACTTAGATTGTAAATTCAGTGAAATAAAAATGCATAATTAAATTAATAATTTATTAATAAAATTATTTGTTGTAATTAAAGAGTGCTAGGGGATTGATTAAAGGTGTGATAAATATTTAAATATTTGAATTGTAAATAAAGTATGTATGTATATCCAAGTAACAGTGGAAGTGTGTGTGTGTGTGTGTATTTCAATGAGAACAGTTAACCACAAATTTTTGTCAATTTTTTTAGTGTTTTTTGAAGAGCTGTATCTTTGTGAAAAACGGTCGTACAGAGATGGATAGTTTCGAGATTTTTAGCAGAATTTTTTTTGTGAGATACCATAATCGCGCAATCATAAGAAATAGCGCGAGACAAAAATTTTAAATATTTTTGTTTTTTTATAAGGGTCCACGACGTCGGGAAATTTTTTTTAAGTTAAACCAATACATCGGGTCAGTTAGCTTGTTAATTAAGCTTCAATTTAATTTCTATTTGGCCTCTCTACGTGAAATTTTTTGCTGAAATGTCTTACTTCGAATGAAATAAGATCCTTTTGTCTTTGATCATCGATACCTCAGCAACCAATGATTGCACAATAAATTTTAAGGCAGCTTCAAAAACTTGAGTAACTTTCCTATAAGACCCTTTAATGATTATTTGAGAAAAAAAAAATTTCACCCTCAACACTAATTTGAAAAAAGCACAATAAAATGACTTTTTATGTTTTTTTTTAGTGAATCTACCGTAACTTTACAAATATTCATCAGCAGACTAATGTTACCAGGTTTTTACATCTTAATGTACCCCTAATAGCCCTGAATTATTTCCAAATTGATCCATCCAACCATTTTTCCGGAGAAATTGATCAAAGTTGTACAAAACAATTAAAGGAACAAGTGATCATCAAAATAAAATAAAAAAATGTTTCGACTTTTTTCAAAATTTTGAATTGTTACTTGTTCCTTAAAGATCGAGAGATTTTTTTTTGTAATACTCGCCCATAAGACGACAGAAAATTAGATTAAAGACTTGGCTCTTTCTTAACAGATTTGAGTGAAATTTGACATGCGCGATGGAAGTGGGATTCTAAAATGATTTTTGGATAAAGATCTGGAATTTGGCCAATTATGATGGAACTTGGCTATTCCTTAACCAATTGTGATGCAATTTGACATGTGCCTTGGAAGCTCTGGAATATTAGCCCACTACTAGGACGGAAATCAGATTTTTTTTGATTTAAATCATATTTTCTTGATTTTTTTTTTTTTTTGTAATGTTGAACTTAAATTGTATTAAATTCCCAAAAACAATTAAATACTTTTCCTTAAAATAGTAAATGGACAATAATATAATATACAGAAACAAATTCATTTAAATATAAATTAAATGGAATAATTTTAATATCAAGGAATTATCATGTTTAGTAGATGTCATTGCTTGTGCTGCAATATTGATTAAAAAATAAATTATAAAAATATAAAGTAATTTAAAAATTAAAATCAAGTATATTTCATAATCATATGACACAGAATAAAAAGAAAATCTATTCTTATTTATCCAGCTCTTTTGCCAAAAATGTTAATTTTGCCGCTTTGTCTATCCCTAGGCTATTTCTTAATTTTGAATGAGCGAACCCAAAGGTTGAAAAAACTGGTCCCGCAAATGGAGGAAAGTTTGCTTGAAACTTTAGGTACACTGTCATGAAACATAGTGAAAAATTATCTTCCATATATTCCATAACCATTAATTTTTCAGCTTCTGTTAATTTAAAATTTCGAAATTGCATTGACGGTATAAGTGCAAAATGGCAAGGGCGCATTGCAAATAAATAGCGATCATTAAATAATTTCATTTATGATAGATCAAGTTAATTTATCAATATGGTTTCTAATTCTTTCCATATTTCGATAGAATTCGCTATTTTACCAGTATTTTTTTGCATTTTGTCAAGAGCAATTTAAATCGGATTTAAAAATTTAATTAAATCCTCGCAACTTCGTTTTATACCCATATTCAGCACTTTCAACGAAATTTCACTGTTTATAATATTACACACATTTTTAAATTTTTTAAAAACACTTGTTAAATATTTCGTAAAATTACAAAAGGTTTAAAAAAATCACTCGATCGATTTCGGCTTGTTAGGCCATCAGTAGGAGTATCTACTAAACTGTAAAAATAAAAATGTTGTTATAGTACATAGTTGGAAAAACAAAAAATTGATTGATTGATTGATTTTGAATGTACGACCAAGCATTTAGCAAGATCTCCCGGTTGACGCCGGGTACACCCTTTTTTACATTTATTTGGAAGGATAGGATAGGATTGTTAGTATAGGATTGAGATCGACCCGGTTACAAACACCTTGACGGTCAATTGTTAGTATTTACATTTTTCTAATAATTACTTTACTACATTTTTTCTACAGACTGCTTTCCATTCTTGGCATCCTAAAGTCAATATTAATTAGTTATCAATTACTTTTTATATACCTCCCACACTTCACTGCCTCCGGCTGCTTTCCATTGATTGATACTCTCAACCAACCACGATAACACATCTCCAATCTACTCCCATGCTTTATTAAAATTAAGATTAAACTGCATACTAATTTCTAAAATTCAAAACGCATTAATTTAATTAACTAATCTCATCCTCTTAATTAATTAATTTTAAATTTAAGTTTAATATAATTTCCATAAATTGAATCCAATTTCTCGTGCTCTCTGAAACAAAATTAATATTAATCTATTATTAGTAAATAATTACTACTTGATTAATATGAATTAACTTATGTAAGTTTGTTCATCATCCTAGATTCTCATGAGACTGTTATTAAACATCATTAGTTGCTACGGACAATCTTAATATTAATATTAGTATCTGTTTCTCTTGGTATTTTTTTGCTTCCTGAATCTGTGGATTTTCCGGTTTTAAAGTACCTTTGATACTACTGTCAAATTCTGCAATCGATAAACTATCATAACCCAAAATATATATAAAAATTGAATTTATGCAAGAAAATGATTTTGCTAATAAATCTCGATTTGACTACAATTTACTTTTGAGCACATTTTAGGAAATAAGCCACCTTCACAATATTTTTAGGAATCAATTCAGTGAATAAAGCTTTACCTGTAAAAATTATATTAATAATAAGTTCAATAATAATTAACAATTTTTGATGTTATGAAATTAAAAAACGACCAATGATTTGCACATTGTCATACTGCTTCACAGTTATTTTAACTGTCCCCTTCTAATTACCTATATTACTTATTATTATATAACTCTAATTCTATCAACCTACTATTTATGATTCCATTTTCAGCCTTCATGTTTTGCAGCTAAAAATTACATCACTTGCTTTGCATGGTAACAATGTGTTTCCGTTTTGTCATTATCCATTGCATGTGAAGTTTCTTCAACATTCCTTGTCCTTTATCCATCAATTTATTTACACTCGATTTACACAAATTTATTATTACTAAGCCGTTATCCACCATTGATAGTTTAGCCACTGCCATCCTCGACTTCACTTCTCACACGCACCACACACCTAATTGTAACTAAATTTTATGTGACAAAAAACTACACTGTTCAAGCCACTTGCTTTGCATGGTAAAATATGTTTACCAAGGGTCCGCCGATAACCCGCCGGGAGTGGTGCAGCGCAATACTCCCTCCCTATTTCACCACAAGAAATAAATCAAAGTAGACAAATAAAACATTATGCACCGCGTGAACCACCAAACCGGCGCTAAATTGGCAAACATTATCCGTGAACTAAATTAAAAGCTCAAACAGAAACTCTTGTATGTTTATATACAATAACCCGCACACAACTTGCACCTTTTATGTCACTTTTGTATCATTCGGAAGTACAAAATTTACATATTTATCGTGATTCATTGCATGTAAACCCTAGTTCGGACATTCCTTGTCCGTTATCTAACCATTTAATTACACTCACTACCATAATTTGGCCACGTACATCGTCAATTTCACACACATTCCCACTCCATGTAAAACCTATTACAAATGTGAATAAAGAAACGAAGAAACGACACCACGTATACTCACCCGTATTCTGGATCCGATCCACAACCCATTCAAAGCCATTGGAGATGTTTTCGTTTTTCTTTTTTGATCAGGCTGCCGGCCGAGCTGATACCAGATAATTTATTTTTCCTTAAATTTCTTGTCGTACAATTTTCTTATCATCACAAGTGTCTTTGTAAAATTCTACGGCTAAACTTAATATACCGACAATTACAATGGCGGGAGCGCTTCTGACCTGCATTTTATTTATAAACTCCCACCCATCTTCCACCCCTTTTATAGAAATATATTTCGATTGAATCGGTAGCAATATACCTGATCCAATATTTCTAATTTTCCATCACTAATTAAACTTCGATTTAACAAGAAAAATTTTTCATCAAAATTATTTTGACTTTTCTGCTGGAAAAAAACACAACCGTTCGCTAAGGCAATTCGATTCGATCCATAGTTGGAAAAACAAAAAATGAAACAAAAATATACAAATTAAAAAATGTGGGAGTGGTAAACAATAAAAATGGTGAGAGCAATAAACATTAAAAATTAAAACGGGGTGAGTTAAATACAGGTACATATATGATTATTGATTATTGATTAGTCAACGGCCAGTCAACAAAATTCCAGATGTTGTTGTTTTTTTTTGCTCCTTCTTTATTTTGTTATAACCCGACGTATTAGTCATTTATTTTATGGGATGGTATGAGTATGGGAATAAAACAGTGCGGGGTCGGTAATTGGTGAGAAACGGATTTCTCTATTCGTTGAGGATATTTTGGTTAAGAAAAATAGCTTTACGGATTTCGTAAGTTGTCTAAACGTCTGCTTTTTGGTTGTACATGTAATATTTCTAAATTGTTTAAACTGGATGTGTGATTTCCTAACGTTAAATGATTATAAAGGGATGATTCATGGCTACCAGATAAATGTTCTTTAACTTTAACATTGCAATTGATCTTATAAACGCCAGACTTGGAAAGGCGATCAATTCTTGGTTTGTTGTTAAAAATCATTTTCTTAATTGTATTATTGTTATAAAAAGCAAAGCTAATATCTGTATATTGTGTCACGATGTTACTAATCCGTTGGCTAGTTTTCCCTATATATTCTAAGCTCTATAAGAAATAGCATCATACATATTTAAGCATTACTTGATACGAAAAAATTTCAGCATTTTAGTCCTTTTACTGCATTAATCAGAATGGGGTAGAATGGAAATTCAATGTAAAGGTTTATTTCTACCATCTTATACACTCCAATATTGCAAATGAAAATTGTAATAAATGAATTTATAAAATATTTGGTTAATATCAAAATCAAAGGATATCAATATTTGCGATATGACGATCCAGAAGACTGATCAGCCAGAAGTAGTTAAGAAATGTGCACACTGTTTGTAGATTCCGGTTTAGTGAGATGGAATAAAATAGAATGAGGTTCTTGGTTATCTCGAATTTCAATTTCTCACAGAATAATTTCATTCCACAAATTTGTATTCGCGTTCTCTTTGCAAAATAATTTGTTTAGTATGTACTATGTAGTTCTATTTATTTATTTATTTATTTATTATTATGTATAGCCTACAGTGACTACAATCGGTTATACAAACATGTTAAAAAAAATTATAAAAATAATTTGTAAAAATGAAATACTATACAACACAAAAGGAATAAAAGATAGATAGAAAACGCCGACTATTTAGTTATTATTACATAAAAATGTAAATAAAGCTTTCTTAAATGACTCTCTGGACAAGTTGAAATCAAAAACATCATAAACTGAATTAAACTCTCGCGATGCTCTCAAAAGTGGTTCCGAAAGACCGTAATTAGTTGATACCTGGTTAATGAGTAACAGTCCATCGCGTGGGCGCATTTGACGTACCGGAGCGTAAAGATTTAAGCGTGAAAGCAGCTCAGTACAATCAATTCGAGAACTGAAAATATCGCAAATGAACAATGCCGATGCTACTACCCGTCGACAATCTAATCGGTGCAGATTCAATAGGTTACAGCGATCTTGGTAGGGAGGAAGAACATATTCCACAGACCGTGTAGACGGTAGACAACGAAGTGCATACAAAACAAACTGCTTCTGAACACTTTCTATTCTATCCGAGTGACAGTGGTAAGATGGTGACCACACCGGCGATGCATATTCTAAAATAGAACGAAAAAAAGAACCGTACAGTGATGTTAGAGTAATCGGGTCGATGAAGTCCTTACAGTTCCGCTTAATAAAACTCAACATAATGTATGCCTTATTAATAATGGTGTTAATATGTCTAGTAAAGGTGGCATCAGCTGAAAAAATTATACCCAGATCAGATATAAACTCCACTCTGACTACATCCTCACCATACAGACGATAACGATGGGACAGAGGTGACCGGATACGATAAAATGAAAGACTCTTACACTTACTCACGTTGAGTCCCAATCTATTGCGAATAGACCAACTGCAAAATTTGTCCAAATCATCTTGCAGCTTTACGCAATCGTACACGCTGTTGACCCGGGCGAAAATTTTCATATCATCGGCAAACAGGAGGCAGCTGGCAAACTCAAAGCAGTCAACAATATCGTTGATAAATAATATAAATAATAAAGGGCCAATATGACTTCCTTGAGGTACGCCAGATGTAGTTCTAAATCGAATAAAATGACAATACAAAATCTCGAATTCATGATTATCTAGTTTGTGCCTAGTTTGTTTAATTTAGTGTTAGATTATCAATTTTTTGTAATATTCCGGCAACTATGCACAACCGAAATAAGCGTTTACAAAAACCAGAATTCTAAAAACTCATATTATTTTGAGTAACTTAAAAAGTTAAAACCGTCTGAAAATGGCCTTATTAAAAGAATGTGATGAAGGGTTTAACGTGAACTCACAGTGACCGAAGCAACAGATTACTCTCTGTGAAAAGCCATACGTAAGCTAAAACGACCAACACTTTCCTATCCTCCGAATCGTCTCCCTGACGGAAACTCGCCAAGAAGTGATGTAGATAAAGCAAACATATTTGCCCAACATCTTAGTAAGGTATTTATTCCCAACGCACAAATTGAAAACCCAGAATTTAAACCTGATAATGCAGAATCTGAGGAAATCCAGCCAATTAAATACAAGTGATGCAGAAAAGATAATCAAGGAAAACATTGATCAAAGAAAAACACCAGGGCATGATCTGATAACTGGCAAAATACTCAAAAAATTTCCGGTAAAATGTATCAAACTAATAACATACATTTTCAATGCTATAATGAGAATCGGCTGCTTTCCTGAAACCTGGAAAATTTCGCAAATCATAAAAATGATTCCAAAACATGGTAAAGATGGAACAAAAGTATACTCACATCGTCCAATCAGTTTACTCCGACTTTCTCTAAGCTATTCCAATCCAAAAGTTAAGCCAATTATGTACGAGAAAAAAATTATTCCTGATCATCAATTCGGATTTAGAGAAGAACATGGAACCCTAGAAGAAGTGCATAGAGTCGCCTCTGAAATCAGAAACACCCTAGAACAAAACAAGTACTACGCTGCAGCGTTTTTAGTCATTACGCAAGCTTTCGATAAAGTGTGGCATAAAGAACTTATACACAAAGTTAAGAGACAGTTACCAAAAAGGTTTTCTAACATCATTAAAAATTATCTGCTTGATCGAAAGTTTTTGGTGAAAACCGCGCATCCACCAATTTATACGAAATCCTCACTGGGGTTCCACAAGGCAGTGTGCTAGATCGACCATTATATTTGACCTAAACAACAGACCTACCAACATCAAAATACATAAATTTCAACATATGCGGATGAAACAGCAATCATTTCTAAGCATTAAAACCCCACGGCCACGATAGCAGCAAGAAATCTTAGCACGACAGCACCAAGAAAAATGGCTAACTAAATGGAGAATTAAGGTCAACGAGTTCGATAAATCGGCGCACATTACATTTACATTTTACATACTGCAAACGTACCTGCCCGCTATGAGACTAAACAATATCATTCTACCACAACACCAAAACGTTAAATATCTCGGCCTACATTTAGATAGAAGGCTTACATGGAAAAGGCATATCGAAACTAAACATTAACAAATCAAGTTAAGGTGTGTTAAAATGAACTGGTTAATAAGGAATCATTCCAACTTAAGCCTATACTGTAAGGTTTTACTATATAAAACTGTACTTAAACGTATCTGGACGTATGGTATTCAATTGTCGTGGTCCGCTTTTGCTTCCAACATAATAAAATTGCAATGAATGCAGTCTTGAATACTAAGCCTTATGGTAAATGCACTCTGGTATATACAATACATACGTAACACAAACATACACCCTGCGCCATTGAAATGTTCGGTTTCAATTTTTAAAGTAAATTTTGGAAATACCACCGTTTGCTTCAAAAGTAGATGGCAAAAATGATAGATTCTGATTATCAAAACAATTTTTACACTATTCCGAATATATTCAAATAAAAAGAACGGTAATCCGACATTTTAGACCTACATAACGTCGGATAAGGAATATTACCGCCCTACCTCGTAACAATTTGGTAGGTCTTTACAGTGTTTTTAACAAAGTTTTTTCAATTGAAAATTAGTTTTTTGTTGACAATGGTAATTTTTATTCAAAATAAGAATTAACAGAAATAAAATAATTCATCTCAACCAAAATATTTTGAGAGAAATTGAATTTTTTAAAATCAATGATTAATAACCCAGCCCTTGGCTTTTATGATGGCCTTAAACTCGATCAGCATTGAATTCTAAAGTTTGATTAAATAATATATTGTTATTTCTTCAAACCAGACTTTTTCTATAAGTTTTTTCCGCTCTTTGGCACTTTTCAGCTTGTAATTTGTAATCTTCTTTCCCACGAAGGACCAAATATTTTCAACAATATTGAGGTCAGGACTATTTCCTGTCCAGGATAACGACTCAATCACCAAGCTATTTTTAAATTCGGCTACCTAAACAAAATAGACGTTAAAATTAAGCATTCTTACTTCACAAATAACATCAATAACTCGCGGAGAGTAATCGTCCTGGAAGAGTGGAATACCGATATATTGAGTCGGGTCCTCAATAGTCACGATTCAGGTTTCGATAATTTTTTTATGTTTTCCTCCGCTTTCTGAACTATCCAGAAGGCTTAGTGATCAAACTCCAAAGGCTGTTATGGCTCTCCAGGCCATAACATATGGTGAATTTTTCACTGTCGGCGAAATACATTCTGTTAAATACCGTTTGCCTTTTCGTCGCCGAACCCTTGTCCTTACATCGGGTCCAAAGATATTGAATTTGGATTTATCCGAGAATATGAACCAACGCCAGTCCCTGGGCATTCAGTTTTTTCATTCTATTGCGAATTTGAGGCTTGCAGCTGCCATTTTTGCTGTCAGTAATGATTTTCTCGCAGGTCGACAAGCATATAAACCAAGTTCCTTTTAATAGTATGAACTGAAATAGTGTCGGTTGTTGCTATTAGAAGCTAACTTCTCAGCTCCAAAGCCGTAGCAAACCTTTGCTTAAGATCTAAATATCTGAAATTCGATTTGTTGAAACAGAAGTTCTCCTCTTTGCATCAGAGCCAAATTATCGTTTGATTTTCGGAATAGTGCCTTAAAAACTTTCTAACTGCTGTTTGGTTACACTAAATTACTCTTGCAATTTGTGAATGTGCGTACTTTTTTCCTTTGCTTGCAAAATTTTGGCTTTTTCGTTAGTATTTAAATTAGAGCGACACTTTGTAAAATTAACTCTTTGACCACTTAATTGAAACCGAACGAATATTTCATCCGTAGTTTGGTTTTAAATACCTAATAAGGCTTTAAATATGCTGAAAAATAAAAAAACAAAAAAAAAATAGCGAATGAGGTAAAATCTAGGAGAGAATTGCATGAAATAGTAAATAATCGAAATCGAACATTTCAATGGCGCAGGGTGTACATCGGGATCTACACATCGAAACAGTAGCAGACACAATCTTGCAGTACAATAAAAAGTACCAGTTGAAATTAAGACAACATCCCAATGATTTAGCCAGTGAAATTTTAGAAAGGCCCAGATACCGGCATCTTAAAAAAAACAGATCCTTTAGATCTAGCTATCTAATTTAAAGTAATTACTAAGTGCAAGTTAATATTAAGAACTAACATATTAAGAATTAATTACTTGAAATGGAAACCTCCTCGTACACACAGGTATAGTTAGCGGCACTTCGAACAATAATTTAATCTTAGTTCCGTTGGTTTTAAAGATAGTGAGCCAATTTTTGTTATTAAGGTTTTAGCTTCATGAAGCAAACTCCAAAGCATTGAATTCCGAAGAATGATGTTTTACCATTGGTCAATGGTTTTTAAGCAGACTTCGAAAGGCGAACATATCGAAACTAGATTTATATGATATGCATTTCGGCGGATACCTTTGGATTCAGGATCAAAGAAAAGAAGCATTTACTAACTCGGAGCTATTTTTTCTACTACTTTGTGAGTATGCATTGTTCGGGATCAATAATGCGACGTAAAGGAGTAACCAGCGAATCAGTAAGAATCCTTACAGAATTTGACGAAATTATTTTCTTACAGAATATCTGATATTTCGGTCACCGAATCCGTAACGACTGACAAATACAGTACTAAAACTGTAACGTGAATCGCAAAATTTATTATTTTTAAGAAAAGTGTATTGTGCAAATTTTGATGCATTCTGACATATCCTTCAGTTTGCGCGTTAAGGTAACCATAAATAAAGTGGTAAATTAAGAAAAATTAAGAATCCGGTAAATGGCATTTATGTGTATTTGCCCATGGAAATCTTAAATTAACTTAAAAATTGTATCGAAGCTTCGTTATATACAATATGTTATTTAAAAAAAATTATCAATGCGAAATTTTCCGTTCAAACTTAAAAAAAATTAAAACAAGATATCAAAAATTATTGTTTTCCCCCTAATTAAAAGTGAAAAGTTTAAATTTATGTTTTAAATTTCATATTCTCACTGAAGTTTTTTAATTTATTTTTAATTTGGAAAGATTTGTGAAACCTAACATAAAAAAATGATTGAAACACAAATTGATCCTACTAAAACCTAAAATGCTATTTCCCAGACACTAGTTTCTAAAAGATACACGAAATTCTCATAGAAAACCCCCAAAAATACTAATTACCCTAAAAAAAAAATTATAAATAAAAAAATCGCTGTCAGTTACTTAAAGAATTTTTAATTTCTCTATGGTTGAACTTGAAATGTCAAAAAAACTTCGTTAAAATTCCAAATTTTTATTAAGTTTATAATTTCTCAATGGTTGGCCCTAAAAGTGTCGGTAAGAACAACACTTTAGGCAGTTAAAAAAAAAATTTAAAAAAATATTTAAAAAAATGTTGACTCCCAAAATGATCAATAGTTTTCGGATGAATTAAAAATTTGTCGGAATTTCAAATATTTTTAATACGGTCTAAAAATATTTTTATTCGAATGTGATAGTGTGAGTGATTTGGTGCAATTTCAAGTGAAGGTATTTGCAAGTTTAAATTTTTATTTATTTATTGTATTGTATCACAAATCACATATAAAAGATTATGCATTCGTTTGTTTCATTTTTGTATTCTATTGAGCATTACGTCATCTATGCGATGTCGGTAACATATGAGCACCGTTTATTTTGAAAGTGGAATAAGTCAATGTTTTGTTGAAACGAGATATTTCGCACAAGTGTTAGGGATTCATTTTTTTTTTTTGTTTGGACAATAAATTATTTACCGTTAGAAAGATTATACTGTCATTTATCTATTGTTACCATTAACTTTATTTTTTTTTTTAAAGTGACTTATTCCACTTTCAAAATAAACGGCTCATAAAAAGTATGGTTAAAAAGGAATTGAGGTAAAATTTCAATTTTTTTTTTTTTTAAACAAATAATTTTATAATTTTTTATATTTAGAACTTTAATCAATGATAAGCATTTATTTTTTTTAATTTGGGACGTCAAACATTAATTTACATATATGTTTCTTGTGCCCACATTTGTAATGTACGGACTACGGACCGTGTCAATTTTTTATTTCACAATAATTTATATGCTCAAGGGCTGGCCGAATACAGCATAACAGATTAGCAATATCAGCTTCTGTCCATTGCAATCGCTTGCTACCATTTTTAAGTTTTTTGATTTCGCCCGAAGTAAATATTTCAGATAATTTATTCTCCACATTTATCCTTTCGAATTCACTTTTCTGTAAAATGATTTGAAGACTTTTTGCTTCGTCTTTCAATTGTTGGATTTCTTCTTGTGATTTTTTCAAAGTTTCTTTAGGAAACTGATTCTCTCGTATAAAATTCTCCCTAATTTTGTAAGGTGGCATTAAACTTTAATAGAAGCTGAAACATCATTTAAATACATACTTGTCTGCCTTTATAGCATCAAATTCCATTCTACTGATTAGTTGGCTCGTCTCTTCTCGGTCGGTTATGTCAATGATGATTAATAAGCATGCTTGTTCATTCAAGTTGGATTTACAACGATCCGGCATGTCATTTCATTAATTAAAGTTGCACTAATCTTTTATTATCCCTAACTTGGATTTGATTCATTCGATTTTGATCTGTCGCAACACTCTCATGGTTCACCTTAAATACTGGATGTAAAGATCGAACAGCACTGGTCAATCCAGAGCAATAACTTTGTAAATCCTTAAAATAATTGCACATACGTAATTAAAATTTAAGCATAATCCAACACTTAACATCTTACCCATTTTAAATTATAATTTATTTCCGAAGTCCTCAAAGTCCCCCCTTTCTCTTACAAAAGTTTAACCATTTTTTTAATACATATTTTGTAACTTTTTGAAAATTATATGAATACATAAAACATGTGTGGTCAATATTTTTTTATTATCATTATTACTGCCGCAACTGAAAACTGTACACCTCATTTTTAATTAAAAAATAAATATTTCCACACAAAACACCACAATAGTCGCAAAGATAACGTTTTTTGACTACTATACGAATTGAAGTGAGATAGCAGGCGTGATGCGCAATGCGTAATATGATTTGTGGTATTGTATAACTTATTGTATAAAGCTCAGTATGCAGCTCGAGCTAAGAGAAAATGTTCATACAAATTTGACGTAAAATTTAGCTAGCTAAATAAAATAATTTTTTGTTAGCTGACAATTTCGCTTAGCGGTATGCATCTTTGTGTGAAAAATTTGAAAAAATTTCAGTTGTTTCATTCAAATGTAGATTGCATCACTATAAATTCTCCAAACATTTTAGCCGCAATTTATCTCACAAGGACAATAATTTGAAGATAAATTTTGACCGTTTTGAATTTTGATTCATTTTGTTGGCCGACCAACATTACGAAGTCGAGTATTTAGATAATTTTTTGGTCGACGATAATGCTGTGGATAGCATCAAATAAAAGCATCATCAATAAAAATTATATTCTTTTCGTCACTGGAATTCATCATTTTTATACTTTTTATAAACTGTTTAGCAATTTTGAACAATTCTTTAGAAGTATCAGAAAAGAAACTTCATTCTAAAACAAACGAATAAAAGTCAACCAAAATGAACAAAATTTATCTCTACACAAATCTTTAGCTTGCGGTTTATCTGTAATTAAATGGAGACTTGTGGAGACCGCGCTAAAATTTACCTCAGCTTGAGCTGCATACTGAGCTTATAAATGAAAACTTTTAATCTTATGTTAAATGTAACTTTTTTAAAATTATAACGTAAGAGTAAAGCAGCAATCAACACTGGATTCTAAGCATCCACAGATTGTTTGATGAATAAATAAATAAATTTAGAAATATAAATTAATATTCCATTTAAGTATTTCAGTTTCATTAGAAAAGTAAGTATTCAAACAATACTTAAGTGTATTAAATTAAAATTCTCTTTATCTATGGCAGTAAAAATAAATCATTTTTTTTGGAAAAACTAGTTAAATATAATTTGTCTCATAACTCTTTCGGTCTCTGGATGTAACTGAAAATATTTTTTGTTTGTGCATGACCAAATAATTCCTATAAAACCAACATCTTAACACTTCAAAAGATCAAAAATGCATCGCATCGACGATTCTCTATATAAAACTGTGGTATACCAAACAAAATATCCCTTTTCATTATTTGGCAGTAATGAACAGTATATTTTCGAAAGAATTAACGCATTTTCTTTAAACCAAATCCGAAACGTGCGTGTATTTATTAGAATGAAATACTCCCGATCCCAAAAACAATCTCTGTTCATCATCAAAAAGTAGCATTTTAATTTATTTTAAATTAAATGAAAGTGAAACTAATAAAAATACATCACTTCCTGTATAACATAAACACTAAATGGTACTAAAATTTTAAAACTGGCATTCCAAATAATTTATTAACAGCCAAAAATACAACACCAAAAATGATTTCAACCATCACCTGTCATAAAAAAAAAATAAAAACTCTACCTAAAATCATTTTTGGGTTTGCAGTTTACCCCATAATTACATTTTAATTACTCAGGCAATAAATTTTACAGCCATGTCAACAGAAACATAAATCACCCAGCCTAATTAAATCACTGGAATTCAGCAATTTAAAATTGTTTACACATTTTTAATGGTTCAGTCGCATTGAAATAAATCACTTTATGGAAATAAAATTTGAATAATGAATGCCTATTTAATTTCGATGTAAATGCACAGCACATATTTATTGGTAATAAAAAACTATAAATCAAACATTTATTTTGTTGTAATGATATTTATTAATAAAACAATAAAAAAATGTTACTTTATTTATTCGCATACAAAATTATTATTTTCAACCGTCATTTTTCAATTTTATTTATCGCAAAAAAAAATTACAATGAGCAACTAGTGTTACCAAACTCAATGTTTTCAAACTTTTTTATCTACTCTTCCATATATTTCGTTTAGCTCGTTTACCAAACACATGTCAAATTTGTGTTTTTTTTTATTTCTTGCTTTGTTTTGTTATCAAAATAGAAAACAACGTACAGTGAAAAAATTGATTTTGTCGGAATGATGAAATCTTCTATAAAATTATGTTGATAAAACGTTTAATAATAATAAAATATTTCAGTGTTTTCTAATAATATTATTGTTTTGTATTTAATTATTCCAAAAAAAAAAAAAAAAAATTGTTATTTGTATTGAATCGAAAGTTGTCAAAAAGTGAGGTTATATGCACAATTGAAAATGGAAAAAAAACCTAAAACTTCATTGAAACCTAATTTGAATCGCAAAGTCATAAACGCCAATTGGGAAAATTTACAGGCAGCCATAAAAGGGAGTGAAGATAAATTAGATTTAACGAAACCGGTGACAACCGCGAAATTACAAGGAAATAAAATGCAGACAACACCACCGGCGAACAAGGTGACATTAAAAAAATTAAAACAAAATGAGCCCAGCAATAAAATTACAACGTGCCTGGCTATGGATTGTGAAATGGTTGGAGTGGGATTAAACGGTTTAAATAATATGCTGGCTCGTGTTTCTATTGTCAATGAATTCGGTGAAGTACTAATTGATAAATATGTAAAACCAACCGAAGAGGTGACAAATTATCGAACATACGTTAGTGGAATACGACCGAAGGATATCGAATGTGGCGATGAATTTCAAAAAGTACAAAAACAAGTGATAGAATTAATTAAAAATCGAATTCTAATAGGGCATGCACTTAAAAATGATTTTGAAGTGTTGCGAATTAATCATCCGAAATTTTTAATACGTGACACCTCACGTTATAGCCATATAAAAAATAATTTCTGTAAATCACGAACACCTAGCCTTAAGACACTTGCCAGACTAATCTTGGGCGAAGACATCCAGGAGGGTGAACACGATTCGGTGGAAGATGCACGTACAGCTTTAAAAATCTATAAGAAATTTAAACAACAATGGGAACGCGAAATGAAAACTAAAAATAAACGGCATGAATAGAATAGAGTGATTTCCCTGAAAATATAAATTGGCGGGGGCTGTGACCAATTTTTTTATTGTTTTTGGATACAACAAATTATCGGTTTATTATTTGGTTACAACTAAAACAAACAAATAACGTGATTATTAATCATTAATTTTGTAATTATTTAATTTAATAAAATGAAAATCAATTAATTTTGTTTAACGAGAAAAGTTTTTTTAATTGACGACTTGCCCCTAGCAGCAGGAATTGTAACCGAGAAAATTATTTAAACATATTTTCGTAGAAAGTTACTATATGGAAATATTGTCGAAATAGTTTTAATTACATAGCTAATTAAAATTATTATCGGCAAAAATATATTGAGATAAAAATATAAAATCGGTGGTTGTTCTTGTTATTTAACTTATGTTAGGACAGTTTCTTATTAAAAGTAGGTTGCTATTTATTTTTAATATTAAAATTGGATTAAATCCATCAAATATAAAAAAACCACACTTTATGTTATGTATTAAATGACAATTTCCATATACACAACTGCTTACTGCGAAAGTTTGTTTAATTTCAAATGGGTAAAGTTAAAAAAGCTCCTTAAAGCATGATTTCCACGATGGCTAAGCGAAAAAATTAGTCAAACTAAAAAGAGGAAGGAATAAAAAAATAACATGAGAATGAGTGAAACAGCAAAAAGTCGTTTTTATACACCGAATTTTTATTCATTTATTTTTGACGTTACGAGATTTCATCTCCTATAACTTTGTTTGTGTTTGGATTGATATACATTTGGAAACATTTCATAATTTAACTTACATTTTTTAACTTTATTAACATCCATTACTGGATTAATTCTTTATATTTGATTATAGTCTTTACAAAACAAAATCCAAATTAACGGTTCTATTTTGAAATTTATTTTATTCCGAAAATTCAAATTGACATATGAATTCCGAAAATCAGCGGCTAATCCGAAAAAAGATGATCCATTTCGGTACGCGACAACTCGGCGACGACCAACTCGGCGATACCAACTCGACGACGGTCAACTCTGCGACGGATAACTCGGTGATATGTAGTAAACTCGGCGACAACCAACTCGGCGACGACCAAATCGGCAACGGTCAACTCAGCAGTAAGCAATAAAAATGGTATTCCTTTAATTTTCCACTGAATTAATTTTAATTTATTTAGATAATTGCTGCTTGATAACTTTCGGTTTTTTTACGGGGAGCAAAAATATGGAGGTTTGTACAAATCTTGTTTTCAAAATTCTGTTTATTTTTGTCAATAATGTTTTTATTAATCTTTTATAGGTTTTACATTAAAATAAAATGACATCGACTAATTTAACTTCGAATTGTAGAGGCTACGGCTTCGGTAACTCTCACGGGCACGCGGCTTTAGATTTGAACTTCGAGGGACGTAGGAGCTGGGATCAACAAATATGTCGCACTGCGTGCCGCACGTAAGGGCGGATTATATAGAATCTATTAATGACACCTACTAAAAAGAAAAATAATTGCACTATTTTGTTATTGCAACATTTTGTAATTGCAAGATTTTGTAGTTGCAACATTTTGTAATTGCAACATTTTGAAATGCAATATTTTATATCGATCCCAAAAAAACTATAAATATTCATTATTTCACTATAAAATAATGAAAATAATTATTTCGGAAAACAAAATTTTAAAACACAAGATTTTGTCCAACAAAATTTTGGTAAACTATATTTTATACGGCAAGAATTCAAAAAACAAGATTTATATAAAGTAATTTCTTAGTTTAGTAAGTACATTAATGAATTTAAAAATTTTATAAAAGTGTATTGCATTCATTAGTTTGACCAATTAGTAAGCTAATTTCCACTAATTTGCTACTTTGAGCCTTTCGTCCGCTTAAGGATTGATATTTGTACAAACCTCCAGATTTTTGCTCCCCATAAAACAACCGAAAGTTAGCAAGCAGCAATTACCTAAATAAATTAAAATTAATCCAGTGGAGAATTACAAGAATATCATTTGTATTGCTTACTGTTGCGTTGATAGTCGCCGAGTTGATCGCCGCCGAGTGGTCCGTCACCGAGGTGGTCGTCAACTGGTTGATCGTCGTCCAATTTGTTGCCGCCTAGTTTACCGTCGCCGAGTTAGTCGTCGCCGAGTTGACCATCGCCAAGTTGACCGTCGCCGAGTTGACCATCGCTGAGTTAGTCGTCGCGAGTTTACCCGTCGCCGAATTGACTGTCAGTGTTACCGAGTTAGTCGTCGCCGAGTTACCGTCGCCGAGTTGTCCGGCGCCAAGTTGTCCGGCGCCGAGTTGACTGTCGCCGAGTTAGTCGTCGCCGAGTTACCGTCGCCGAGTTGACCGTCGCCGAGTTGGTTTCGCCGAGTTGACCGTGTTGTTCGATCCTTTTCATCTTTTTTTCGGATTAGACATAGAATAGATAACATACATAGATAACAAGCAGAAACAAATTCACAGAAAGAACATGGCACAATACTTAACGCGTTACTAGAAAATATATCAAAAATAACAGTAATAAAATGTTTATTGTTGCTATATACGCGGCATTGTAAGTAAAAGTGCCATTCCGCTTATATGGCGGCATTGGTCCGTTAAGGGTTAAAAACTGGACGTCCCAATTTTTCTGTCAAAATGATATTTGGTCTCTATCGTGCTTTCTCTTTTTAGTTTGACTAATTTTTTCGCCTCGCCATCGTGGAAATCATGCTAGGGGGACAATATTGAAGCAAGCAAACGCTGTAACAAAAATTTGCTATATGAAGTCAGTATTTCTATTTTCTAGGTCAAATACATCCTTTGTCCACGACGTACAATTCAATATTGCGCAATGTAATATTGTGATGTCAGAACATTGCACAATATACTCAAATTTTATTTATGTACAAGATTTTGGAATATTATTGTGCAATATTGACGTCACACAATTATATTGCGCAATTTAATTGCACGTGAATATCGGCCATTAAGTATAAAATACTCCACGGTGGGCTTGAACCCGGCGTGAATGCATTTGTTTAGCACTTCCAATTATCTTTCGGCATTCGATTCCTGAACTCATGAAAAGGTCAGACAAAAAATCCACCGTAATTCTTAGAGCCGATTTTGAGAAAAACACGTTTTTCTGGAAAATTTGAGAAATCGAGAAAAATCCATTTTCGTGGAGGCATGCGATGTCAGGATTGCCTATTGGTGAATTTGGAGCTCCCTTTTGTAGCAGATAACCTTTTCCTAGAATATATGTATCTTTAATCTCCCGTCTCACAAATTGAAACCCCCTAGCCCCCCCCCCCCCCCTTAATTTACACCTACACTCATGTTGGTAGTTTTACAAGTTTAAAAAGACTGGCCAAAATACGAAAAAATATGTAAAAGAAGCCCGCAACTTCAACGACCTCATTTAAAATTCGGTATAGATGGTGGAGGCGGGTTTCTGAAATTCTGCCTTTCAGTACAAACACCTGATCCTGTTGTAAGAGATCTCCGCCAAAAATATGTAGAGAGCGTAGCTGCAAAAAAGTTTAAGGATTCCAGCGTGAAGAAGTTATTTATTTTGGCAGTAGTTGCAGGCACACAAGAAAACTACGAAAATGTTCATCACTTATGGTCGCTCTTGCACATAAATCATTTTCTGGAACGATCGCGACTGACTTGAAACTTGCTAATGTATTAGTGGGAATCATGTCTCATGCAAGCAGCTTCCCATGTACATGGTGCTTTGCTGGTAAAAAAACTTGGATACATACGGTGAAAAACGAACGATAGACAATTGCCGAAAAAACTATGTGGAGTGGGAGAAAATGAACTTCAAAAAGTCTCTTGCTAAAAAATACAGAAACTGTTCAAATGCGCCCGTTCTGTCAAGAGGCACGGATGACACGAGATAAATCCCTGATATCATTGCACCCTGAATTGCATTTAATGCTCGGCGTTGTGAATACTCTGTACAATCGGATGAAATAAGAGTACGATGTCGAGTGTCGAGAATAGGCAAAAAGGTGCAATGTCACCCAAGACTTTGTGCACGGGGCTCCTGCCTTTGCGGGTAATTCGTGCAAACTTCTGTTGGAGAAAATTGAGATTTTGCGCGAAATATGTAGGCCGGAATGCTTGAATTATGTCAAATATTTCCAAGATTTCAGAGAAGTGGTTGAATCGTGTTTTTCAAATGATCTCAAATCAAACTACTTAGAAGCGTTTGAAATGTTCAAAAAAAGCTATCTTGATCTTCGGATTCGTGTAACCCCAAAAGTCCACGCTGTATTTTTTCATGTTCCTGAGTTTTGTGCAAAAACCAAAAAAGAATTAGGGTTTTTTAGCGAACAGGCCATGGAATCTGCGCATCACGATTTTGAAATGACCTGAGAAAAATATAAAGTTGGGAAAAACCATCCCCATTATGGTAATAAATTACTGACTGCGGTCCAGGAATATAGTAGCGTTCATTTGTAACTTGTCAGTTATCGGTAGACGAAAAATGAGTAATTTTGATTTCATGTTATTATTTGTTGGTTTATGTTATTAGTTGTTTTCACATATGTACCTTATTTTAAAATGTTCAGAAGTGTGTTTTGTAGAAAAATTGAACAATAGTTGTCGAGAAAATAAAACAATTACGAAGATACCAGTTTTCTAGTAGTTTCATTTTTGCCTCACAAATCCAGTTCTGTGGAGTCGACTTACTATTTCGGAGAGTATTCATGGTAAGTTTTGAGCGTTCGATAATGTCGAAACAACTTGGTTTTTATCAAATAACCACCCTTCACCCTGCGAAGATGTGCGATAAAAATCCTCAATTTCCCAAAATTAAACGTATAAAATACATGTATTTTGTCCAGACAAATTATAGTCAAGAAAAATGTGTTTTTCTCAAAATCGGCTCTAAGGATTACGGGGGATATTTTTTTCTGACCTTCTGATGAGTCCAGGAATCGAATGCCAAAAGAAAATTGGAAGTGCTAAACAAATGCATTCACGCCGGGTTCAAGCCCACCGTGACCGTGACTCATTATACGTTTGTTTCATCAATTATAATGATATCCATTATTCACTGCTAGTTTATCTAGTAGTCTCTTCTTTCATTATTCACTACTACCAAGTAAATTGTTCATTTAAATTTCATTATTGAAATTTTATCTAGTAGTCTGTTGCCATTTTCTTTGGGATCGGTACGTAATCCCTCATTTTATAATCTCAGCTACAAAATCTCCTATTTTTTTAAAAATCTTCTGAATATAAAATCTCCTAACTATAAAATCTCCTAATTACAAAATCACCAAATTATAAAATCTCCTAATTACAAAATCTCCTAAAACCAGTGTTTACATAAATTCAAATTTCGTTCCTTTATTTGTTCTCTTTTTGCGAAAGAAAAGAAAAAATATTTTGTTGGGATATTAGGTTTATCGGTACAAGCCAAATCATTTTTATTTTTTATGCGGAGGGAATTCTTAATAATTTTCTCCCTCCGCATAAAAAATATTTTGTTTTGTTTCTTTCATCCGGAACGAAATCCAACAAAATAAAATTTCTCTCCTCTCCTATCTTTTGTGTTTTATATGAGGAGAGATATTTTACTTTTTTCGATTTCGTTACCGGGGAAAGAAAGAAACAAAAATATTTTTTGTTTTCTTTCACAAAGAGAGAAAAAAATATAAAAGAAGGGAACGAAAATATGAATTTAAACACTGCCTAAAACCCATCCTTTTGAATAATTGTATTTCGGGATGGCAGCGACATATTTGAACACGCATATGCAGTATTTTTCCTGTCACCCACATACGCACACACTTACACCCAACACAAGGCCGCATCGGCTAATACTAGTTTTAAAGATGTGGATGGACCGTAGTCACGGGGAGGTCGACTTTTATCTCACCCAGTTCCTTACAGGCCATGGATGCTTTCGAGCGTATTTGTACGGATTTAAAATTAAAAACAGCTCGAAATGCCCGTGTTGGTTTGGCTGAAGAGGTTGCGAGCACGTATTTCTTCATTGTCCCAGATTCGAAGATCCGAGGCAAGAAATGTTTGAAAAGCTGCGAGTGCAAGTAAGCCTGGACAATTGTATTAAGCTCATGCTGGAGTCGGAAGGTAATTAGAGCGCGGTTAGAGACTTCGCCGCCACACTCCCTGGTTGCTCATTCAGGGGTTCCCAGATCCTTAAAAAAACAAAAAAAACATACACCCAATACACACACACGCTTTTCTCGCGCGAAAATCGCGCGATTTCATATATTTACGGGGAAAATTTTATGCGAGATATTGTAATTAGGAGATTTTGAAATAGAGATTTTGTAATTAGGAGATTTTGTAATTAGGATATTTTATAATTAGGAGATTTTGTAATTAAGAATTTTTGTAGTAGAGATTTTATAAAAAAAATTTTGTAATGAGAGATTTCGTACCCAACCCATTTTCTTTATATGTAATTAAATTGAAACGTCAAAATGTCGACGAAAATTATTTAAAGGATTTGAAATTATTTGTCGGTCGTGGACAAAGTATCGTATTCTACTCGCAAATAATGGCTGTTATTCACTACAGATGATTTACGCTACTCGCCTATCGGCTCGTGTCGGTAAACTTCATATTCATGAGTAACAGTATGCTCGCTGAATAATTTGCTATGTATTTCCACTTCAAAGCCAATTTTTTCCAATTGTGCATTAAAAAATTCAGTCGACTGCGCAGTTTGTGCAGTACTTCGTTCAAAAATTTAATTTTGCAGCAAAAAGAGCGCAGTTGGTCGTTCAAAAATTACATTCACAAACGCAGCCGGTATGCAGTTTATGCAGTCTTTTTATATTAACTGCATAGATGCAGTCAGTTAATCAAATAAATTATAATAACCTATAAAGGACATTGTTGTCAAAAAACGGCGATAGATAGATTAAATCTAAAGATGACACTAGTAGTTTTTTTTAAATTTTTTTTTGTTGTATCGAAACAAAAATGTAAATAAAAGCAAAAAACACGAATAAAACTTACAACTAGACATGAATTATAAAAAAATTAATTTTATTTTTTATTTATTTACCAAAAATTAAAAATTGTTAAAGCTGACATCTTTAGAAGTAATCCCGTACTAGGTTTTCACGTATTAAATAATACTGCATTATCGATAAATCTGCCTATATCATTGACCGCAAGTTTACTATGGAAAAGTATAGTTATGTCCTTTATAGGTGTTATAATTTATTTGCAGTCAATAGATTGAAAGAATGGTAGACAACTTCATTGTGATTTTTTGTGTTAAGGAAAACAAATTAAACGTCAAAATATTGTTCATCTCTTTTGTATGAAGTAGCACAGATACAATTTTATTTGTATATTACAGACATGTTGCAGAAGTGTTTTGGGGACTCTACTCTATCTAAAACGCAAGTATTTGAGTGGCATAAAGCATTCAGTGCGGGTCGGGAGGTCGTAGAAAACTTACCTCATGCGAGTCGTCTATCCACCTCTGTTAACAACGATTACATCGAAAAAGTGAAGAAAATTGTGCTCGGAAATCATAGTGTTGGCATTAGAGAAATATCAGAGACTCCCAACATCTCTTATGGATCGAAGGTTGATGTTTTAGGTATGAAACGCGTTGCCGATCGACTAGTGCCGAAAGACCTGAATTTTTTGCAAAAAGAACGTCGAATAGAAGTCGCAAAAGAGACGCTTGCTAACAACATAGTTGATGACACTACATTCATCAAACGAATTATTACTGGTGACGAGACGTGGGTTTGTGAATATGACGTCGAAACTGCCCAACAATCTAGTAAGTAAATGATATGCTAAAAATGAGCCAAACCCGAAAAAACCACGGCAAAGTCGGTCGAAAATCAAAGTAATGCTCATCGTTTTCTTCGATTAGCGTGGTGTGGTTCACCATGAATTCGTTCCAGAGGGTCAAACGGTCAATAAAGCATACTACTTGGCTGTTTTGTGGTGTCTTCGTGTAGCAAATCATCGTAAACGGCCGAATTTGTGGGAAAACAATTGGGGGAAAACATTCCAGGCTGATGTGACTGAATTTTTCACCAAACATGAAATCATCGCTCAGTCACCGTACACGCCAAATTTGGCTCCCTGTGAGTTTTTCCTGTTTTCGAAACTCAAATATCCGCTCCGGGGAACGCACCACGAGTCGATTGAAGCCATAAAAAGAAATTCACTGAACGAACTAAAGGCCATCCAGGCCGAGGCCCATAAGATGTGTATGGAAAATGGATTAACCATTGGCATGCTTGTATTGGGTCAAAAGGAGCCTATTTTGAAGGTGTAATAAAGATTTGAATTGTTGTTAATTTTTACCAGTACGGATCAAATTTGATTTTGTTTTGCCCTCTAATTTCACAAATATTGATGGTTTTGTTCCAAATTTTGTACAAAGATAGATTTTATTCGAGTAAAGAATATAGGGGGTTTCAGTGGAAGAGAAAACTGCCAAACAGATTTCCTCAAAAAAGGGAAAAGACTACCTAGTCGATTTTTTATTAAATTTTAGTTATGAAAAAATGTGCACCGAGCTAGAGAGTTCTATCAAACCGTTGATAAAAAAAGAGGCCTTCTTCAACAAAAAGCTAGTTTGTGTAATGTTACATATTCGACTGTGCGATTAGTTGTTTAAAGAAGTGGTATTGGGCCTACGCAGGAATACAGAGGATGGCGTAAATTATTGTCTGCTCGCCTGTTGAAACATCAATGAAATGAGAAACCATCACCAGAAGATTTAAAACACCCTTAGATGCAGCCAAAACCATAAACTAAACTGTAATCGAATGGTCAGATAAAACCAAATGGTTTACCGTTTCCAATCAGATGGTAACGAATACCACTCTAGCTATAGCGATAAATTACACAAGCACCAAGTCATAAAAACTGTAAAACATGGTATATTAACTTTGATGGTTGAATAAAGAAATGTATTTAGCCATTTTAAAAGAAAATTTGCAAGATTTTATTGATGAATTTGCCTACGCCATCGATGAAATAATTTTTCAACAAGACGGTGATCCCGCAAGCACACCACCAAAATCGTGCAAAAATGGTTCAGTGAACAACAATTTAAAAGCGATACGAAACGGGATGAGCGCTGAATGGGTAAAAATTGCATACTCTACAATTACTACTTACAATAGGTACTTATAATTAACAAATGATAATACAACACACAAATTGAGTATCTGTATTTGAGTTAAGTGGATATTTAAAAAAAAATGTAATATTTCCTTAACTTCCATTGAAGTGTTTGAATTTAAATTATTCTTGTCGCGATTTTTATTTACATTTTTATGCAAATATTGTGGTAAGTATACATTTCAACAACAGCAGAAGCTAGAACAATATTGGTTTGCTGAAAATTCTTCATCTCAGCAATTCTTTTGTACATACTCAATGTTGTCTACCCCCGTCCCACAGCACAAATTAAAAAACAATATTCTTTTATTTTCTTACACATTTTGTATAGCTAAATAGAATTCTATTTACAAAAAAAAATATTTCATTAAAATATCGAAAAGTAAGCTAACCATACATATAATGAAACTTTTCAATTCGATTTTCATGTCTGTCATACGTAGGAGGATAGAGGAGAATAAAATATTTATATTCATCTACATTAGAAAAACATTTTCACATTACAATGTTCTTTTTAGATATATCTTCATTTTTCAATTAAATATTTCATTAAGTGAAAATAATAGGTACATTAGGTTTTGATTAAGTAGAGTTTAGTAATTGAATTAAAGTAAAATCCTTTTGACTTTTAGGTAATCTGCCTTTGTATGAGCATACAAAAAAGAAATTGATAGCATTAAAGACTGAGACAGTCCAAAATGACGAGACGGTCGATCACATTTTTCAAATGTGGTGATTAGAGTGATATTTATCTTGATCAACTCTCTGACATCAGCCTAAAAATATTCTTGCGACGAGCTGTAATAATATGTGTACAAGTTTAACTAAGTACTTTGATATTGAGCTAATGCTGACGGTTCAACACTTATTATGAGAATGACAAATCCATCCATTTTTATATTTTACTTTGATGTGATAATTATGTGAAGCCATTTATTTTCAACATACTACAAACAATTCAAATTCTAATGAAAGCGTGCATCTGCATTTTAATTGCAAACAGCAATCATTTAACTGCTTATTGTTGTCTACAAAGAATAAAATGAACAAGATTAGTCGCCAATTTTTTTTTTAAATGCACACTTTGAGCACACACAAATCAATGGAATTGTCAAAATTATGTAAAAATTATGAATAAATATAAAATTTATAATCGAAAGACGAATTCTGATATTAATTGTGACGAGGGCAGCATGGTATGACAAATTCTTGAAGGAAATTAAAATGATAAATTACGAGTAAGAATGTCGTTTATTTGATTCATGCGTTCACTTGTAATATTCGAGAAGAACAATAATCAACTTAGAATACAAGTATCAACTTACAATAATAAATAAGAATTAATTGAAAGAAAAACCAGTAAACACTACATTTACAATACAACACTCAATACAAATTTCTTCTTGCCACCACCGGGAGTTGAACCTGGGGAACTTGCAAAGCAAATAAGTTATTCTCTCCACCACCGAAGGCAACAAACTTACAAAGGAAACTTTAAAAATGTAACAGACGAACGTATTTTGAACTTAATGGAACTATTTTGTAACTCCGTTCCAAATTATCCAAATTTAAAGATCAGAGATCGTTCAACATATGAAACGAGCGATAGAAATCTGAAAGACCCATTCGATCGAAGTTTCACTGTTTAAGTGAGTTGATCCAATGTTGATCGGGACTCAGATATTCTGGTTTTACTAAATTGCCGGTTAAACAAAATGAAAGTTTTTATACAAATTCAGAATTTCCAGCCAATTTGATATATAAAGGTGCTATTCCACTTGGCTGAATTGACTGATACTAAAAAAAAAGGGCATGAGAAAAAAGTTCGAAACTTTATGTAATAGACAAAAGCAACGTTTTTTTTATTTTTTTATTTTATAGCAACATTTTGAGCCGCCCCGGTGGCACAGTTGTTAGCATGCTTGCTTTAAGCCCCGGAGGTCCCGGGTTCGATTCCCGGCGGGTGATGAAAAAATCACGGCTGGTTATGTAGGATCAATGAATTAATCACTCATTATCCACTAAAAAAATGATTACGAAACTTCAATATGAAGCGGCCAAATCCCTCTATGGGATGTAGCGCCAGCGAAAAAAAAAACATTTTGAGGAGAAATTTTGACAGCACACAAAAACATAAACAATAATTTTTAAAAAAAATTAAATATTCCTATTAATTCAGTTAATTTTGAATCACAAAATTATCTAAAAAATTAAATATTATTAATAGTCACATCAGAATTATATTTTTTAGTATATTTTCCGTAAAAATTAAAAAAATCTCTACCAAAAAAACGTCATGGGTTTTTTTATTTTTACTTTTTTATAGCAAAATTTTAAGGAGAAACTTTGAAAAATTTATTAACCATAAAATTATTAGTGTGCGGGAAATATTTCTCATCATACATATACTAATTGTATGCATGTGTGTTAGTGTATCTGCTATAAAATGTTCTCAATTTGATACTTTTTATTGCAGTCACACTACTACAGACACAAATATTTCTTGACTGAGAAGGGGTTTTGTTTCATTCGCCCATCTAGCAAATGTATATTTTTATCTTCCTTTAATTTTCTATCATTCAATTCAGTCAAGTGGAATAGCACCTTAATTCCCCCTAAAATTTGGTTTCTCGTGATTCACCAGAGCCTTCTAGAGTATAGAGCCATAATCATACATAATAATTTGTTAGAAACCATTTTAGTGATATAATTTTTTATTATTCGCATAAGTAGGTTCGCACCTTTTCAGTGATATAATTTTTTATTAATTCATAGTTTATTATTTCATAGTTTTAGCTTCAAGTTGGACAGCGGTAAAACGCTGGGGGGATGTTCCAATGTCCTGCTACTAGCGCAGAATTACAAATTTGCGACAGGCGAAGAAATTTATTTCACCTTCGTCAGTCAGCGTTAAGGAGTATCTTATCCTTAGGAAACCTGAGTTGAGGCTGCTTACTGGCTTCATCACAGGCCACATCCCCTTAAGGTATCACCTTAAGAAAATGGACCTGAAAGCGGACTCAGCGGAACATGTTCTGTGCCGTTGCCCAGCTATTTTCCGCCAAAGACTGCAATATCTTGGAGGGAGAATAATGAGCCCAGATAGTACCTATGCATCATTAAGCAGGTTCATTAAGAGCCTGAGTATTGACTGGACGGCTCATTGAGCAGGGTCCATGCACAAAAAGATCCTTTATATCGCAGTGCGAGGTGGCTTGAACGCCCACATGACCATACAGTAATAATAATAATAAGCTTCAAGTTTTTCAATGAAAAACCACCATACTCGTTCTCGCCCATCTGGAGATCGCAAACAAAATCTCGATGCATCGGTGAATAAGACTTGGATTCAGTCCAATTTTCATGTTCCCTAGCAAATTGTTGCCTTTTACAAACAAACAAACAAACAAACAATTAGTAATTTTAGAACACTTTATTTAAATCTTATGATAACCATAAATTATATTGAGAGTGGGAGTGACAGCAAAGAAGATCCATTAGTTTTCAAATATTATAAAACAAACAACTGAGTCTAAAAAACTGGTTTCATTCACAGTATCCGCTGCCGGGGTTTTAGATGAAATTCTTATGATGAAATTTAGCATCCACGAAGAAAATGGAAATCTAAAATGAGATTTAGATGAAGTTCTGAAATATGGCCAATTAGGAAGAAACTTGGCTATTTTCTTTGCACGATGGAAATGGGATTCTAAAATGAGTTTTAGGTAAAGTTTTGGAAAATGGCTAATAAGGAAGTACCTGGCCTTTTCTTAAACTATTATGATGGAATTAAGCATACACGACCGAAATGGGATTCTAAAATGATTTAACAGGAAGTTCTGGAATAAGGCTAGTTGGGAAGGAACTCTAATATAGTACATATATGTACATTGATTATTTTAATTTTTATAGCTTGTCATCGTGGAAAAATGAATGTTTTTAAATATCATTTGTCAAAAAAGTAAATGCCTCTTTCAGTCATTAAAAGGAAACAAAAATTGATTTTTAATGAAAACATAAATTTTGATGAGAAACTATATTAACCCTTAAGTGACACCTGCGGTCCAGTGGACCCCGAACCTTTTTTAATCGTACATATTTAAATGTTTCCGCCGGAAATGCACCTCGTATCGCCCTCTTGAGACAGTTGAAATGTTGCACTACCTGTTTACGTAGTCAGCGCAAGCCGGTTGACCGCTAGCAGCTATGTAGAAAGGTCCAAAATCACGGTGGGGTTCAACGAACCCCATATTATATTTGTGTGAAAATCGGAGTAATCTTTAGGGATCTCAACTGTAGCAGACCTAGAGCGAGAGAGATGCCTTATGGCCGCGCGGCTGATATCTGTATATATGTAAACAAAATAATTCGAAAAGTAATTATCCGATTTCCAAGAAATAATGACAGCTGACTAATAGACTTTGACCTTGACCAGACAAGAAAAATGTGATGTGGCTAAGATCTCTAGGTGATCGGATTCCAAAGTATAGATTTTTTGATAAAAATCGAATGAAAATATTTTCGTTGTATGCGAAATACTTTTTCAAATTTGTTTTGTCATCTTTTGTGTTTTATTGCTTTTGGGTGGTGAGTAAAACTGCACTCGTTGTTAATTTTTTGTTAGTATGTAATAATATTTATTTTGATTTTGACGTATTATTAGATGGCGTATAATTTGCGGAGTCGAACCGTCCGAGAAGTGCTAGTAAGCGATGAAGAGTATCGTGAACCCATCGACGAAGCAACTTCATTAGAAGAAGATAACCTGTTTGAGGACAGTTGAGACAATGATTCAGAATTGTCGGTATACAGTTCGCCAGAGAGTGCCATGGAAGTATACCAGAAAGATATGGAAGAGGATACTTTGAATCAACGGCTTTTGTATGTAGGAGAGCGTCAAGCGGCTGGCTAGAGCCGTGGTCGGCCATATTGGATAAGAAAAAATGCAACGTTCATATTGCAAAATAAATACGTTTTTTTAAAGATTCAGTATCGGACTTTATTTTTATCCTTAAAGATACTATCTTAAGAGTGCAACGCTAAATTTTTAGCTAAATATGTATATTGAAAATTAAAAAATACGATTAATTTATGTAGAACAAGCCAATTTCCTTATTTTTCACAAACCTTTTTATTTTTGTATCATAAAATTAAAATTTCATTAATATAATAATTTGATCTCTTTTAGTAAGCTTTAAACTATATTGAAAATAATTGTCAAAGCTAAATATGTATAGAAAAATTCAAGGAATAATAGGTAATTTTCATGCTGGGGTCTAAAAGACCCCTTGTGGCATTTAAGTGATTTCGCTTAAGTGTGTCATTGAAGGGTTAAATTGATAGAAAAGTTCCATTTCAAAATACTGTTTTCTTATAAAAAATCTGTTAGTCAATTGACTATATTTTCTCTATCAAGCTCAAATAAATTATTTGGAAATGAATTAGAAACAAATCATACATAAAACTGAAAAAGTGACTACAATTAGAGTTAATGTGTGCACCCAAGTATTGCCTGGACGGCAGAATGCGTTTTTCTCCGCCAATGATGTGGTGGGTTTTGCTTATAAAAAAATCGTTGAAACGTTGAATATTTTTCCTATTCAAGGTAGTTGATTTAAAAAAATTCTGAGCCCATTAGATTCGATCGGATTTTTAAGATTACTACCATCTTCCCTCGAAAAAAAAAAGGACCAGTCTCTTTTTCAAATAAACGGCCCAGTGCCCCATTCGTTAGGAATAACCGGTTCTAATATTCGTGTAAAATGCAGCAACTTTTTACTAAAACTCGAAACTGAAATTAACGATTTTTTTTTATATTCTCTTCTAAATTTCGCTGTTTTGTTGCAAATTTAGTTTTGGTCATATGGTACAAAAAATTTTACCAAAATGAATTTTGCGTAATTTTTGTTCTTGAGAACAAATTTCAATTTAAAACGTCGTTTCTTAACTTCGAATAGAAGGACTGGTCTATTTATTCGAAAGTCCGTTTATTCAAATTATTTTACCAACTTCTAAAATTTTGCTAAAAAAATTATCTTGAATAGGACCGGTCCTTTTTCTCGAGGGAAGACAGTAGTTGGGATCGGTTATGATCCCGGCTATACAGAAATCATTACCTCATATCAGCCAAGCGGTCCAATCCAGGCGATACAGTGAAAAACTGAAAAATTTCATTTTGCCAAATATTTTAAAAACTTCTGTAGCTCATAATTAACATTAACATCACAATTAACCTTCCTGTCAACACGACACACCTGGGTGTGTATTTAATTTTTTGTAACTGAATGAAGTTTTTTTCTAATAAAGTTAAATGAAATTTTCTTTATGATATCGTTTCTATATTTAATATTTATCCGTCTTTGATGAAAAACCTTTGATTAAATTCATACACACCAGGGGTTGAACATGTTGGTAAAAGTGGTTTAATTTTCGTGTTGACACGAAGGTTAACGCATGTTATTTTTGAAAGAAAACCTCCAAAAAAAAAACAATTTTTTTTATTATTGAAAATGTTTATTTGCACATATTTTAGCACAATAGATACATTTAAGTATATGAACAAAAAATAACGATTTGTTTTTTTTCCTTCTTTCAAAAAATTTTCAGAAATTTTTTGCAACTGAAAAGAAAAATAACTAAAGAACAAGATAACAATTAATTTTTGTTTTGTGTAATAAATTTCAAAACATGGTGCAGCACATAGTTCAACATTGTATGATTGGCACATGTAAGGGCTTTCCTTTCTTCTCCTTATACCGTTATACTATCTCAGTGCAATGAATCAGTTGCGCGTTTTACTATAAAACATGCATGTTACGAGAAAATCGTCTGTCGACATTATAACGCGCGAAAAGACAATCTCGTTCACAAATACATACACGCATAACACGACTAGTTGTGGCGCCGTAAAACAATAAAAGCTAATTGAAATTTTATTTTTCCTAAAGAAAAAACAAAACCTACGAGAATTCTCTTTTGACTACAGAGAGAATTGTCGAAAGTTTTGGAAGAAACCAAGATATATTTATTTATTGATGTATGGCATTGTTGAGATGCTGGTAATGAAATTACATCCTGCAGTAATTTTTCGTTAATGACGAAACATGTATAGTTAAAATAATATCTCGTTGAAAATTCCTATTCCTTCATTCTCGAGTAAAACAACAACAAAAAACGAATTTGTTGTTGTATTTACTCGGGAATGAAAGGATAGGAATTTTCAGCGAGATATTATTTTGACTATAGCTATAAATACGTATGTATCTTTTCGCTATCATACACTACCGAGCAATTGGTGTCATAAACCATAAAAATCGAAATTGATGAGATAACAAGCCATAAACTACAGCCCTAAAGTACAATTTTGATCACAATATTTTAATTACAAAAAACAAACGTAATAAAATAATTTAAAATTTAATTGGACGAGTTAACTCGTTAAGGGGTTAAGACTTCTTAGGTTTTGTGATTAATCGTTTGACGAATATGCAATAAAATTATATTTATAAATTATAAAGCTCAAAGAATTACATATAGCTAAATGACCTTTAATGATTTAATCGAAAAAAACAAAATTTTGGTAACTGTAATCAAAAGATTTGTTTACAAAAATATTTTCACACGTGACCTGGAAAGAGATTATTATTTGTTGTTATAATTCTTGACATAATGTATTACCAAATATAATCCCATGTTAAAGATGATTCATTCAGTTTAAAACTATGAGGCAAAAATGAGGTCCCCCGATGGCAGCGAAGTGTAACTTCAAGGCAGTACTCCTTATTATTTCTGTCTGGTAGGAAGAACTCTTAGCATACTATGCTATTGAAATCGAAGCTCACTGTTGAGCATAACCTTCATATTCTTTCGAATATGATGAGCTTTTGTAAGTATTGCCTCTTCAGATAGCTTATATTAGAGCCATTAGGCCTTAGTTTCGTCGTCATATTCATACACTGCTGTTTTATCACCAGTTAAATCCTGTTCGAGCAGTTCTGGATCGTCCTTCACTTCATTCCGCAACTTCCGAGCATTGTTCTTTCAATACTGCACTTGGTCGAAATTCAACAAACACTTGTACACTTCTTTCCTATTCTTTATTCCAGTTTTCCACAAGTAAAAAATCGCCAAGCACACCAAACCACATATTACTTTATCGACAGCTAAAAATTCCGCGTGTTTTGATCAAACATTCAAACTTCTCGTAAAAACCTCTTGATAAACCATCGCAAATTTTACGAGTTTAGCGATATTTTATTCATTGGCTTAAATAATTTTAGTTCTGGCCCTGGGTTTATTTCGTACAACAAATTAAGAAGCACGCTGCGTTTGGATTAATTACAAGAAACCGATAGAGACCCAAGACAGTTTTTAAGCCTCGAAATTTGTTGTGTATATAAAAAAAAATTTATAAAATTGGTTTAGTGTTGACGACCATCCATTGGTTAGTAAACAGATTTGTAATGAATATTCTTCTAGGAACGTTTCAAAATCCACCACCTCGATTCAAGATTTTAGTATGCCGCAACTAATTCATTTATCATCAAATATGTTGGTTAAGTTAGATAATAAAATTCAATGGAATTGGTGCTTAATCGCAGAAGCTCCGTTTAGAGCAGGGATTGAATTTCTTAAATAAAACATGGCTAGAATTCAACAAATATTCCAGGACACTGCTAATTATATTTCGATACATAAATTTAAACCTATTTAAATTTAAATTAAAAAAATAAAAGATTTGCCCAAAAGAAAGTTTTTTAAGTACATAACCAATCCAGGCCTTTTCTACAGGTCCTGCACCAAATGGAACACGCACGTTTGTTAAAAGATTTTAGTGAAATTTCATATCTAGGTTATTAAGCCGATTCAGTAAGTAGTTCATAATATAAAATTGAAGTAAAATAAGAGCGAAGTTCAAGAAATATTGCAGAACATTTTCGATTTTTTTTTTTTTTACATTAACAACCAATCAATAGGAGGCACTTTTGTGGATAGATTTTAATAAAAATTTACTTCTGAGATTTGAGATGTAAAATCGATTCGTTAAGTAGTTCCGAATAGAAAAATGATGAATTCCGACTGTGAAGAATTCCTCCGGCCATATCATCTGGGATCGGATTTCTTATTTAAACCATGGCTGAAATTTAAGAAACAATGCGGAACACCTCCAATGATGTTAAATGAAAAATTATATTTTATTTTGGAACAAAAATGAAAATGGAATGGAACAAGCATATTTGTTGACGGATTTTGGTGAAATTTTATATTTGAAATATGTTGTAGATATTATAAATAGTTCCTATAATAAAACCTATTATTATGGCCGGAATAATTTTTTCGGCCTTAAGGTTGAGCTGGGATCAGATTTTGTATATTGAAACATGGCCCAACGGTATGATTGTATTTTGGAACACTACTCATACTAATGATATTATGATCGATGTCATAAATCAAAAATTAGATTTCCCAATTTGAGTTTTCCATACACCAATCCAATCAATTTTTTCCTTCTCCAGCACCAAATAGAACACACACATTTGTCAATGTATTTTTATTTGTATGACTGTGGAGTTTAATTTCTTATATAAAATATTTAAATTGTATGGACATTTTTATTTGGTCCCTCCTCTGAGTTTTTAGAGATCTAATCAAAATAGCAGAGAAATGTGATTAGCAGAAAGGTTAATCCATGCGAAGAGATTTGGAACTGGAAGTTCGAAGATTTAAAATTCACAAACGTTCTAAGTATAATATAGTCAAAAATGAATATTTCTGATAATTTTTCATTTGATACAACATTTAGTGCTTGTAAATGTCTAGTATGTTTTCGACTCGACATGGTGTCCACTTATTGTGGTAAACATTTGAAGGCCAGATTTATGTTGAGATTTTTTCTACAGGCCCATACTTACTTCATCTACTGCAACCTACTTATCCATTTATTCCGATGCCAATTATCGTTTACAGATAATTTGGCCGCGCCAGCTGACAATAGCTGAACTAGCAGACTTTCCTTCGACAAATCGTTGTTAGTTTTACAAAAATAATTAGGATCCGAACGGCCAAAGACAATTATCTGGGGTTAAGATATTGGACCAGACTCAGAGATAATAACATTTATCTTAAGTTATTTTATTCGCTCTTTTCCTATAAAATTTACGTTGAAAAACAAAAGTAAAAATCAGGCGTATTATGGCCCGATTCTGACTGATCTTTAATGTTACACAAAAAAAAAAAATATTTTACGGAATTAGTTTGGCACGCAAAAAAAACAATTGTTTAAAGAAATAATTTTGTTGGCACGCCAATAACCAACTATTTGCGAACACTAATCTATATGTTCCTGAAATCTGATCTTAAAATTTTGCCCCGTCTGACCTAAATACATTAAGTATGAGGCAAGAACGTGCTGACTTAGCGAATTATATTTACTAAATCAAAAAACTCAAGGAAAATCCTCATTTCTGTGTTTTTTATGCCCACACAAATAATAGAATTAGTCGTAGCTACCTACGAGTAGACCGAACTTTTTGGTCGTGCGAACTTTTCAATACGAAACCAGACTACCACATAGAAAACTCAAGGAAGGTTTTCATTTTTTGGGGGTCGATACAGTTTGTATGACTCTTGGGTTAAAGTACGGGGGGGGGGGGGGGGGATTTTGATATTTCTACTTTTTTGGTAGATATACTATAAATGATTCTCTTCATTTTTTCTGATTAACAAGTCGAATAATAATAATGGCAATGGTGAAAATTTCACCTTAGACAGAACGATTGATACCTTAAGAGAAGATGTTTAGAATTAAAATTAATAAAATTCCTTAAATTCCTTAATTTAATTGAATATTCCCTAAAAATACAATTTAATGTTATTGTTGCTACAACTATACGAGTATATAAGTTACGAAAGATGATTACAATTTCCCAAAACATATATGTAAAGATTCTCTTTAAACGGCACGTGAAAAAAAAGTATGCTACAATAACCACAAATAGTTTATTATGATGGATGAATCATGAATGTCTTATGTTCAAAAAGCATTATAAAACTTTATAAAGTGTAAAACAAGCGTATAGCAATTTTTGGGTTTGATTGACATTTTTCCCAATTAATTATTAACGCATACTTCTAACAAAATAAATAAATTTCCAAACAAAAAACGAATCAATATTCTCAATATTAATGCGATATTGTTTGTCCATATTTATACTACAAAGTTAGAATATAATTTTCTATTCTGTAATTTATAGTTACATATATAGACGAACTTTAATGTAATATGTAATTTAAAAGGCAACCTTTTCTACCTAATCGAATTTTTATGTTGTTCGATTCAATATAACGAATATGAAAATGCAATCTCTATTATTGTTTTGTAAAAGCCTCTCTCTCCTATTTCTAGTTTCTAAACAAAAATTGTAAAGCTATTCGAGCTTTAAAAGCATTTATATTGAAATAATCAAGAAAGCAATTAAAATTCAATTAAATTAAACATTTTGTTGTTATTTTAACATTGAGAAACATGCTACAATAGTAAAGCGACGATATAGCACCACATTGATACATAGTGTTGAATTGGAAAAAGCTATACACATATTGTTCTATTGTTTCACAAACATATAAAAAAGAAAACATTGAAAAACTGGAGCTTTCCTAGTTTTGTTTATAAATTACAATTTAATTATTGTTTGCCTTTTTCTTATACGGGTATGTATGTACACAAAGTACACATTACGTTTGTATTTTCAATTCAAAAGGAATTTTAATGTCTATAATTATTATATCAATGAATGGGTTAAATTTTGTGGTTTTGATAAGTTTATAAGAAAATAGTCGAGTTTTCAATTTTTAGTTTTTTTTTTTCCTGGATTATATGGTGTACAAATTGGAGAATTTGACAGTATATTATTTAAATTTTCTATAAAATACTCGTAGCACATTTAATTAAATGTTAAACTATAACTCATGTATACTAATGTTTGGTTTCTAAATGATGTGATAAAGAAAATATATTGAATTACATTTACGATACCGTGACATAAATTTCATTTAGTTTCTTTCAATTAAACTTTTCCACATGATCTATTTTATCGGTTTTATATCCCCCATAAATAAATAAATTAGATTCATACCTAATCAAATATTACCGGCAAAGACAGAAATATGTTTGAAAGTATAAATGAGTTGTAATTGATGATGATTTCATGGCCGCTAATATATAAGTTAGAGAGTACTATAGGTAAAATTACGGGCGGGCACAAGAAGAAAAGTAAATTAATTTAATTTACCTTTCAATAACATTCCTGATAAATTTCGTGTAAACACATCGTTAATCTTTTCGAGTCGTTTGCTTTTTTGTTGTTGTTACTGTGCTTCCGCAATTTAGACATAAAAATAAATCTTATGAAATTTTTCTTTGCTTTTCTTCTGTTACTGCTACAATTGTTTTTATTCTGCCTCTTTTTTTTAATGAGTTTGTGCTTATGTTATTCACCTCATCTCTCTCTGTACTAACTCCTTCATGTAAGAAGTGTAAACACCTTCAATTTCTTAATAAATTAATCAGAAATTCTTTTTTCACTTTTCTTTTGACTGCGGGAAATTGTAACACTTGTTGTTGATGAATATTTTTTGGCAAACATTTTGGATACTAAATTTTAAAAGGGGGTTTGCTTGTGGATAATCAATATATACTATATTTACGGTGATTATTAACTGGAATTGGCAATTTGTTTGTGTTTATTGTCGGTAATGTGACATAATTTATAGTGAAAAGTTTTATGTACTTTAGTGTAGTATAAACAAATATGCCAAACACATTTAAAGATTAATTTATTTTGTAGGAATTGTAAAATTCTTGAACTTTTATAACTTGTTTGCTCTCATATAACATATAATAGTTTATTATTTTGAGATAACAATTCATTACAAAACTTATCAAAGCAACTATGTACGTTAGCTTCGTTTTTTATATTTGATGTTTACTAGAATATCCGCAATACCTAAATTTTCAACATTTGCTTTTAATTCATTTTAGGAGTTTACCTAATTTGCCTTTTTTAATTAATGAAATTCAAAACAAAAAATCCTCAAAAGAAAAAAATCCCAAAAGGCAAGTTTTTTAAAGATAACAAATATTTGAAAGGATATTTTAATTCGTTTTATACCTTAGATTTAGCGGATAGAAGTTGCTACTCCCAAACCCCGTTTTGACGAATTATTGAAATTCGAACATTTTCAAAAATTTGTGTTTTTTTAGGCATTATTCACATACTCAAATAAAAAGTCCTCAAAGGAGCTTAATATTAGTCCTCTATGCGTAAGGTTGGCAAGCAATTATGTAGCATTAGCATTATTTTGTTTTCATATTGTAGTTAATAAAAATTTAATGGGGTCTTCCATTTTAATGGCCCTTCATGTCATATACCATACTAAAATATGCCACAATGAAACATGTCGTACCTATGCCATTGTACATATTCCGTAATGAAACATGCCGTAATGAAAAGATCCCCACGATTATGTAAAAGTATTACGCGAAGACATTTTGACTTACATAATCAGAAAAAATTCCGAAACTCATATTTTAAATAATCGAGCGGATTTCCGAATTTGGGGGGGGGGGGAGGGGGGGTTTACAGTCCGAGTTAAATACAGTTTAATTGCATCATAGTTCATAATTAACTTACAGGTACATTAGGATTTTCAAGATTTAATGTGATTTTTCGACTTTTTTGGCCTTAGCCCAAGGTCTGATTGGCACAACAACTATGTTTATGTATTTAGATTTTATCGAAGGTCTAAAGATTTTTTTGAGATGAATGATATTTAAGTATTAGTAGGATTGAATTATAAGCGTTGACATGGGAATCTTATCATATTCACATGCCCCATTAAAAAGGAAGATCCCATTAAACTTTTGTTAACTGCAATCTGAAAATTAAAGGGAGCTACATAATTTCTTATCATCCTCGCTCAGAAAGGACCAATGATAAGCGGCTTCGGGGAGTTTTTTATTTTAGTATACGTGAAATACAAACGTAAATATGTATTATTATAAATGTATTGTAAATATTTTTAAAAAATTTCTAACGTTTTCCTGGCATCCTTGCGCAAACGGTCCAATGCTAACCGGCTTTGGGAAGTTCTTTATTTTAGTATACTATATGAATAATAATTAAAAACCACAATTTTTTTTTAAATGTTCCAATTTCTATGAAGGTTAGAATTTCAAAAAATCGCCAAAGCGCGGGTTTGGGAGCGGCAGGTCCCATCCTCTTAGGTATAAAACGGATTAAAATAATATTTAAATATAATACCACATGAATAATACCAAAATGTTATAGTAATTGAGTTTTTGGAATAGTACTCTAGATACCTGGATTTGATCAATGTTAAGTTGTTTAGCATCTCATTTATTCGAAATTATCAGCATTATTCGAAATGTTCAGGATTATTCGATGTTTCTAAGTTGTTTATTCATTTGGCGTTAGAATTGCTTAGTATTGAAATTTTTCAAGATTATTTTAGGAATCCCAGTCAGTTCGAAATTTTCGAGAATATTATAGAACTCTTAGATTAATTGAGCTTTTTGAAATTATTCTAGTTTATTCGAGTTTCTCGGTTTTGCTCGAAATTTACAAGACGTTGGACTTCTCGATACATCACTAATTTTTTATAATTACAGGATTAGTAATGTATCGAGATTTTTGATATTTTCTATGATTTTCGAGGCTTTTAAAATGAGCCTATTTCAAGCCATAAAATCATTATTACAATTTTTGATATTATATGAAATATGTTGGCTGGTAACTTTAGGCTTCGGCTGAGATAGCCAAGATACTATCTGCATTACCGATATTTTTTTTACTTTCGGCTAACTTTAACAGGGTCTACATTTTACAAAAATATCGGTCAACTTGTATTCAAAACCTCATGCTGGTGGTAATATCACGCGTAAATATTCACATGGTTTTGAGTCAATTCATATAATCGTTCACCCGATCCTCTTGCCATACAGGTTCGAAAAGCTTTTCAATTCTCCGCCTTGACCATAAAAGCAGATTGGAAAAAAATCAAAATCGGAAAGTTTGTTCTCGAGATACCATAAACATCCAGGCCAACGGACATTTTTTTGTTGTTTCTCTGATTCAGGAACCTTCAAAACGTCGAGAAGATTGGTTTTGGACAAAGAAAATGTTTGACATTTTTTGGCAAGATATCAATAATTTACAGATTAATAACTTAAGATTTACATCACAACAATTACAACTTACTGAACATTGTATTTGGTTAGTGTAAAGAAATTAATTATATTTGAAATATGATTAATAAATTGAATATGCAACTTTTCTGTCAAGTGGCCATCTGCAAATAGGTAAGCGAGCTTATTTTAATAGCGCAAAGCTCTTCAAATTAGACCGCGTCGAGTGGCACATCATCGCTATGTTAAATAATTTGTCTTAATATCTTCCCTGTTATGAATTTTATGATAATTTACGTGATATTTAAATGGTTTGTTTAGTGTATGCCCAAATCCGAATGCAAATTTGTTTTATGTAACGTGAAACATACGTTTTTTCTTATTTCTACTATGAATGAGTGGTTTCTGATTAATTCATCAATATTTCGCAAATGTTGACGCGTTCGATGATGATTAATAAATCAGTACCCCTTTTTCCGTTATAAGATGCACCCCGCTAATAAGCCGCGCTTCCATGACTAAAAATGTTTTAAAAACTTTTTGCGAACCTTTAACTAGCCGCACTCTATTATAAGCCACACACTTTTACTAAGCCTAAAAATAGTTAAGAAGGAAATAAAAATGATGAATTTCTCTTGAGGTTTCCATGTTTTTACAGTTTTTTTAATTCCATATTTGAAATAATTGTTTAAAACTTTTTGGGAACCTATAACTAGCCGCACAGTTATAACAGAACCATCTTGAAGTGAATAGAGCCGGCATGTGAAAAATGAACTTAAAATAAGGGATATAGAAACACTAAAAATTCATTTATTTTCATAGTGTTTATATGAAAAAACGCGATTTCGATTGACGATAAAATATGAATTAAAAGTTAAACCCAGTTAAATAATTTTTAAAGAAATCGCTAACAAACAACTCATTGTCTTACTCATTTAAAACACAGATTCTCAAATTTCCATATTTTCCGACAATAATCAAAAGAAAATAAGGGAAATTAAATTAAAAAACATTCTACAACAAGAACAATGTGTATTAAAAAGAGAAAATTCAGTTTAATGACGACATCATATCTCCACATCTAAAACTAATGGTAAGAAAAAAGACAACACGCCTCCGCTCAACAATTAAACTAAAATAAATCAGAAAGAGCTAACAGAAAAAATAAATCAATAAAATAAGTGCGAAGAAAACAAAAAATCAAAACAATCTAGCATGCTTTGCAAATTCAAAATAACTATAGAAACATATTCGAATTCAAATTTGAATGGAGGCAATGAAAGAGATGATTATTGAAATTTTTATAAACGAATTATGTTGATGACGTAGTATATTACAAAAACAACAATAATTAAAATTTCAAAAGTACCTTATTTTTCATGACGATTTTCACTTAGAAATAAACATTTTCAAGACTCGATTTTTCAATCAAATAATATTTCATGTTTCATGAACATTTTCATATAAAAACAAAACAAAAGCTCACATTTCTAATAAACTAAAACTGTAAATGAAAATAACCGTTTCCCCATATAGTTTCATAGTAAAGGAAAAATTGTTTGTACCTTATTTTAAGCTTAGTAAAAAATACAGTCGATACTGGAGGCTCTTATTTATACAGTAGGCTCTGGTTATAATAACCTGCATCCCTTAATTAAGCCTGTTTTTTGAAAAAAAAAAAAAAACTTTTTTTCTCTAGAATCCGCGTCTTATAACGGAAAAAGAGGGTAATTGTTTTTTTTTTAATTGTTAATCGAATATAATTTATAAACTCTTATGAAACATTAAAACTAATTGATGGGCAACCAGCTTAAAATTTATTACGTGAGTGTAGTACAGTTATAAATAGCGTATCGACTGTAATAATATGATTTATTAAAGGTTATTGTTACCCATCGAAATTTTGCGAGTTTTCCCATCACTTTCTTTAAATTTATGTGGTACCAAATTATAACTGTGACAAGTTTTTTTACTATTTCTAAAGTTATTTGCATCTAACGACCCGATCCAGCTGTTCCGCCATTACGCGACCTGCGGGTTAATTCACTTCCATATTACGACTCCTAGAAACTTGCGGATTACTTATAATAGAGACCTGCATGGGCCGGGCTTTATTTATGTAAAAACCATGTCGGGCCGGGCTCGGGCTTTTTTGTTTTAATACAAAATTTGCCGGTCCGGGCTCGGACTTTGTAGTGCCGATCTCGGGCTGAAAACGATCAAAAATTATAAAGTAATTTATTTCATTTCAAGAGTTATTGTAAAGTTTAGCATAATGAAATTTGAAATGATTATCGTCGCTTCCAATTAAGAGTATTACATCTGCAAATCACTAATTTTTTGAAGAAGCCTTAAAATTGTTAATGGTAATTTCGACTTAATTTTTTTTTTAAATAAAATCCTTCCCAAAGAGTGTGGCAAGAATTTTATTTAAAAAAATTAGGCCAAATTTAACATTAAAAATTTGACATGCCGCTCCAAAAAAATTAATGATTTGCATATGTAATACTCTTAATTGGAAGCGACATTATGTTAAATTAGTGCGTTTTATAACCGAATGGATCGTAGAATGTTTTTAATAAAAAATTATTGAACGACAAAGAAAACTGTGCCAAAATATAGTAATGGTATTCTTCATGACATGCAAATGTAATACATAGATAATTTACATAAAATGCCGAACTCTTTATTTCACATTTTTCATTAAATATAATTATCTGGCTATTAAATATTTTTTATAGAGTTTCTTAAAAAGAGAAAAAATGCCTTAAATAGGATAGTAGGGTGGGCCGGGTCAGGTTACATAGAATCTTGCGCCTGCAAGCTGGTGACCTCTCAAAAAAGAGCGAAATTTTGGCCGATTTTAATGCCCAACCTTTGCTAATGATTGTATCTCGACAATCTATAAACGAATTCTAATGAGAAGAAAACTGTTACACGAAGCTTGATCTTAAAAAAAAAAATTGTGCCTAAAGTCCAGTGCCTAGATTCTGATGAAATGACAATTTTTCGTGACATTTTGTTATTAGTACAAAATATTGTCACGGAAAATTTGCGATTCTGACGAAATGAGTTATGACATTAACAGCAGTTTACAGTAGTTGCATTTCTAGTTTACCGCAGTTATATTTTAAGGTCTATTTTAATGACATTTCTCATTTTTCTCAAGTGCTCGTGTTGGTTATTTACAAAAATATAAAATTTAATTAATTAAAATTATTAAAAAAATTGTGTAATTATAAAATTTGATATATTGTTGTTTTTCTTAATATTCTAAATTAATATTCTAAAATAATTACTAATTTTTGGCGGTTTCTAGAATATGCTCGAGAAACCCGACCACAAAATCTTTCTGAGCATTTATCGCGTACGAAGAGCTCGATGATGCACACTCAGTTATGGTGCCTTTACACAATGCGATTTGCGTGCAATATTTGTTGTACAATATTTTGCTGCGTGGAAATCGTGTAGTGTAAACGTCAGAAAATCAAATTGGATGTAAATTGTGTTGAAATTGCAGCCAACCGCATTTTCATAAAATGTGTATACAATATTTTTGACAGCTACCTTAAAATTGTGTCTTGTTGATGTTGTATTTGTGATTTTACGCTTTTTCATAATATTTTCAAATATGAGGGAGTCATCTAAGGGCCATCTAATCTTAAATCTTTAAAAACGAGACCTTGAACCTCCCTTTCTCCAAAATCTCGTCTTTGTAGCCAGTTCCTTCTCTACATCGTCCAATTTTTGATTTTATGCCACTTTAATTTTCTGTTCTTAATAATTGCAATCGTAATTGCGCATAACCCGATTAACTTTAAATTTGTTTGGTTTTTCATTCAGAATAACTAGAAAATTAAACCACTATTCTAATTTTTTTGGGAAGCTCATTCAATTTTTAGTTGTACGGTGTAGGCAACGAAAAATTCAAATCTCAACAAAATTGCGGGGAAAATCGTATACGATTTATTTCTTCTATTGTACAATAATTATTGCAAGCAAATCGCATAGTGTAAAGGCACCTTAACCCTTGTGTCAACACGAAAATAAAATGACTTCTCACCAACACGTTCAACCCTGGTGTGTATGAATTTAATCAAAAGTTTTGCATCAAAGTCGTATAAACATTAAATATAGAAACGATATCATAATGAAAATGTCATTTAACTTTATTAGAAAAAAAATTTCATTCAGTTACAAAAAATCAAAAACACACCCGGGTATGTCGTGTTGACAGAAGGGTTAACAGTTACACATTATATACATACATATATAAAAATAGATAAAATATTGTTTTATTTTAATTAAAATAACAATTAAAATTTATACCATAAGAATTATAAAAATTAACAAAATATACTCACAAATATTTTATTTTAAAATACAGTGAGAAAAGTCACGGAAAACCAAATCAATAACAATTTTGTTCAATTTGTCATTTTTTTTCTTGTGACATTTTGAAAAAGTCACATCATCAGAATCGCATTTTAGAACTCACAACCATTGTCATTTTATAGCAGTTCAAATTTTAGTACAAAGTCACAAAAAATTGTCATTTGTCATTTGTCACTTGATCAGAATCTAGGCCCAGAAAAAGAAAATAGAAAATTGTATTTTATTTTTTGGGTGTTTTTGTTTATATTTCGGTAATGTCTGAACCGAATTACATGTAAAAACCGTTTAATATTCCATTTATGAAAATCGCGTCCACCGGACGTAAAGAAAAAACGAAAAACTGGGAAAAAAAATTTTACAATTTTATACAACCATAAGGCATAATCTATGATTAATTTTATTTTTATAAAAATAATAGAAAAATCGATGGAAAAAGATGAAAGAAAAATCGTCGCATGTGGCTTAACGAATTCTTTGAATAAGTATGCTTATTTGTCAAAATTGTTGAGAAAATAGAAAACAATCAAATTTGTTACGTTTTAAATTTGTCTTGCATTGTGTTATTAGCGTAAGGTTGCTCAGGTCGTACCCATTAAGAAACCGTTTTCAGAAATCAGAGAATATATTAGTAAACACATACTTATTTATGAGTATCATTGGAAACCTTAGTAAACCTTGCTTTTATTTATTGCAAAAAAAATTAAATAGTCTGCGCACATTTTCTTTAAACTCAAAAAATTAAAAAAATTGAAATCGGTGCGACTAAAGCACCCAGTACCAAGTCGTACTTAGGGCATCCAATTTTTGGCCAAACAGGAATTCCGGAATTTTCGAATTTAAATACATATTCTTGATTCCGGAATTGATTTTTTTTTCCGGAATTAATTCGGAATTGATTTTTTTTTTTTAAATAATCTCTAATTAAAAATTAAAATTTTACAAAAAACAACAATTTTTTTTTATTTCGTTTAAAATATTAGATATTTTTATAATTAATGCTCATCAATACTTATACAATTTTTAGAATTAAAAATTTTATTGAATTTGTAAAGTTTTTAGAATTTATAGTAATTAAAAAAATTTTTTTAATATAAAAATTCTCTAAACGCTATAAATTATACTAATCCTACAGTTAGTTCTACAAATTCTATAAAATCTAATCATCCAATAAGTTTCTTAAATTCTATAAATTCTTAAATTTTATGAATTTTATAAATTCTATCAAATTTATAAATTATATAAATTTTATGAATAATATAAATTCTTTAAATTTTGTAGATTCCTTGAGTTCTATTAATTGTATCAAGTGTATCTGTTTTATAAATTCTACAAACTCAAACTTTGCTTGTTTTATAAATACAACAATTTCGCTAAATCCTATAAATTTTAACAATTCTATAAATTAAATAAATTCTATAAATCCTCTAAACTTTATATATTCCATAAATTTTATGAATAAAGTTTAAAACTTTAATAAGTACTTTAAATTCTACAAATCTCTTAAATTCTTTAGATCTTAAAAATTCCTTAAATTTGATAACTTCTATAAATCTTAAAAATCTAATAAATTCTCTAAATTTTATAAATTCTCTAAATTTGACAATTCAATAATTAATTTCTATAAATTTTATAAATTTAATAAATTCTACGAATAATTCTATATATAAAATTTTGAAATTCAGTAAGTTCTTTTTATTCCACAAATCTCATAAATTCTTTAGTTCTTAAAAATTCTATAAATTTTATAAATTCTTCAAAGACTGTAATTATATAAATTTTAATATGTTTATAAAACCTATAAATTCAACAAATAATAAAGATTTTATAAATTCCATCAATAAAACCTCGATCATTTCTATAAATTTTTAATATTCTTTATATTTTATAGATTCAATGTCTTCTATAAATTCTACAGACTCAAATTTGACTTATTTTAAAAATTCCATAATTTCTATAAATTCAATAAAATTTTTATATTTGTACAAATTCTTTAATTTTTACAAATTTCACAAATTCAATAAATTCTTCGAATTCTTTAAAACGAATAAATTCTGTAAATCCTATAAATTTTATTATTCCTATGAATTCTGTAAAGCCTAAAAATTCAGTAGGTTAGGTTAGTTATAATTGCACATAATGTATCCCCTTTATCCTTCCTGGAACCATTTAGAACTATTTCGGTAGCGTAGAATATCGTGCACTTTACTGTTTTTGAGATCCGCCAGGTTATCCATCTTGAGCTTACCTAAATATTTACGCTGCTAGTTAGTATTTCTGCGTGCTAATGCCGGATATGAGCAGAGGAAGTGATCCATAGTCCCATCCTCCTTCTCGTCCAAACACCTTCTACAGAAGTCATGTGCCTCTAAACCCGGCCTTCTTGCATTCTCTCCAAAAAGGCAGTGTATCGTGAGTATTCCTACAACCGTTCTTAATTCACGTGAGCCTAATGTTCTGGTGCACCCCAAGTCTATTTTTGGCCAGACTTGTTTTGCATCATTACAAGTGAGGCTGTCAGTAAAACCTTTCCAGTTTATGCGCTATTATAGGACTCCCCAGACATGCGCTTTCCAGTTACAGCAGGTGAAAAATTCAATAAGTTTATAGATTCAATAAATTTTATGAACTTTTTAAATTCTTTAAATTTTGTAGATTCTATAAGTTCTACAAATTGTTTTAAATGACAAAGTTCTATAAATTTTGCTAACTTAAAAGTTGTTCTATTTTTTTTTTTCTAAAATTTCCGAATTTTTATAATTACTATAAATTCTTTGAATTCTGTAAATTTTATAAAATCGATGAATTTCATTCTTTCAATTTCTTTAAACTCTGTAAATTCCACAATTTTACACAAAATTTATTTTTCTACTCACTCCTACTGCAATTTAGTACCTTTCGTACAATTGATCATTAATTATTAAAATCAAGGGTTTTCTATTTTTCTAATTAAACCTAATTCATCATTTAGGCTAGAATTTTGGTGGCGATATTTCTCGCGGCTAAATATGCTATCTTAGCCTCGAAGGGCACTTCCATCGTTCCAAAATTAAAGTCCTTTTCGTAACGCATAGAAAAGCAATCTTGTACCACAGGTGACGATGCAAAAACGTTTTTTGTAAACTAAAATTTTGTAGATACAATGTTGCATTACCGCCCGGTGGCACAGTTGTTAGCATGCTTGCTTTAAACCCCGGAGGTTCCGGGTTCGATTCCCGGCGGGTAATGAAAAAATCACGGCTGGTTATGTAGGATCAATGAATTAATCACTCATTATCCGTTAAAAAAATGATTACGAAACTTCAATATGAAGCGGCCAAATCCCTCTATGGGATGTAGCGCCAGCGAAAAAAAAAAAAAAATGTTGCATCGTCACCAGCGACATGCTGGTGAACGCAAAATTCTTTCTTTCTTTCAAGGCACTCCCAACTCTTTCGCAGTTAACTTTTACCGTCCTACTATACGCAGTAGTTGCCAAATCGTGGACGTACGGCTATAGACCCGTTTTGTATAAACCACCTGCACATTGCATTGCTTCATGCCAGCCTATATTGCTGACATGAAAGGTGGGTCGGCCCATGGATTCTGCACTCTCAACAGGGGGTCATAGTTATGTTCATCGTCATCACCGACCGTAATCAGATGATGAAAAATCCCTTTTGCATCCCGCCCCTATCGGGATTCGAACTCGGTACCTTCCGATCCAAACGACACAGCTTTAGGTAACTACTGAGCCGTTTGGTCGGTAAAATTCTTTCTGTTTTTGAAGAACTGATAAAATCATATATTTTTTATTGAAACAACGTTCCCACAATGAACATTCTGGGCTAAGGGACAAAATTATTTAATTGATCAATCATATCATTGGCGTCCGTGCTTGAATTGCTCTCATCAAATTTATAACTGGAATTGAACTGGAGGAGAAAGTTTCTGAATTTGTTTGTTTGAGTCCGAAACCAGACTATATACGGGGCTTTATAGTTATTATGTACTAAGTATCTTTTTCAGTTTAAAAACTAAGAAACAATACGACACGTATTTGCCAGGTTTATTTTAGAGACAGATGCAACTAAATATGTAAATTCGAAAGGTAATTTTCAGGAACGAGCATTTATTGATTCGTAATTCGTTTATTAGGTGTTATGTCATGGTGAACGCAAAAGAGAAATACTTTAAAACTTCCAAAAGTAGCCTCCTCCCTATTTTGACTAACTAACTAAATTGATCACTCTTTGTCAGCCAATGCATAATTTTTTGTTACATTTGAAGAAACATTTTTTTTTTAGCTTGAATCTGAATTTTGAAATTATTAGATTATTTTATTCCTTAAACTAAGCACCTCCATAGACTGACCAACATTTCTGGGTCCCTTGAATAGTGATTTTAGAGATGTTTCCCTGGATATAGTTTTATTTTAGTACAAGAAAGGCAATAATTACCTAAAATTACGTCGAAATTATTTAAATTAGTGTGACAAAAGAAATTCATTAATTCCGGAATACTTGTTTTTAATTCCGAAATAATCGAAACCAAAATTTGGGCCGGTATTCCGGAATACCGAATTCCAGAATTGGATGCCCTAGCTCGTACTAAAACTATCTACTATACTATTTAAGTTATGTCAGTTCATAAAACCGCAAAACTATTTTGAAAAAAACCATTCACAAAACTGCTAGAGGCAAACAAATCACTAATAAATTTATAATTTTTGCCAGAAACATTCCAAATTCATTGAAACGCAGATGTGCATTGTATACACGCATAAGTACAGTCGAGCAGTATACACTGTGCCATTTGTATGGCGGGAAAAGTACTTTTGAAATCATTGAGGTACGATACGATTTATGTACCGGTACGACTTAGGCGACTTTCCTCTAGTTGTACCTCGACAATGACTAAACGGCCACTCATAAGACTAAAATCATTATACGCAGTGCGATGGGCTCTTTATTTGTGAAAATCGCCGCCGTTCAAATGTTAAAAAATGAGATTTTTCTGGGTTTAGAGTTGCCGTAAGTTAATGATCCGTCTAAAATTTTAATGAGGAAGGTATATGGGAGTGAATTGTGTGTTATAAATAATGCGGCTGACCTTAAAAACTTATAATGAAATCTTGGCTCATAGTCAAATATTAATTTTAATAATATAACAACACTAAGTCATTCGCATTTATTTATTAACACTGCAGTTTCACCTCCACCTGATTTAAATATAAACTGTAAATTTTGGATCATTCATCAATATGCTCGTAGTCGCCGAAGAAATATTAATTCCATATTTGCTCACTTTGCTGCTTATGATGTATTACCCGATTTGTTATTTTTTCAGAGATCAGGCTTTCAAGTGATGAAATTAAAACGCTTATACACTGCATGATTATAATACTATCGATGCTTGTAACAATGACTATTCGGCCGAAGGTGTTATCGGTTATATTAAAAGTGGATATATATTTAAATCGTCCGTTAAACATTTGAAACCAGCTGATATTTTGCACATTAGTATAAATTTTGGCCAAGAGGCGTTCTGCGTTGTGTGCGTTTATAGATTTCATTTTCAATCAATTAGTGATTTCATTATAGAATTTTAATGTGTTTGTCGGATATTCATACTAAGAATTTAATTTTGCTAGGAGATTTTAACATAGACATTTTAAGATCAATTTCTAAGTGTGACGCAGTATATAATTACTTTGAAATGATGTCGAGTTTCGGATTAATATCATTAGTTAATAAACCTACTCGCGTTACCAGTACAACATCTACTTGCATTGATAACGTTTTCACGAAACTGAAACCATATTCAAGATTTAAGTTTCAAGCAGGTATGTGATTTAATGCTCTCAGATCATAAATTACTTTCTCTAAAACTATTCGGGCGGTTACCTTGTAAAATGAATGTAATTCCAAAATCAATTAAATAAAATTGAGAAAAAAATTATGTCATTGACCTAACAGTGCTATGGATCAATTTTTAAATCATCTGACAAGGAAAATTAACGAAGCTTCATTTGTTGTGCCAATTTTGTCCTCCGCAAAAAAAAAATTAAACCTTGGATGTCGAACAAACTACTTAAAGTAATTAAGTTGAAGAACAAATTATAAAATAATTTGTGTAAAAGTTTTTTTCACTCTAGGTTTCAACAGTCCAAGAAAAATTTGAAAAGTCAATGGTGTTTAGAGGATTACATAATCGGTAAAGGTTATAATACTAAAACAATTTCAGAAATCATTAATACAGATGGGTGTTTGGTAAGTGATCGACGTAACATAATGAATACTTTCAATAAATTCTTTATTGAAGTGTCTCTAAACCTGAAGCAGCTGAATAGCTGTGGTTCTCATGTCCATAATACTTGTCTTAAAATAGTCTGCCATACAAATATTTCGGAAAGTTTTTTTTTCACACCAATCTCTCCATCTGAAATTATAAACTACGTAAACAGCCTCGATTATTCCAAGTCATCTGGGATAGACAACACTAGCAACAAAGTTCTTAATCTATGGAAATAACGTCGCTTTTGCTGATGATATTTCACTTACTTATAAGGGTGCTTCCCCAAAATCGGTTGTTGATCAGATGAATTATGACCTTATGATTTTGATAAAATGGTTTGATATTCATTTCACGTTTATGAGTACTGAAAATTCTGTATCATTCACCAGTGTATTAATTTTAAAACCATGAACGTAACACCAAATGTTTCTAGAAGTCTGAGCGCGTGTGTATGTATTGATTCTGTTGAACAGTTGAAATATTTAGGAATTACTTTAGATTCCAAACTTATTTTTAAAAAACATATCGAAAATTTGCACCTATATTATATGTACGGTTGTAACCGAAAGTTCTATCTTTTATGTATACTTTGTCCAGTTTCTGTTCTACTGCGCGTTTATTACGGTTTAATTCAAGCCGAGTGGCAGTATGGTATTGTAATATGGGGTGGTATTCGCGGTAGCGCAGAACACCTCATTACGAATAAAGTTGAAAAAAGGCTACTTAACATCAGCAAATAATAAATTAGGATATTCAAATTAAATTTTATATATATTAAAAAATAAAATGTTTTTTATCTCGGAAAAGAATGGGTAAACAACGGTTTAGTCTTAGTGGCTTACTTTTTGAAAAATATTTAAACAATGATAATTAATCAGGTTTCTCATCGAACCAAAACAATTTTTTCCTTGTCCGGCCTTGCACGGAAGAAATTTTTCAAATGTTAAGACGTGGGTCAACTAGTTTTTGACGGAGGACTGTTTCTTTGCTTCCATACCATTATAATTCGATCAATCTAAATAAGAATATTAGTTTTGCTTTGATTTAATAATATTCAAATTTTATGATTCCCACTTTTTTCACAATTAATTTAATGAGTCCAACAGTTTTACAAATAATCAACTAAGTCGCAGCTAATAAACGCGATTTTATATAAATAATTTAATTGTCTGCACACGTATTCCCAAGGGAATTAATCATGCCTTAAAGAAAATTGTACAATGATAAACGAAAAACATTATTTTTTATAAAAAATTAGTGCTTACGCCTGCAAATTACGAGTAGAACTGGCTAGTCACAATCGTCTTACCTGAAAAGAAATAAAAAGAAAATTAAATTTGTATACGTCATCATACCCTTGAAATTAAATAATAATTCTTTAACAAATCTTTAATATCATCAGTGTGTTTGATAAGAAGAAGCTTTAATTTGATCCAAAAACGGTAAAATAACGAAACGAAAATCTCAAACAATATGAAAGAAGAAAAAAATCAATTTTCTTGATATTTTTTCTTGTGTGTACTTTACGTTTGTGAATGATGCGATTAACTTTTAAGAGAATAAAAACGAATTATTATGAATTGAATCGCATTTTCATTTAAATTTTTTGTTCCGTTGCCTCTTTTACCATTTTATTTCCAATTGATTGATTTATAAAGATAAAAACAGCAATAATAAAAAAAAATCGTTAGATATTGATGATAATGAAATCAAATAAAAAATCCATCATCAATCGCTCAACACTATACTACCCATTTCTATAAAAAAAAATTTGCTCTTGTAGTACTACAACCCACACCACAAACTAGATCTTTTTAGACTTTTGTTTGTAAATTCAATATGATTGACTTTAATATCAACAAAAAACCATGTACTGTGCGTTTGATCTCCAAATAAATATTGATTTATTGAACCTAAATATCTACGAATAAAATTCTTGAGACTTAGTCTATATATTAAATCAGATGGAATGTTTACAGACAGACAGATACAATATTTCAATTAATTATAATTTTATTTGAAGGAGCTTTTATTGAAATAAATAAAATATAAATTAAAACAGAAACATTGGTGGAATGCCTACAAAGAGACATAATCATATTGCAAAAGACGTTAATCCTTTTGTTTTAAGGCCGGTATTCAAAGATTTTTGAATTTTATTGTTCAATATTGACGTCACACAATTATATTGCGCAATTTAATTGTACGTGAATACCGGCCTTTAAATCTATTTAACAATCTTAAACACTAATAATAAATAAGCTGAAAGGTGAATAAAAGGTAGTGGATCTAATACACACGTGAGGTAAATTTACACAAGAACCAAACCAAAGCTTTATAATATTACTAAACAACCAATCAAATCCCTCTCACCCTACACCCAAAATTTCTCATAGTAGTATCCAAAAACAAACACCAACAAATAGCACAAGAAAATCCAATACAAAAAAAACAATTATTTGGAATTTTATTAAACTTGTTAGACATGATTGTAACAGACAAATAAAAAATAAAACATAAAAATACAAAAAAAAAAAATCCAAATTAACGCCTTTTAATATACCATAAAAATAGCAAGTAACCCCATATAAAATGAAAATTAAAACGATTTTCCTAAAAACATGGAAATTATTCTGTGTTTTGAAAAATAATAAAGGCAAAAGTTTAGTATATTTAAAAACCACACTAAAAAATATATTTAAATTTAGTGCTTTGTGAATTTATGTATGCTGTGCTTGTGTACAGTATATACAGATTGTCTTATGTATGTAAGTATACTAAAAATTGTATAAACAACCGCACCATCTTAAGCATAGCCATAACCAGCAGCAAGCACCAGAAGCATAAAAATATGCAATTAAATAATTATATTTACATATAACATCCAAAATATACAACATTATAAATAAATAAAAATATTAAGTGAATTAACAACATTCGAATAATGGATACAGCGAAAATTTGGTAACTGGAATTAATGACTTGAAAATTAGCACTTTTGACTATTATAATACCATTACCACCATTTACTATTATATGTATTGTATAATTCTGGTAAAAAAATGACCAATTCAACATTTCTCTAACAAATTCTTTCGTTAAATCAAACAAACAAAAGGATAGAAGTAGACCTACAAACAATATAATATATGTACATATATAGTATGTAGTGAATATATAAAAGTAAAAGCCGTAACTTTTATTTTTTCACAAAATTATTTGAAGCGTACCCATTAGGTATAAATTATGAAGTTTAGTCAATTGTTATAATTATTTTAATTTTTAAAATTCAATGTCAGAAAGAATATTCACGTAATTTAACCTTTTAACCTGGTTATGACATAATTTTTACAGCTTTTATATTTAATTTCAAAATAAAATTCTCTAATTTTAAAGTTTCAAAAAATCAGTTATTTTAATAAGAAATTCTTAAAATAAATAAAATTTCAAATTCTGAAATTTAAAAAATTCATTATTCTAATTTAAAATTTGAAAACATCAGGATAGATAGATTCCACAAAATAACGGAAACATCTAAAAATTGTAAAATAAAGTTTTCTAGAATTAGCAAAATGAACGGAAAACGAAAGGACATCGCTCAAATATAACACGGTAAAATATATAACAAAAACTAAAACTTTTATAATTTCCATAAAACTTATAATAAATTACACAAATTCTACAAATTTTACATATTTTGTGAGTGCTATAAATTTGATAAATTTTTTAAATTTTGTAAATTCTATAAATTCAGTTCTACAAATTCCTTAAATTTTGTCAATTTTGTAAGATCTATAAATTTGTTAAGTTCCTCGAATTCTACAAATTTTACTTTTACAAAAATTTCATAATTTCTATAAATTTTGTAAAAAATTTTATTTCTATAAATTTAAATTCAAAAAAATTGATAAAATCTATTACCTAATTCTAATAACTACAAATTCTATAAAGTCAATATATGGTATGCTATACATTTTATAAATTTTATTAATTCTGTCAGTTCTATAAATTGTATAATTTTTTTAAGTTCTACAATAAATTTCCGAAATTTTACAAATCTTAATTTTTTTTAAAATTTCATAATTTCTATAAATCCTATAAATTTTCTAAATTCTCTAAATTTTATAAAGTATATAAATTCTTACTGTCTAAATTTACATAATTTATAGGGTCTAGAATTTAAGAAGCTTACTGAAGTTTCAGACTTTGTAGAATTTACAGAATTTATAGGATTTACACAATTTAAAAAATTTATAAAATTTATGGAATTTGTTATAGATTAATATTCTTTAAACCCTGTAAATTTTACAAATTTTATAAATTTTGTAAACTTCTCATATTCTATAAAGTCTAAAAAATTGTATAATCAAAAATTCGGTAAATTCAATAAATTCTATAAATTTTATAAATTCAACAAATTTTATAAACTCTAATATGTCTATAAACTCTATAAATTCTTTAAATTTTATGAATTCTATAAATTCTACAAATTCTATAAAATTTATAAATTTTACAAATTTTATGAGTAATATAAGTTCTATAAATTGTCTCAAGCAAACTTAAATAAATTGCTTTGAACAGACGTTTTATATATTCTACAAACTCAAATTTTATTTATTTTAAAAATTCATAATTTCTATAAATTCAATAAATTCTTTGAATTCTACAAATAAAATAAATTCAAAAAATTCGATAAATTTTATAAACTTTAATAATTCTAAAATTCAATAATTTCTACAAATTTTATAAATTCAATAAATTCTATAAGCCCTCTAAATTTAGTAAATTTTATAAATTCTATGAATTGAATAAAAAAAACAAAATTTACAAATTCTGTAAATTCGAAAGATTCTTTAAATTTTATAAATCTAATAAATCCTAGAAATTTTATAAATGCTACAAAGTCTATAAATATTATAAATTCTAATAAGTATGTTTATAAACTCTATAAATTTTATTAATTTTATAAATTCTTCTATAAATTCTTCAAATTCAGTAAATTTTATAAATTCTTTAAATTTCATAGATTATGTAGGTTCTATGGTAGTTTTTCATGATTTTTATAAATTTTTTTAATTTTATAAATCTAATAAATTCTGTAAATTCTATAAATTTTATAAAACCTAAAAATTCAGTACGCTCTTATAAATTCTGTAAGCTTAAAATTTTTTTAAATTTTAAAAACTTTTTAATTCCATAAATTGTATCAATTCTATAAACTTTATAAATTCTACAAATTTTGTAGATTCTAATTCTATTATGTAGTTCTATAAATTGTTTAACCGACACAGTTCTATAAATTCTACAAACACAAATTGTTTTTCCAATTTTTTTTTTAATTCCTTAATTTCTGTAATTATATAGTCAAACCTGTTTTTGTGCGGTTTTTTTTATGCGGTTTTTGATGTAATATAAATTCTGCCGCATAAAAAAAATCGACCGAACAAAAACAGGTTTGACTGTACTATAAATTTATAAATTCTGCAAATTTTATAAACTCGAAGAATTCTGTAAATTTCAATAATTCTACAAATACTTTAAACTACGTAAATTCTGTTGCACTAAAAGTTTTATAAAAATTTGATAATTTGTCATTTGATAAGTTATAGACATTCTGATGTGAAACGCTTATCACTTATCATTATCAAAATTTGATAAGTTTTTAAATTGATAAGTGAGTGAGATTTTTTTACTTTTGGTGAAATACTTATCACTTATAATTATCAAAAAAACTAACTTATGATAAGTTGATAAGTAATAAAATAAGTGATAAGTAGTTGGTGCAATAGGGCCCAGAACAAATCAATTTCGATGCAAGCAGTGACCAAACCAACTATAAAATCAATTTGATCCGCCGGTTTAAAATTAATTTGCACTCAATTTAATCTTTATATACTTATACCTAAGATATAAGGTTTAAGTAAATTTTCGGGGAAATTCGAAGTGGGGTCTCATCGCCTCCAGAAGTAAAATATGTTTATGAGAAAATAAACAATTTTAAAAAATCGCAACTGGAAATGATGACAACAGATACTATTATGGGATGCCATCTAACATATTCATTTTTGTGTCTTCGCTAAAATATAACAGAAACATTAAGTTTGATTTAAAAATTTAATTTTAATTATTATACATACTTGCAAAATGTTATTAGTGTAATAATGCAATCCAAACTTGGTGTATGAACAGTTTTTGTAATAATAATTGTTTAGATATCGTAAACAAGAACTCATTTAGCTTCCAGTAACAATCAAAAACAATCTTACATAAAAACGTTCTAGAAATATTGTGAATCTACACAACACCCGAGTTCCGGTTCTATGACGAATGAGAATGAGGAATGACTTTTTTTTATTTCGACTACCTCACATGGTTGCATTTTATTTTGAGATGACGAAAAAAACAAGTAATTTCTCATTCTCATTTGTCATTCAACCGGAATTCGGGGACACGAACAAGCTCAAACAAAAAATTATATTATACAACAATTTGAATCGGAAAATAAAATGTGTTGGCCAAATTGAGTTATTGATGCCAATCGATCGCTCTCTTTATCATTAAAATTTAAAAAAATAACTAAAACTAAATTGAAAAACACGTAATAAGAAAAACGATTTTCAATTGTGGTACAAAACACACTAATTTCAAAACTTTAACATCAATTTTCTCAAAATGCATTTTCTGTCGTTACAATATGTAAAACATGTAGTACGACAGTACACACAAGTACTTTTTTGTACTTTTTCTTGTTAAATGTTAAAGTGACAAGTATCCACTTAAATCTTCCAAAATAAATATTTTTGGATATTAGGACGAACTATATTTATTATTGTAGATTCTGGCATCGTTTTTATAAACAAGTGATATGATTGGTAAAAGAAAATGATATGATTTTCATAACTCCGTTTTTTTTAATATGTAACGAAATTTCTTTTGAAGGAACTTGTATATACAACCAAAATTATCGCAAACTACCTCGCGCACAACGAGAAACTTGCAGTTATGCAAGGCATCTTTCGTCAATGTCGTGTTTACTAAACTGCATTAAAAACGGATAGTTCGATAAAATTTATTGTTTACCATTAAATCGCCAAACACTTAAATTTGTTAAAACTTGTTAAAATTTCTCAAATTTCAGGGGCAAAATTTGAATTCGGGACCATCCACTTTTAATTAATGAATGCCATAACCAGTTTTTGAAAAAAATAAATTTTGTAAAGTGAAAAATTCAAAATATGCTATTTGCTGCTAAGCGATGTGTTTTCCTGATATTTCGATTTTTTTTCTAAAACTTAAAATAGCAAATTCATATGTTTTTTAATTATCAAAATAATAAATGTGACTTTTAATTGAAGATTTCATATGGCAAATTTAACGCAAAAATTAAATATCAGTTGACTTAAATTATAAGTGAAATTCTCTAGAAAATATATCCCAATAAAAATTTATCTCTATAGGGCGAAACAAACTACACGATTTTATTAGAATTGTGTTGTACAACGATTTTATTAGAATTGTGTTGTGCTACAGGCGTAAGGAGCAACAATAAAAAAGTACGCGGGTGAAAGGTTAACAGACAAAACAAGTTTATTAAAAGAAATTAAAAAAAAAAATATCAAAAGATGATAGCAGATAACATGATTCATGTACAAAGGTACAATCATTTTGTTTTTATTTTGAACTGTGGAAATAAACCAAAAAGTCATATTTAATTAAAGTTAATAAGTTGAAATTTTTTCACGAGCTCGAGCAGAGCCTCTAGGATTCAATATAAGCCAGTAATAAAGTTTAATGTAAATCGGTAATAATTCAATATTGTAATTTTAAGATACATTTCAATTCCACATACGTATATACTCGTACATACCTCATATCATGCTCTAAACGTTACTCAAATTTAACGAGATCTAAGAAATGAATTACATAACATTTTCAATAATCACATTTTGTGAAAATACTGAAATATGTTTATACAATTTTTACAAAATGTTCTCAGAAATAATATCTAACATTCTTAAGGTAAAGAACTTTTTTTTCTTAAGATATATTACAGATTAAGTAGATTACCTATGAGTACAATTTGATTTATTTTTCAGATTTTATGAAATATTTAATTTCCTAGAGGTATAATAAAAACAAGCGCGTTTTATCTGTCTCACAAATTTAGAGAATTTAGAAAAAATGTTAATTAAATATCAATGAACCCAAATTACTTCTGTAAGAATGTATTAAATTTTCACGAGTTCAGAATTTCAGATTGAACCCAATGTTTCGGTTAGCAGTTCATTCGTCACTGACTCGATAATAATTCACACCCAGTTAACGTGGTCGTTAATCGGTAGTGAAAAAATCGAAAGGATAAAATATCGGCATTAACGACTTATTATGTATGTATTCTGAAATAACCTTCAAATCCTATATTAATTTTCATTCCGATTATTTCCAAACAGTTAAAAACCATCTCATTAGTTTTTATTTTAATATAGTTCAGTTTTTTATTTATCTAAATAATGTGATAGTCCAAAATAAAGCTAGATACACAAAAAAAAAAAACAAAAAAAATGTAAACCTATCCACATTTGATACAAACAGTACAACATCAATTCCAAATATATAAACTAAACCAACAGCAAAAAAAATAAAAATACAAAAACAACAAGATTGATTATTCCATAGATGGACGAACATTAAATCAATCTAAATAAATAAAATAAAAAGCAGAAAAAATGGTTACGTCCTAATTCGAAAAGTTATTTTTTTTGGGGTTATTTTGTACGTTTTCCTCCTCATCAGTATTTACGTCTACATACTAAAAAATACTATTAGCAGTAGTCCATGTACGAGTTTGTATAAACTTAACTAGTCACATATTATACTGTGATTCTCTCACTCTGCTGCGTATAAATAAATTATAAAACTACAAGAAAATTCATAGAAAATCAGTTTTCGATTGAATTTTGAGGTTTGTTTTGTTTCCAAATTCCAATTATTTTTTATTTTATGTATGTATAACCATACAAACATTTTTGGATAAAATCGAACCATATATTTAAATTAAAAATATAAATTAAATCAAGTTTTAATTTATTTTTTCTAGAATTTGACATAATTCTGAGGACGGTTTTATGAGAGAGGTGACAAATATAATAATTTTTCCAACACCCTTAAAAATTATTTTAAATTAATTTTTCTTTTTATTAATTTAAAAGTTAATTTTACTTTTATTATCTATAATATTTAAAAATAATAATAATAATATTAAATTAACACGATAATAAATTTTTTTATTAAAAATTAATAATAAATTTTTAATTATACTCGAATGTATTACGTACACTATTATTTATTATGTACTTCAAAATTTTGTGTATGTGTTATTAATAATAATAATAATAATAATAATAATTATAATAGTAGTAGTATGTAGTATTAATAGAAACAATAATATATTTTTAATAATTTTAACATTTAAAATTAATAACAATTAAGTGCCATTAATGCCAAATATATGAATAATTACTGAAATATAATTTCTGCATTTCTTTTTATGCACTCATTTTATTGTAATTTAAAATATTTTTAAAATGAAAAATCCAATTAAAAAAAAAAATATTGAAATTATCGTAATAAAAAAAAGCATAAAAAATTCAATTTATTTATTGAATTTTTATTCGTTGAACTATAATAATTAAATAATGTCGAACATATTTTTTGATCAATATTTATTTATAAAATTTTTTTTGCTATTGGAATTGTTGGTTTGCTGTTTTATTGTCCCATTTTTATAATGTACTTCCCTTCCTATCCACTAAAGTATGCGGTGTTAATTTCTGTGACATCTGTTGGGCGTTTGTTGTTGCAAAGAAGTTTGTTAATTAAACATTCGTTGTTTTATATATTATTAAACTGTATAATGGTGTAACAACAAGTAAACCTAATTAAAAAAAAAAAACATTTTGTTAACTGTAATTTCACATATTAAATCGATTAATGCAGACGTGCGTACACGCGATATAAATTGCTTGATTTATTCATCTAAGGAAGAGTATATTTCGGATGATCGGATCATAATCATTAATCAGGTTAAAAAATATCTGGTTGATTCTAAATTAAGGTGCAGACGGAATGGAACAAATCGTGTTTGTGTGCGGTTTGGTAATTAAAATATTTTATAATGTTTTACGTAGTCTTACCTTTATTTAGCTTTTTACGAAAGTGGAAAATTTTATTTAATAACACAAAATGTGATTTAGGTTTGGAACATTATTTACAAAAACTTTAAATAGTTCACAGAAATTATGAAAATAAATATGTATTATAAATCAAACTTTTGGTTTTTTATTTAGGGCCAAATACCCGAAAAATGCAAAAAATGCTTGGAGAAAGTGTACCTTTTCTAGAGGATTACTGATCCTATCAGCGCCAACCATGTATGAAAATATTCTTTGGGGATTTATCTAGTTAATCACGGTGACTTTTCCAAATTTTCCGCGTAGTTTTCCTGCTATTTTATTTTAATTATGATCAATTTTGGCCAAATTATGCAACGAAAATCTACCTTTTCTCAAATATCAGCTGAAGAAACTAAGACTTTTTTATATCAAAATGCGTAGGAGATACGAGTAAAACTGTTTTCGAATTTTTAATTAGTACTCGCAAAAATTGCAAAACATTAATAAAATCGTTTATTTTGATTATTCCTAATGTTCAGTCGGGCAAAAATGGTAAAAAACCATGATATTTTTTACCACTCTTGGCATTAAACGCACTCATTTACCACACCAAAAAACCAACTTTTTTCTTGGTTTTTTGAGTTCGAGCTGTCAATTTTGGATTTATTTTCTTTATGATATTTTCGGTCAAATGGTTTCAATATGAAAACAATTTTTTACAAAAATTAATTAAAAAATAGAAACCTGACGACAAAACCACTTTATTGAATTTTACAAAGCGATTTAAAACAAAATGCGACATTTAACATCAATTTATCATTTTTCCTCAATTTTGGTTGTTCAATCGGTTTAACGTACAATATTATGGAATGAAGCTATGGGTGGGATAAAATACCATGGTTTTTTTACCACTTTTGCCCGATTGAACACGACCATAATTGACAATTGCGTCTAAGATAAAATTTCACATCATCTGTTATTATTTAGTTCTTTAAACTGTTATTAGATGGCAGTTTATTTTTTATGTAGTGCAAATTAATTTTTCGCTACAAAAATGTTCCTCTATTATTATTACGAGTATGTGTTGCTTTCAACTATGGTTTGGAAAAACCCGGGGTTTATCCGGGTTACTCGGGTTTTAGGATTTTTCAAACCTGAAAAGCCGGGTTTTTTGTAAACCCTAATTTTGAATAGAATTTATTAAGAAATATAAATCCGGGTTTTAAGTACAAACACCGGGTTTTCATCACATTTGGAAAAACCCGGATTTTTGAAACCGGGTAAACCCGGTCTAGAAACCCTACTTTCAACAAAAATGAGTTACGCATTTTTTTAACGATTTGTGAAAGTAACAGCAAAAATAGACCAATTTTTCAGATATTATATTATTTTTTTAATCACAATAATAAAAATAGATTTTTTTTATTGTTTTGAAACATTTAAATCTACATTTTTCGTAAAACGAGTGAGCCATACAAAAAAATTAGATCGTTTATGAAAAAACGTTTGGAAATTGAAAAATGTGTTTCGAAGTTTTATTGTGTTTTTACAATTTTTATGCAATTTTGAGTATTATTTAAATTCAAAAATGGAAAGAAGTAAAGCGCATCATTCGAAGTTCGTGCAGGGTTATTCTGACTCTATTATTTACCAAGCAAGCGTCGGTTTATCCCGAAAAAAACATTTTTTATTTGAGGAGATATTGGAGTAAATGTTCGATAATTTAGCAAATCGCAATTCGCAGGTCGAAAAATATTATAACTACACCGGTTTTACCAAGGAAATTTTAATTTCAAATTTTATTTATTTTTCGACATTTCTATGTAATCAAAGTGGGTGGCCATATTATTAAAGACACATCAATACTGTTGGGAAATGTTGAGTGCTGGCGATTTATGTATTTTACTAAACATTTTTAAAGCCTAGCCATACGAAACTGTTATGTGTTAAGGTGCATTCAAAATACAAAGTTTTACTTTATACTAAATAATATTTGTACTAAAAGTAGAAATACATTTTTTATCTAAATTAGAAATGTCTTCAAAAAAATGATTTCTAGATGAGCTAGCTCAAAATATTGAATGGACGTATGTTCCGCATTATTGACTCGACACTTCTTTCATTTGACGTTTTGTGCTTTCTAGGCTAGAAATAGATCTCAGGGCATTAAATAAATTTAGATTAATATGAATAAAATTAGTACAATAAGCAATTTTGGCGCTTATAATTTTTAATACTCAAAAAAAATTACATTTTACGAGTAAGTACAGTTAATGAATTTTCCACTTAAAAAATAACTTTTGTTCGTCTACTAAATACGATAAGACTAATTAGTACATATACTAACAAGTACTAATTTTAAACATTATTATCTAAATGTATAATGCCCTGACAGCTATTTTTTTTTTTTTTTTGTGTGTCTATCTCTGCAATCTTTTCTGGGGCTCTAGGTACTCCCAACTCTTTCGCAGTTCCCTTTTAACGTCCTACCTTACGCCGTTGCCAGCCAACTCGAGGACGTACGGCTATAGACCCGCTTTTGTTTAAACCACCTGCACGGGTCGGCCCATGGATTCCGCACTCTTAACAGGGGGTCATTGATGTGTTCATCGTCATCACCGATCGTAATCAGATGATGAAAAATCCCTTTTGCATCCCGCCCCTATGGGGATTCGAACCCGGTACCTCCCGATCCAACCGCCGTAGCTTTAACCACTGCGCCGGTTGGTCGGTCTGACAGCTATTTCTAGCCTAAATATCACAAAACACCAAATGAAAGAAACGTAGAGGCAATAAAACGGAACATGTATCCACCCAATATTATAAGCTAGCTCAGCTAGAAATATTTTTTTATAAGATAATTTAGATAAAAAATGTATTTCTATTTTTAGTACAAATATTATTTAGTACAAAGTAAAACTTTGTATTTTGAATGCACCCTAACACATAATAATTTCGTATGACTAGGCTATAAAAATGTTTAGTAAAATACATAATTATTAAAAAAACACAAAGATATTTTTAATGTATAATTTCTATTAATTCGAAAATAATATTTATTTTTTTGTATTAAATTTAAAACAATAAATTATACACGTTAAAAATCACTTTCATTATTGTGATAATATAATTTTTAATTCGGAATACCGGTTTCGGACATTCGTCCTTCTTCAGTTCCTATTTGACTATTAACTTAATGTGTAAAAATCACGCGTTTTTATATGCGATCGTTAGCATTTTACAGTTTATCTATCTACTGTATAAAATCAAATCATAAATCTTATGCGCTTTGGTGTTTGTTTTGTCATTTAGTATTAAACTATTGTTCCTGTGTCTATATATTTGCAGTTCTTCTAATCTGTCCAGCATGTCACCTTTTCCCATTCGATGCATTATGTGTAAGTTTGTGTTGATATCAGTGAATGTATGGTTTTCATTGTGTAGATGTTGAGCATAATTTGATTTGAAAATTGTTTTGTTGTGTGGATGTTTTAATTCCTGTGTGTGTTCCTTAAATCTTATTTCAAATGTTCTCCCGGATTGTCCGATGTAAAATTTGGGGCAATTATTACACGTCAATTTATATACACCGCTGTCAACATTTTTATTTTGTTTTTCTTTTAATTTATTTTTGATTTTATGACTGGTTTTGTGTGCTATGGTGTATTTAAATTTCTTAAAAACCTTTTTTACTGTGTTACTCGTAGTTTTGTGATACTCTAGCGTTATGAATTTTGTGATTTCATCTTCTGTGCTGTACATAGTTGTTAAATGTTGTGATTTTATTTTACCTACGATTTTTCTGTTGAGTTTGTGAATGATATTTACATTGAATCCGTTCTGTTTAGCTATATGTGTAATAATGTGGAGTTCATCATCGTAATCCTGCTTATTCATCGGAATTTTGTTAAGCCTATTTAACATATGATTATATGCAGCGTATTTATGTTGTGGAGGGTGATTAGAGGTGTTGTGAATGGTGTGATCAGTTTGTGTGGCTTTCCGGTATATTTTGAAGTTGTGTTCTTGGTTGATGTTTAAGATGGTTAAGTCGAGGAAATTAATGGATTTTTCAGTTTCTATTTCTAGCGTGAAGTTAATGTTTCTATGGATACTGTTGATGTATTTATGCAAATTTTCGAGCTGTCTGTTTGTGCCTCTGAATAAAATTAAAATGTCATCCACGTATCGATGCCAATATATAATATTGTTTTTGTGTTTGTTTTTATCTACGAATACATAAGTGTTCTCAAAATAATTTAAATATATGTTTGCCAACGTGCCCGATAGCGGGCTGCCCATTGGTAGTCCATCCTTTTGTATATAAAATTTATTATCGTGTTGGAAGAAGTTTTGTTGTGTTATAGATCTCAATAAATTAATTACATCAGATATTATGTTTGTTTCTATTTGGTTCCGAATCAGTAAATTCCGTGTTATGTTTATTGTTTCTTCGACAGGTATGTTGGTGTACATATTTGACACGTCGAACGATGCAAATTTTGCGCCATGTGGGATGTTGACGGATCTGATTTTATCCACAAGTTCTATGTTATTTTTTACTGACGAATTGTTGTTTAATACTATGTTTTTTGATAGCCAATTATTGAGGAATTTTGCAATTTTATATGTTGGTGCGGTAGTATAATTAATCAAGGGACGAATTGGTATATTGTCTTTGTGTATTTTGGGCAAACCCGTTATGGTTGGTGCGGTTGGTTTTATCATTTTATTGTAGAACATTTGTGGTTTTGTGAGGATGTTGGATGATTTATTGATGATCTGGTTTATTGTTTTTAAATATGTGTCCGTGGGGTTGTTTTCTATATGAGTGATATTGTTGTTTGCGATATATTCGTTTATTTTTTGTGAATATTCAGCTTTATATATAATTACGGCGGTGTTGCCTTTATCTGCTTTTGTGACCAGTGCGTTGTTTTCAATAAGTTTAAGGAACACACACAGGAATTAAAACATCCACACAACAAAACAATTTTCAAATCAAATTATGCTCACATCTACACAATGAAAACCATACATTCACTGATATCAACACAAACTTACACATAATGCATCGAATGGGAAAAGGTGACATGCTGGACAGATTAGAAGAACTGCAAATATATAGACACAGGAACAATAGTTTAATACTAAATGACAAAACAAACACCAAAGCGCATAAGATTTATGATTTGATTTTATACAGTAGATAGATAAACTGTAAAATGCTAACGATCGCATATAAAAACGCGTGATTTTTACACATTAAGTTAATAGTCAAATAGGAACTGAAGAAGGACGAATGTCCGAAACCGGTATTCCGAATTAAAAATTATATTATCACAATAATGAAAGTGATTTTTAACGTGTATAATTTATTGTTTTAAATTTAATACAAAAAAATAAATATTATTTTCGAATTAATAGAAATTATACATTAAAAATATCTTTGTGTGTTTTTTTAATAAAATCGTGATAAAAGCCACAGAAGGAGATGGAAGTATACCATTTATACAGTAAAATACATAAGTCGCCAGAAGTCAACATTTCCCAACAGAATTAATGTGTCTTTAATAATATGGCCACCCACTGTTTTTTTTTGTCGATATACAGTCTCTCGGTAAAATCTACATACACCTCCAAAACTTTTCATAATCATATCGTATATGTACGTATATTACATCCGAACCGGGAAGTCGATTGTCCTGAAACGTCCTCAACGTACTTTGTTATCGTTCTACCTATCCAGAACAGGTACTGGCTTACTGATGACGTGTATAGTTTTTTATTTATACACGTTCTTAGAACATGCTGTCTCGACCTATCCGGAACCTCAACTTCACGGTTCTTTGTAAAATATTTCTAGGAGGCCTAGCGGCCCGAAAAGTAGTCAGCTTTATTCGTTATCGTCTCATCTATTCAGAACATGTACCGTTTTGCCCATACGGGCTGTACTTTCTGATTTATAGAGATTTTCGCACATCGCTTCTCGCTAAGTCTTCTCCATATCAGTCTGTATCCCATGGTAGAAACTCGAAAATGGACGTTTGAATTTTTATGCAATTTTTGCTTTTCCAATCGATTTCTAAGGCCATTCTATGGATAAGTATGAAGTTTCAACTAAATTGGACATGTAATGTCGATTTTAGCATTTTTCATGGTGTATCCTTGGGCAACTGTAATCAACTTCAATAATTTATTACATCCGAACCGGGATTTCGATTGTCCTGAAACGTCCTCAACGCACTTTGTTATCGTTCTACCTATCCAGAACATGTACTGGCTTACTGATGACGTGTATAGTTTTTTATTTATACACGTTCTTAGAGCATGCTGTCTCGACCTATCCGGAACCTCAACTTCACGCTTTTTTGTAAAATACTTCTAGAAGGCCTAGCAGCCCGAAAAGTAGTCAGCTTTATTCGTTATCGTCTCATCTATTCAGAACATGTACCGTTTTGCCCATACGGGCTGTACTTTCTGATTTATAGACATTTTCGCACATCGCTTCTCGCTAAGTCTTCTCCATAGTAGTATCTCATGGTAGAAACTCGAAAATCGACGTTTGAATTTTTTATGCAATATTTGCTTTTCCAATTGATTTCTAAGGCTATTCTATGGATAAGTATGAAGTTTCAACTAAATCGAACATGTAATGTCGATTTTAGCATTTTTCATGGTGTATGTAATCAACTTCATGATTTTTTTAAAAATACTTACCATATGATTTAATGTCTGACTTTTCATTAATGTAATACGAATTGAACCTACCTTTTCAGAACAGTTATCAGGTTCATGCAGAATGGCAATTTTTACGAAATTTTTCTTTATACACGTTCTACCAACATGCTGTCTCTCCATATGAAAGACTTAAGCATAACCTCAACTTCACGCTTCTTGGTTTTAACCCCAAAACGCTCCAAAATTGTTGGGGAGCATTTCGAAAGAAATTTTTTTCTGTGTATAGTCTCAGCATCCCATCTGCTACCTGTGCACCAAATTTCATCCCAATCGAGCAATTAATAATGATATTTGATCGATTTTTCCTTCCAAAATGAAAAAAAACTCAACAGTATCGAAATCCGAAATCTTGCTATACAGCATGATATACATACATGCTATACAGCATGTTCTAAGAACGTGTATAAATAAAAAATTATACACGTCATCAGTAAGCCAGTACATGTTCTGGATAGGCAGAACGATAACAAAGTACGTTGAAGACGTTTCAGGACAATCGACTTCCCGGTTCGGATGTAATAAATTATTGAAGTTGATTACAGTTGCTCAAGGATACACCATGAAAAATGCTAAAATCGACATTACATGTTCGATTTAGTTGAAACTTCATACATATCCATAGAATGGCCTTAGAAATCGATTGGAAAAGCAAATATTGCATAAAAATTCAAACGTCGATTTTCGAGTTTCTACCATGGGATACTACTATGGAGAAGACTTAGCGAGAAGCGATGTGCGAAAATGTCTATAAATCAGAAAGTACAGCCCGTATGGGCAAAACGGTACATGTTCTGAATAGATGAGACGATAACGAATAAAGCTGACTACTTTTTGGGCCGCTAGGCCTCCTAGAAATATTTTACAAAAAAGCGTGAAGTTGAGGTTCCGGATAGGTCGAGACAGCATGCTCTAAGAACGTGTATAAATAAAAAACTATACACGTCATCAGTAAGCCAGTACATGTTCTAAATAGGCAGTACGATAACAAAGTACGTTGAGGACGTTTCAGAACAATCGACTTCCCGGTTCGGATGTAATAAATTATTGAAGTTGATTACAGTTGCCCAAGGATACACCATGAAAAATGCTAAAATCGACATTACATGTTCGATTTAGTTGAAACTTCATACATATCCATAGAATGGCCTTAGAAATCGATTGGAAAAGCAAATATTGCATAAAAAATTCAAACGTCGATTTTCGAGTTTCTACCATGGGATACTGCTATGGAGAAGACTTAGCGAGAAGCGATGTGCGAAAATGTCTATAAATCAGAAAGTACAGCCCGTATGGGCAAAACGGTACATGTTCTGAATAGATGAGACGATAACGAATAAAGCTGGCTACTTTTTGGGCCGCTAGGCCTCCTAGAAGTATTTTACAAAAAAGCGTGAAGTTGAGGTTCCGGATAGGTCGAGACAGCATGTTCTAAGAACGTGTATAAATAAAAAACTATACGCGTCATCAGTAAGCCAGTACATGTTCTGGATAGGCAGAGCGATAACAAAGTACGTTTAGGACGTTTCAGTACAATCGACTTCCCGGTTCGGATGTAATAAATTATTGAAGTTGATTACAGTTGCCCAAGGATACACCATGAAAAATGCTAAAATCGACATTACATGTTCGATTTAGTTGAAACTTCATACATATCCATAGAATGGCCTTAGAAATCGATTGGAAAAGCAAATATTGCATAAAAAATTCAAACGTCGATTTTCGAGTTTCTACCATGGGATACTACTATGGAGAAGACTTAGCGAGAAGCGATGTGCGAAAATGTCTATAAATCAGAAAGTACAGCCCGTATGGGCAAAACGGTACATGTTCTGAATAGATGAGACGATAACGAATAAAGCTGACTACTTTTTGGGCCGCTAGGCCTCCTAGAAGTATTTTACAAAAAAGCGTGAAGTTGAGGTTCCGGATAGGTCGAGACAGCATGTTCTAAGAACGTGTATAAATAAAAAACTATACACGGCATCAGTAAGCCAGTACCTTTTCTGGATAGGTAGAACGATAACAAAGTGCGTTGAGGACGTTTCAGGACAATCGACTTCCCGGTTCGGATGTAATAAATTATTGAAATTGATTACAGTTGCCCAAGGATACACCATGAAAAATGCTAAAATCGACATTACATGTTCGATTTAGTTGAAACTTCATACATATCCATAGAATGGCCTTAGAAACCGATTGGAAAAGCAAATATTGCATAAAAAATCCAAACGTCGATTTTCGAGTTTCTACCATGGGATACTACTATGGAGAAGACTTAGCGAGAAGCGATGTGCGAAAATGTCTATAAATCAGAAAGTACAGCCCGTATGGGCAAAACGGTACATGTTCTGAATAGATGAGACGATAACGAATAAAGCTGACTACTTTTTGGGCCGCTAGGCCTCCTAGAAGTATTTTACAAAAAAGCGTGAAGTTGAGGTTCCGGATAGGTCGAGACAGCATGCTCTAAGAACGTGTATAAATAAAAAACTATACACGTTATCAGTAAGCCAGTACATGTTCTGGATAGTCAGAACGATAACAAAGTACGTTGAGGACGTTTCAGGACAATCGACTTCCCGGTTCGGATGTAATAAATTATTGAATTTGATTAAAGTTGCCCAAGGATACACCATGAAAAATGCTAAAATCGACATTACATGTTCGATTTAGTTGAAACTTCATACATATCCATAGAATGGCCTTAGAAACCGATTGGAAAAGCAAATATTGCATAAAAAATCCAAACGTCGATTTTCGAGTTTCTACCATGGGATACTGCTATGGAGAAGACTTAGCGAGAAGCGATGTGCGAAAATGTCTATAAATCAGAAAGTACAGCCCGTATGGGCAAAACGGTACATGTTCTGAATAGATGAGACGATAACGAATAAAGCTGACTACTTTTTGGGCCGCTAGGCCTCCTAGAAGTATTTTACAAAAAAGCGTGAAGTTGAGGTTCCGGATAGGTCGAGACAGCATGCTCTAAGAACGTGTATAAATAAAAAACTATACACGTCATTAGTAAGCCAGTACCTGTTCTGGATAGGTGGAACGATAACAAAGTGCGTTGAGGACGTTTCAGGACAATCGACATCCCGGTTCGGATGTAATAAATTATTGAAGCTGATTACAGTTGCCCAAGGATACACCATGAAAAATGCTAAAATCGACATTACATGTTCGATTTAGTTGAAACTTCATACATATCCATAGAATTGCCTTAGAAATCGATTGGAAAAGCAAATATTGCATAAAAAATTCAAACGTCGATTTTCGAGTTTCTACCATGGGATACTACTATGGAGAAGACTTAGCGAGAAGCGATGTGCGAAAATGTCTATAAATCGGAAAGTACAGCCCGTATGGGCAAAACGGTACATGTTCTGAATAGATGAGACGATGATGAATAAAGCTGACTACTTTTTGGGCCGCTAGGCCTCCTAGAAGTATTTTACAAAAAAGCGTGAAGTTGAGGTTCCGGATAGGTCGAGACAGCATGTTCTAAGAACGTGTATAAATAAAAAACTATACACGGCATCACTAAGCCAGTACCTATTCTGGATAGGTGGAACGATAACAAAGTGCGTTGAGGACGTTTCAGGACAATCGACATCCCGGTTCGGTTGTAATAAATTATTGAAGTTGATTACAGTTGCCCAAGGATACACCATGAAAAATGCTAAAATCGACATTACATGTTCGATTTAGTTGAAACTTCATACATATCCATAGAATTGCCTTAGAAATCGATTGGAAAAGCAAATATTGCATAAAAAATTCAAACGTCGATTTTCGAGTTTCTACCATGGGATACTACTATGGAGAAGACTTAGCGAGAAGCGATGTGCGAAAATGTCTATAAATCAGAAAGTACAGCCCGTATGGGCAAAACGGTACATGTTCTGAATAGATGAGACGATGATGAATAAAGCTGACTACTTTTGGGCCGCTAGGCCTCCTAGAAGTATTTTACAAAAAAGCGTGAAGTTGAGGTTCCGGATAGGTCGAGACAGCATGTTCTAAGAACGTGTATAAATAAAAAACTATACACGGCATCAGTAAGCCAGTACCTGTTCTGGATAGGTGGAACGATAACAAAGTGCGTTGAGGACGTTTCAGGACAATCGACATCCCGGTTCGGATGTAATAAATTATTGAAGTTGATTACAGTTGCCCAAGCATACACCATGAAAAATGGTTAAATCGACATTACATGTTCGATTTAGTTGAAACTTCATACATATCCATAGAATTGCCTTAGAAATCGATTGGAAAAACAAATATTGCATAAAAAATTCAAACGTCGATTTTCGAGTTTCTACCATGGGATACTACTATGGAGAAGACTTAGCGAGAAGCGATGTGCGAAAATGTCTATAAATCAGAAAGTACAGCCCGTATGGGCAAAACGGTACATGTTCTGAATAGATGAGACGATAACGAATAAAGCTGACTACTTTTTGGGCCGCTAGGCCTCCTAGAAGTATTTTACAAAAAAGCGTGAAGCTGAGGTTCCGGATAGGTCGAGACAGCATGTTCTAAGAACGTGTATAAATAAAAAACTATACACGGCATCAGTAAGCCAGTACATGTTCTGAATAGGCAGAACGATAACAAAGTACGTTGAGGACGTTTCAGGACAATCGACTTCCCGGTTCGGATGTAATATACGTACATATACGATATGATTATGAAAAGTTTTGGAGGTGTGTGTAGACTTTACCGAGAGACTGTATGTATACTGAAATCATCGTTTTTAATCAATTTTAGGGATCGTTAATTCGGTACATTTAACCTAATTACCGATCTCTAAAAATGATGTTGCAAACTATTTTACTATGTATATACGTAAGATTCAATTATATTGGAAGATTTAGAATTGCGATATTTTGTAAATGCGACATTTTATAATCCGAAACTTTGTAATGCAAATTTTTTGTTTTTAAAAACAAGATTATGTAATGCAATAATAGCTGCATTTCTTGACGCTTTAGTGATCCGGATCAGATCAAAGTTTACATTGAAAACAACAACAAAAATTTAATTTTTGTTGTTGTTTTCAATGTAAACTTTGATCTGATCCGGATCACTAATGCCTCAAGAAATGCGGCTATTATGTAATGGGAGATTAAATAGGGATCTCTATTTGTAGTCCGTGACTACTAAAACTAAAAAAAATTAAAATGCAAAAAACACCTACAATAACGCATAATAGGACAATCGAAGGTCAAAACGCTTAAAATATAATGTCCGAATTCTTTGTATAAGGAACACTATAAAAATTAAAAAGGAATACGCCAATTATATTTTCTGAAAATTTCAATAATCATAAACCATCATTTTTTAGACTTATTTCCAGTGGGCGTTTTGCTAACAAATCAATTGAATTTAAAACGCAACATATCAGTGAACTGAATGAAAATCAGAATAAGCTTATTTTACCTGATCAAAATAAAAAGGAATGCCATGATTTATCAGATGCAAATTCTGAAACTTTTCCTAAAAAGGACTTATTTAAATGGCAGAGATTACATTATTGATTTTGAAACAGGTGAAAAAAATGTTCAAGAGAAAAATGTACGTATAATAAATGGCAATATTTTTTTAACGAACTAATAAAAGTTAGCAATCACAATAGCTTTCGGATGCTCCCTACAGAATTTATAGTTTATAAGCGAGCACAGAATCAGATTAAATTTCAACGGGTAATATAGGGGTTTCCAAAGTCATACTTACAATGGGAGGGTGAAATAAATTAATCGAGCCCGAATTAGGATATTGGAATTGCTGCTGTATGGTTTTAAGGAATAGGTTGTAACGATTATTGTTACGACGAATTTAGCGAAACCAATACCAAGAAAAACAGTGCTTAAAGGATTTAAATTTTTTTTTAAGTTTTTGAACCAATTGTGAATTGGGTGCCGAAGGCGCGGATGAGGGTTGCTGCAATATCGATTGCTGCTGGAAGAGTCTTGATAATTTGACTTTGTTTGGATACAATTTTGCTTACTTTGACATGATGGGTGAATATTTTGCCAATGGTCAATTTAGTTTTTAAAGAAGAGGGCCGCAATTTGTAATTTCTTTGCGATGTTATTCTAGTACAAATGTTGGATAAATCCCAGGTATTTTTGTTTCCGAAAATGTTTGTATTTTTCGAACATTTTGCTGATTTCATACCGATTTTTTTCAGCAATAATGTCCGACTTATCATGGGATTTACTATGAACGTTGTCGCGGGGAATCGGAGAGTGATGACAACAAGGTGGGGTCGGGCTTTCGACAAGTCTATGGGAGGGGCTTATACGTATATTTTTGGCGACGGAGTTTCGCTTTTGAATATGTGGATAAAGCAGGAATACCATATTATTTTCATTTGGACCGTTTTCTGGGCATTTGGCGTGTTTTATACAGGGGTCGCGTCTACAAGTTTTCCGATCACTCTGATTTTCTTGGTTTGCTTCCTATACCTTACAAATTTGCAATGTATGTAATGAAATCATCTCGCAAACAATCTTTCTAACCAATGCTTCCACATGATTTAGGTGGGTGGGTGTGTCACAGACATGATTCTTTCGTCTTTAGAAAAATATGGAAAAAAAATATTTATTGCATTTTACATATGAGCAAGTATGTTGGCCAAATTTTGCCTGATTCAACTTTTAAAAAATATCAATAATAGCCAAAGTCCCACCCAACGGCTCAGTGTCTGAAGTGCAAAGGACAGGTGTTTTAACTTGCTGTAATCGCGTACAGCACAAGGAATCGTAAAGAGCGTTATGCGTTTGCAGTTTGACATTAGTTTAGTATTTACGTGTTGCGGGAAAAAGTCACAACAGCCGCAATGGCGTCTCTCACAAAAGTAAAGAAAAAGAAAATTGTGTTTGCACTCGAACGTTGTATGTGTTGGAGGTTGGAGGCCAAGTTTTATCATGTTCCGATTTTTTGTAGCAATAATCGGAGAACCGACTGAAGCTTTCGGCTTTGTTATACCAGGGTACAATTGTATCCATTTGGGCACATAATTTTAATTATTTAAGAAATGGATACTGGATACTCGAGGAACAAAAAACAGCTGAAATGGATACAATTTATTCAAAGTGTGCGATAAAATCATTGACTTTGGTAGCTCACCTTTTTGATCGGAGAAAATGCTCACCAAGGGATAGGTTGTTAGGTCTTTTGAATCTAACTAGAAGTGACTCTCTCAATTTTTAGTAGTATTTTAAACCATTGGAATTTACTGCGAATTCCGGTACAGAATGGGCCTACCTAGGATCGGATAATGCCACAGTTATGTCTGGGTCTGGGCAATTTAACGGGTTCAACCAAAATATAAACAAATAATTCCCGATCTTTTTTTATAAATTGCGTATGTCATTCGTTGCACTTATGTGCCAGTTACACTTTCAAAAGGTTACCGTTTTCAGTAGAACAACTAGCCGGGAAATACTTTTATTTGATACTTCCTAAAAATTATTAACAGAATGAACATACATAGATGTATGTTTGAAACAATGGAAACGAATTTTAAAGTTATTTTAAGCAATTTTATATACCCAGTTGCTTCCGAAATATCAACAACATAAATGACATCGATTTTGAAAACGAAAAAAATCATATCATTAGCCGAAATAAGCATAGGTTTTGAAGTTCAATCCTTTTTAGCAGTTAACGAGTTGGATGACGAGGAATTCTTGAAGGTGGCAAGAATAGTTCCATTTAACAAAAAAAAAAATGGATACCTTTGGATACATTTTTTTCAAATAGTTGGATACATTTTTATTTTTTCGAGTTTACACGCTTAGAGATTCGATTAATATTAGTACATTGCTGGCAAATAAAATTATTAAGTATTCTAAACACTGTTAATTAAATCGTCAGTAAAATTTATTTATTTTGTTATTTTATTTAATTTCTTTTATTTTGTTTATTTATACATAATTTAATTTTGTGGTGTATGTAGATGATTTAAAACAAACTTAACCATGAGGATTTCAGAGTTTAATAATTTTTATTTTATTTTAAAGTAGTGCCTAGTGACAATTAACAAATTAGATCTGAATTAGATCTGAATAACGGAGGTACGTAATGCAGATTTCCAGAAAATTTAAGCAGTCTTCAATTATATTGATTTACATTATTCACTTATGTATATCATTATTCATTAGTAACAAGTAAATCATCAATTGTAATTTCATTTTTGAAATTTTATTTTGTTGTCTCTTTTTAAATATTATCTAGAGTTAGCAATGTGCCATTTTAGCACAAACACGTTTTGAAACGTCAAAATCATTTACCTGCAAAACTATATTGAAGCTGAATATTCCAAAAAATATATAAACGGATATTGACAGTGAAAACGAGATTTGTTTAACACAACCAACAAATCAACATAATTGTATATGACGGCGTATGAATTTTTCTTACATTGGAGGAAAGAAAAGAAAGTAAGTTCCTTCTCGGAATCTGTTTTGTTAGCGTATTTTACAAAATTACCCGTAAAATAAAAGCCATCGACACTGTGGTCATATTATTCAATGCTTAAAAGTACGAGCTTAAATAACTAAAAAATCAAAAATATTTAATAGTCGTAGACAAACTATCATATCGTCCCTCTAATAATGAAACAGCGTATAAGAAAAATGGTAGTTTTAAAACAATTCGCATTTAAATGTTTATTGAAAAAACTTTTTGAAATAAAATTTTTTATTTTATAGACAATTTAATTTTTTATGAAATAAAAGATTTTATGTTATTTTAAAAATTTTGTTCAAAAAACATTTAAATGCGAATTATTTTAAAACTACCATTTTTTTTATACGCTGTTTCATTACTAGAAGGACGAACTCGCCTAACGGATGGTATCGTAAACTTTATCCTCGTGAATAATAGCCATCATTAAACAAATGGGTGGGTAAAATACTAGTATACATGTATTACGGTTTCGACACATTTGTTTTTTTTATTTATATCAACTTTTTTTTTAATTTTGTTTTGTTTATTATTTTTAATTTGTTGGACCAAAGAGAAATATAAATTTTACAGTAAAATTTAATTAATATGATTATAAAGGTCTTTTTTTATTGTATTCTTTTAACTGATTTAAAATAATTACAGCCAAGTTGATGCCTTACATCATTATCCAGGCGTTTTTAACTAAAAATGTTTAACAATATTTATAAAGGATGTTCAAATTTGAGGTTTCTTTTTAAATATTCCGCCATTTGTATTTTTTGTACTAGAAATGTTTTTAAATTAAATTTAAATATTTTGGATATCGTCTCACTCTCTCACAATTAGGGTTTCCAAATATCCGGATTTTCTGTAACCGCGGATATTGAATTGAAGGTTATGAAGTATCTGACGGTTACCGGATAACCGTCAAAAATAAACAAAAGTAGTTAAAGTTAAATATTTTTTTATATTTCATATTTAAATATTTAAGTAATTGGTCTTACTAATGATATTTTAAAAATGTTAATGCATTAAGTGAAGTGCAGGAAAGACGGGACCCAACTTTATTGCAAAAATCACCTGAAACCAAAAATGTTATTTTTGAATCTGTCGATGTTGGCTTTGCAGTTTTTAATGCCTTGAATAATAAATCAAGATTTGGGGTTCTCTTACCAGTTTTCTTGAAGCTGTTAAATTCTTGTTTTAAACTGCTCGGAAAATTCGATGTCGTTACATGTTTAAAGGTTGTCGCAATTGAAATATAAGAATTAATTCTTCAGTTAATGATAGTTTTAATTCTGAATCTAATTCAACAGTCAAAGCAGTTTCATTGCAATGAGCAATGATCTGCTTTGTCATTCTAGGTAACTCTAGTAGTTTCATCACCGTATTATTGATTCATGAGGTTGCAAAACTCAAAATTAATTTTATTGGATTCACATTTGGATCAACAAGGCATTTTCACGACTTATTTCGGAATTAATTGCTTCCATTTTATTTCTTAAAAAAGATAAAACACCTTAAGCAGCAAAAATATTGGCATCTTTTCGGCCCAGGCAGTTTTATTGGATGTAGAGATTGGCCGAGATGTCTGATTATTGGAAATCAAATTTTTCCATCATGGAGTAAGCGTTTAAATCTTTTAGAGCTTGAGTAATGGCCGTATTTACCTTTAAGAACCTCTATAACATTAGAGTTACAGAGTTTCAGCGAATTTTAATATCCAGGAATAGTTCAAATTCATGGTTGAATTCTTTTTTAAGAGATATGAGTATGTGCGTTAATGCGGTAGTGCTTCTGAATTATTGCGTTACAATAAAATGAGCATGAAAAATGAAAAAGTACCCTAGTACATAGTTTCACGTTTAACGGGGAAAGCGAGGAGAAATTAAACAACTAATGAGGATCGTATTAAGGTTTATTGTGTTGAATACTTTATCACATTATTGAGAGGAATAGATTGTCAAAAAAGAGCGCATATATTTATAAATAAAACTTATGAAAATGAGATTTATTTTTGTATTTCTGGTTAATTGTTTTATTAAAATTAAAAAACATATTGAAATTATTTAAAAAAACAATATTTCCGGATACCGTTGAAAAATAACCGCGGTTATCGGATACCGTTAAAGTCACAAATATCCGCGGATACCGGTTACGGATATATCCGATTCAGAAACCCTACTCACAATACATAATTAATAATCAAACTAATATTTTAATTTTTAAATATACCTTATGATACGGGTGCCACCATTTCCATAGCGAGCAACGCCGGATATGAGCAGCTTGGTTGTCTTAAAGTAGAACCAGTATCAACAATTCTAAAGGCGTATAATGATATAAAAATACCAGTGAAAGGCCGAATCGAAGTTGACGTGAAGTTTAATAAAATTAACCGAAAATTATCATTACTTGCGACCGCAGCGGATGGTGCCAGTATGATGGGTATGAATTGGTTCGATGATTTTGGTGTTCGCATTGATACCTCTGTTAATGTGAAATAATTGTTCAGTGTAGTCGATACTCAGGAGAAGGTTCATACCTTGTGTGAGAAATATAGCTAATTTGGCACTAAAACCAGTATATAACGCTCGAGCATGTAAACCGCGACCAATTCTGATCGAATAGTGAGATCAAGTGAAAAGTGAGATAGAACGATTGGTATTGATTGGTGTATTGAAACCTACACAATTTAGTACATAGGCCTTACCTATCGTCGACGTCCCAAAATCTGATAAGTCAATTAGGATTTGTGGTGATTTTAAGGTCACGGTAAATCGGTTTTTAGAAGTAGAGCAGTATGCTATCCCGAGGGTGGAAGAGCTGTTTCATCGACTGCAGGAAGGAAGAAGATTCTCAAAGATTGACTTAAGAGAAGCCTACTTGCAATTGAAACTTAACGACGAGTCAAAATCGCTGGTGACGATAACGCCTTCCGGTTTATACCAATATCAACAACTTCCATTTGGTATAGCAAGTGTACCTGCCATTTTTCAAAAGTTTATCGAACAATTGACGGCAGACATAGATAAAGTGACATCCTATTTGGATGACATCTTCGTCACGGGACAGCCGGATGAGGAACACCTTAAAAACTTCTTGCATTTTTGGGTAAGATTAATTATTATAACCGTTTTATTCCAAATTATGCTCACCTTTCAGCTCCGTTGAATGAGCTGAGTCGAGAAGGAGTTAGTTTTGAGTGGTCGGCAAAGCATGAAGAGGCGTTTAATACGTTGAAGAAAAGTTTAATCTAGGCATCCTGATTGGTTCACTATCGTCGTGATTATGCAGTGGTGTTGGCAACAGATGCGTCCAGTCATGGTATAGGGCGGTAATTTCCCACAAATACCTGAATGGTAGCGAACATCCTATAGCGTTTGCATCTAACACCTTAGATGTTCATCAGAAACGTTATAGTCAGATAGAAAAGGAAGCTTTGGCTATCGTTTTTGGGTGCGATAAGTTTCGACAATATTTGTATGGAAGGCAATTTGAGTTGGTGACGGATCATAAACCGTTAGTGGCCTTGTTTCATGCAAATAAGGCACTGCCAGTCACAACTTCAAACTGATTACAAAGATGGGCGATACACCTAATGGGATTTAGGTACACAATTCTTTATAAATCAACAGAGCAACATGCCAACGCGGACGCCTCACCAAGATTACCAATGGGTCCGATCGAAAAATTGAGCACAGAGGAGCATGTATTACACGTGGAGGAGATATACGATGAACAATTGTCAGCGTTTCTGTAGATTATCAAAAGATCCGCAATGCAATGAAAAGGATTTAGCGCAAGTGATGAAGTTCGTTCACAGCAGGGTTGGCCGAATAACCTCGAATACGAACTTAGGTCATATGCTGCAAGGAAGGACACCATTTCGATCTACAAAGAGGTGCTTTTGTTGTAGACCGATCACAAATTAAATAAAAATGTATAATCATACAATTACTATTTACAACAAAAAGTTATATTTTATAAAACACTAAAAATTCTTCTAGCTTTTCACTAATATCTTATTGAAAAACAACGCAAACGATTTATTTACAAATTGTCCTTGGCCTCGTTTACTTATTTTAATATGAGGTTTGGGAAAAATTATTGAGAGATTTTTGTCACAAGATGGTATTTGAAATCATATAATCGGGCAACACTAATCAGTTTGCATCACACTGACGTGCGTTTGAAAGGTTACATTTCAGTCTACAATTTTCATGAAGATGGTTTTGTATTTCGTTAATCGTATTAAAAGTTGTATTAGTGGGAAAATGAGTAAAATTTCTGAAAAAATTGCTATATTTTGCAATTTTACTACGAAAAAGGCAAAACGCTGCCCAAATCCGTAAAAAAATGTGTGATGTTAATGGTTCCATTTCAAGTTCCACCATGACAACGCCAGACCCTGCACATCTTTGATGACCCGGCAAAAATTGAGAGCTTGGCTGGGAAGTTTTGAAGTATACATTGTATAGCCCGGACCTTGCACCCTCTGACTATTATTTATTTCGATCTCTGCAAAACTCCCTTTATGGTCTAAAGTTGACTGCAAAACAGGACTGTGAAATAACTTGGCCAAGTTTTTCGTCGATAAACCACAGAAGTTCTACACCGTTGGAATTATGAAACTTCATAAAAAATGGCAAAAGATCATAGATAATAATAGCCAATTATATACTTAAATAAAACTCATTTTGAATAAAATAAAAATTTAATCAAAAAATAACAAAAAATCTCTCAAACTTTTTACCCAACCTAATATTTTCTATTTACAGCCGATTATAGTAAATAGCTTTCAAAAACTATACACATTCTTTTTGGCTATTTAGATTTCGTTAACACTATTTCTATCACGATTTTGTTTATACCTTATTCGACCAAAAGGTGTCTTTTGACACCTTTGTGTTTGAATGCAAATAACTGTCGAAACTGTGGGGATTCCAATTTATCAATTAAATATAAATATAAGTAAGTGTAATTAAACATGTTTTAACCCAAAAAAACAATTAATAAAAAATATTCTCTTTTTAATTTTTTTTTCAGAAAAATAATTAAACTTTGTAATTATTAACTAAATAGACTTTCAGTTATAACAACAAAAAACGAGAAATCATAAAAACAACGTTGTAATAACATTATGTTTATTATTATTCAATACCACAGCTTTTACAGATCAATGGTTCTTCTACAAATCACTTTCCACATGTATAGTTTTTACAATGGGAGCAGATTCTAAATAGTTGCTCTATTACTTGAGCAATATTTTATTTGGCACTTTTTTGTCTATTTGAAAAGGATATAATTTCACTTGATGAGCGTTTTTTATATTCCGCGGCAAGTTCTTCTACTAACTGGAATAAAAAATCGTTACTTAAAATATTTTCACATGTCGCTTCTTTGTATAGAACCCATGCGTTTACTCCAGCTGAAATGATTTATATTTTACCTCGACCCCAAATTTTGTGGTATTATAAAATTTATTTGTTTCAGGAAGATGTTTATTATTTTTGTTTGCACTATTACAGATTTTTTTTTTTGTCTCTATCTCTGCAATCTTTTCTGGGGCTCTAGGCACTTCTAACTCTTTCGCAGTTCCCTTTTAACGTCCTACCTTACGCCGTTGCCAGCCAACTCGAGGACGTACGGCTATAGACCCGCTTTTGTTTAAACCACCTGCACATTGCATTGCTTCATGCCAGCCTATAGTACTGACATGAAAGGTGGGTCGGCCCATGGATTTCGCACTCTCAACAGGGGGTCATAGATGTGTTCATCGTCATCACCGATCGTAATCAGATGATGAAAAATCCCTTTTGCATCCCGCCCCTATAGGGATTCGAACCCGGTACCTCCCGATCCAACCGCCGTAGCTCTGTTACAGATTTATGCCTTGAACTTAGCAGAAGTACTTTTTTGCTACGTTTATTTTTATAGATAGTAAGAATAGAGTTGTTCGATGCGTAAAGTTGCGTTGAAAAGCGTTCCATTTTATCCTTTTGTATTTTCGTAGATTTTGGCAGTTCTTAGCGTATGCTTGCAACTAAAGAAGTTTTTTTTTCAAACGCTTTGTTGTCAGTGAAGAACTTGTGAAAAAAAATTTGGTAGTAATGATTCTGCCGTTGCCTGTCAATTGTTCAAAACGACGGGCTCACCCAATGAAACTGATTTCGGTCTCGTTTCCTCTTTTGCCAAGTATGGAAATCATATAAAATATATTTACTTTCCACATCAGATGCCAACCAAAATTGTACGCCAAATTTATCTGGCTTATTCGGCTTTTATTGGGTGAATCTACAACTAGCTTTGGTCGGGAAAAGCTGTTCACCAACTGTGATATTCGCGGTTGGCTTAAACCAGTTTTGACTGTTGTCAATGAATGTGTCCAATACTTTTGATACCAAAGCAATTTATCCTTTCCCAAACGTTGGCTTCGGTCATTTTTATTATATCAATACACAAAAATCTGAATATATCCATGAAGCAATTTTGGCTCATGACATTCTAAAAAAAATGTTAGACCCCATTTTTTTAGTCTATAAAAACGATGCGTTAATATTTCTCTGTTCATATGCACCGCGTACAAATAAAAGACCTATAAATGCCTTTAATTTTTCTCGTGGTAAACTCCATTCTGAAACTGGAATACCCTGTACATAAAAAAAACACTCAACGAAGAATGAAAAAGGGTATACAAGGATAGAAATAACGAGGTATGGTAGAGGGTGAATGTTTTTTCAATAAAGGAAAAAAGATTTGTGTTTTATGAACTAACCGTGCGATTGTTATTGGAGAAAAAGGAGAAAATATATAATCGGGTTTTAGTTCAAAAGTGGGATAAAGGACTCTAAATAAAAATAAAAATAAAATAGCATCCCACAAGCGGGAATGAAACATAAATTGGGACCGACACGTGGATATCTGTGGATTTGGGCAGGAGAGGGTAATACAGCAATAATTATAAATAACGGAACTCTGGGGTAGATCAAAACTGCACAGGGTGAATCCAATTAAGTTGTTATGGATTTTTCAAATCTTTCGGTTGCGAAATTACGGGTCGAATGCGAAAAACGTGGGTTAAGTGGTAACGGAAGGCGTAAAACGTTAGCGGAACGGTTAGAAAGGTATGAAAGTGAAACGTCGCAATTACAAGGAAGAGTAAACAATAAACATGGGAAGGGAGTGCAGCAAAATGGTGGCAATTGTACGGAATCGAAGAGTGGAAACATTAGTAGTACTCCGAATTAAGTGAATCAACAACATACTTGGGAGGCAAACGAGCGAAATGATGGGTATTGCATTCGAGAAATGTTAGTGACGGGTGAAATTTAACGGAACTTGAATAGCGAATAAAGTTGTTAGAGCGAGAGAAAGTGCTTATTGAGCGTGAGCGTATGTTTAATCAGGAATTATCGGAATGGACGCATTACAAAGGAAACGACCAGAAATGTACTACATCCCCGAAGGGAGATACCAACTATCGTACTTCTCAAAATCGATTTAACCTTACACCCCGTGATGTGATCGATATACTTTCAGAATTTGAGCCTGCAAAGGTACAAGGTAGCATTATTAACGTCGGGACAATTCGTTCAAAAAGTTAAAGCGTTGATGAATATTTATGAAATAAATGAACGAATTGTTATGTTAATAATCGGGAATAAGCTAAAAGGATCGGTCAAATTATGGTTTAATTCAGTTCAATGCGTGTTTATCAAGTGGAGGATATTTGCAGACGAATTGATGAAACATTTTAATTCACATATGGGCGAAGCAGATTTACATGACAAGTTACGATCAGCAATTCGCAAACCAGACCAAACGTTGATTGAATATTATTACGAAATGTGTGCAATCGGCCAACGTAAAGTTTCGGATGAGGCCTTGATAAAGTATATCATTTTTGGGCTGAATGATTATCAGCTAAGTATATCGTTGCGTACACAAATAGTAGCTAATGTTGATGAATTGCGTCAACGTATCGAGTGGTATTCGAGCATGCGGCAAGGAAGTGCGCAGAGTGCACGCACTATAAATGCTAAACACAATTCGGGTCGGCTGAATATACAAAATAATATCAGTATACCGAAAAAATCAGTTAACAATAACGCAACCAACGAAATTCGTTCAGCTACCGAGAGGAGAACGATATAGGAGATATTCGCGTGTGCATCCGAGGGGACAACCAGAATATTCCACTACGACTGGCACTCAAAAAGCTTTCAATGCTGGAATAACAACTGATGGGGCGTGTTCCTACATCCAACCTGTAATGTTGAACGGTCACGCGAAAATCTTAGGATTAATTGATTGTGGAAGTCAATGCTCAATGATACGAGACAGTAACGTGGAGCTTGAAATGGAACGAAGTAAGTGTAACGTGGTTGTCAAAGGATTTGCAAGTGGCGGTATGGTTGCCAACGAGAAGATACGAGCGAGGGTTCAATTTGATGAAGTTGCCGATTAGATGAGAACCAACCGTAAGAATGATCAGAGAACAGAATATGGTAAAATTTCAAAATATCAACGTAAGCGATACTTTGTTGATTAATCGAACGTTGGATTTAGCCGAAAGGTATCATGTTTCAAGTGGCATTTCTTCAAATGGACAAAGCGGAGGGGTACATGAAGTCCTGTTGGCTGAAATAAATATGGATGAGTGTCAGGGATGATATTTGTAGTGGAATAGTACTTTTTTGTCTCCTTTGGATTTCAAAAAGTACTTAAGTACTTTCAACTCAAAAAAAGTACTTTCAGCATTTGTTGCACAATATTCAAATCTAATAAATATGCAATATGTACTTTAAACATAGCTCAGATTATATTGTATGTACATATTACTTCGTAATCAATATGTTGAATACTTCTTCGTAATCAATTATATTGAATGTTGTTATTTGCTTACAGAATATGTTCGAAATTGTTTATTTGTTTGCTGACTTTTTGCTGAATATATTGGCAATAAAGTACTTTTCATACCAGACGCCTCGCCTCGAAATTTTTAGTTACCACAAATGTGAAGCTGAGACCCTTTCATACCGGTGGCGTCGGCTTTGCACATTTAGTTACTATCAATTATTTTATATAGGTCCATTTTACACGTGAATTATAGCAAGAAATGAGATATATGAATTTGTAAGCTACATATGAGCTAGATTTTTCGGTAAATATAAAACTGTTGGACCAAAAATGTGAATTTTAGGTTATGTTGACAAAGCTCTTCGCTTTGCACTATACTTTAAAATGTCGCAGTCGAGTCTGGAACTCATTGCCTTGGCTCTGTAGATAACTTCATTGCAATATATTTTGATTTTTTTTCAATTATCACTTAAAAATATATTATTTCCCAAGAAATTGAATTTATTTCTATAAAATTAAACGATATCAATCAAATAAAACTAATTTACATAATTGAAAAATGAAATAAAGAATTTTTATTTTTGAAGCTCAAAGCCGAGGCGCCTGGTATGAAAAGTACTTAAGACTTCCTTGGGAATGGGTTTAAATGTTGACGTTTTTCTTTGCTTTATCCGTGTGCTAGGGAAATTTGGTGTAAAACTTTTATAAAAAATTACTTACAACAATGGATAAGTTTTCTTTTAAATGTTTTAAGTATTATTTAAAGTAAAAGTCAAGTATCACGTATCAGTACAGTATTTTTAAAATGGGAAATAGGTGGTTGAAAGTACGACTACAACGCCTACGGAATAAAGTCGCTGTCTGAAACTATACCTGAAGAATTAATTCCAGTATTGGTGGAGACAGATATAGAGATTACCGAAAATAAATATTTTGTAACATTTAATATTTTTGAATCTGTGTCTGGAAATAGATGTTTATTATGCAACATCTCAATCAGTGGAAGTAAACCCATGTGGAAAGGCGTGAACTAATAGAAGCACATAGAACAGCGTTCAACGCTGCAGTATATTCAATAAAAATAGATGCTTCGCACAACCGTATCCAGATTCAACCAGAGGATGTTACTGACTCCCGGATCTTAAAAAATGTAAAAATAAATAGAATAAAAGAGCAAAAAATCGTTAAGAGTCTCACAGGTCCAGAAAATGCAACATCCACAATATTTTTCTTTAATTATCGATGAAGGTACAGACAGTACGATGGCGAAGAATCTTTTTGTTCGAGTTTTTGATAATCAATAGATTTCTTACACTAGCTTCTTTAAATGACTGTTCTGCTCAAGCGATTTTGATACAGTTATTAAATATTAATTCCTTTTGAATTTACTATTACTGCATTCGTTTTTTTTAAAATAATTTATGTTATAATATGTATAAAATAGGTTTTTGTTTTTTCTATAAAAAGTACGTTCGAGTCCAAAAAGTACTATCTGATGCATGGAAAAAGTACTATTGAAAATGCTCTAATATCATCCCTGATGAGTGTATGACCCGGAGTGAACGCGAATGGTTATTAAAGTTAGTAACAAAATTCGGAAGTTGCTTTGCGCGAAATCTGAAAGAACTTGGGAAAACGGATGTTGAAATTGAAATTAAATTAAATAATGATGAATCAGTGGTCTATCGGCCTTATAGACTAACTTATACCATCAACGCGAAAAAGTAAACAAAATGATAAGTGAATTGTTGGAACATAAAATAATACGTGAATCTGAATCACCTTATGCTATAGTCCAGCCGTCCTAGTTAAAAAGAAGGACGGTGATAAACAAATGTGCATTGATTACCGACAATTGAATAATAAGACGAGACGGGACCAGTATCTGTTACCGATTATGGAAGATCAACTATCACGGCTCAGTGGTAGTAATTATTTCACTGTACTGGGTTTAGCGTCCTGGTATTATCAGATTACAATGTCCGCTGAGATGCCCTTTGGGTTAACAAATGCTCCGGCTGTTTGCCAAAAACTGATGAACGCCATCGCTCGGGAGGTTAACGAGGACGTAATTGTATTGGATGATATTATTATACCAAGCACGACCATCCAGGAAGGTATGGAAAAGTTGAAACGATTATTGAAAGTATTACAACAACGAGGATTAACTTTAAAATTAAGGAAGTGTCAGTTTTTCAAGAAGAAAATTGAATTCCTTGGCTATGAAATTGATTCTCAAACTAACACAATTTTAAAATTTCCAACGCCCACAGATAAGCATGAAGTACGACAATTTATCGGATTAGCGAGTTATTTCAGAAAATTCGTTAAGAATTTTTCAGTTATTTCAGTTAACGCGGCTAACGAAAAATAATGAATCTTTTAACTGGACAAATGAGCAAACCATATCGTTCGAGTTATTAAAAAGCAAGTTGGGAAGTCGTGATATTTTGACGTTGTATAATCTGGGGTTGGAACATGAGGTGTGCACCAATACAAGTGCGAAAGGTCTCGCCGGTATACTGTTCCAACGAGACGAAAAAGGAGAGACGAAACCAGTGTCATATTTTAGTCGCCGAACCACGAACAACGAATGCAAATATCATTCATATGAATTGGAGGCGTTGGCAGTCGTTGAATCGCTGCACAGATTCCGTATTTATTTAATCGGAAAGCCATTTACTTTGGTGACGGATTGTGCGGCGTTGACAACTTGCGGTACGAAAAAGGATTTAATTCCTAGAATAGGAAGGTGGTGGTCAACTCTCAAAACACTCAACGAAGAATGAAAAAGAGTATACAAGGATAGCAATAACGAGGTAGTTTTGAGTTTTAACAAAGGAGGTCAATGAAAAACGACGTATGGTAGAGAGTGAATGTTTTTTCAATAAAGGAAAAAAGATTTGAGTTGAATATAATATTTGAGTTTTAATTCTTTTTCCAGAATGCCTCTTGCTTTCAATTCCGTACATTGTATTATGTGTTCCAAAATAATATTGTCAAATAGTAAATAAAATGCGGCGCTTACTTTACCCATCATAATATTTCGTTTGACATGTCTAATTTGTCTAGATACATCTCTGAAAATAGTACGAATGAGTGGTCTGCCAGGAGAGGAACTTCCGGAATACAGCGAATTACGCTGCTCAATTTTGTGTTGAACCATCAAAGTGAAAAAAAAAACAATTTTCTTTTTCTTTGCTTCAAAACACGCAAGGCAAGACTCTTACATACAACAAAACGAACGATTCGTGTCAGGTTTTCGTGAATTTTATTAGAATACACTTTAGATAGTACTATAGACAGTACTTCTTACTGTCCCAGTTCTTTGCATAACAATCATGTCCATCCATGTCTCTTCGAGATGACCTACTACGACTAAGGCAAATCAAATTATTCTCCATAAATATTGGTTTGTTAGTTCTCATTTGAAGACTATTTTAGTAATTTAAACTCATTCCAAATATAGAAGAATCAAAAACAATCGGTAACTTTTGGATATCCATGGTTTTGACATGAATATCCAAAAGTTACCGATCGGTTTTGATTCTTCTATTTGGAATGAATTTAAATTAATAAAATAGTCTTCAAAATGAGAACTAAGAAAAATTAAAGTTATGTAACCGTATTTCTCACTTTTTTCTAGAATCATCATGAAAAAAGTAACACTCTCCATTTTTGTAGATTTACACGTTTTGATGTCTTCTGATTCAGAAAATGTGTGTTTAAAATTAGGGCGCATGTCGCTCTCAGTCCATTATTGTTCCCTCTAGTTCTTTACAGCCAAACCGATTAATTTATCTTAAGAAGTAAAGCGATTTAAATTAAATCCCAACATATTCTAGAACTTAAATTTGAAATAAATTTGAAGTTGCCAATTTTTAATGAAACAGTAAGCCGAACTTTAAAGCCAAAAAAAAAAATTGTAACCCAATAATGCCTCAATTCCATGGGAAAAATTGACTGACAGTCAAAAAAATCGAAAAGAGAAAAATAATCGGATAAGTACTCCATATAAGAGACAAAGGCAACACTTTTTTTTGTTTTTTATTTTATAGCAAAACAATTTTGCTATAAAATAAAATATACGTTGACTTTGTCTCTTATATGGGGCATCAAATTATTTTTCTCTTTTCGTTTTTTTGACTGTCAGTCAATTTTTCCCATGGAAACAGGCATACCTAATTACCGACGATTCTTATATTGTATATAAATATTTGGATAAAGGTCCATGTATAATTTTCCACTCATTCCATTTGATTGAAAAATTTGGCGAAAGATTAATTTTGGTTGAGAAAAATTATTTTTGTTACTGGAAGATTTTAATTTTTTATTTTTTTTTGATATGGAAGATTAAATAAGTAAATGGAATAATTTCTGTTTGTTTTCCATTTTTTTTATTTCTCTCCAATGCTTACAGCAAGAAGAAAGTATACTTTTAGAATGCATAACCAAATATTTGATGCCTGCGGGCACTGGCGGATTTAACGGCGGGCGCACCGGGCGCGCGCCCGGGGCCCCGCAAAACTCCAACTTTCTAGTTTTTCTAATGGCTAAGTATCTAAAGTAATTTTCGTGTTTACATTGTGTGTAGACGAAAAGAAAAATGGGTTAATAATTTAATATATATAAATGTTTAAAGATGTATGTTCTTTAATACTGTTTTCAATATTAAAAGTATTTGACACGTCCTAACTTGGTAAAATGCCCAAACGAAAAAAAGTTAAGACCTCCTTCTTAGCTAGATATTTCATCAAATTTTCAATCTACAAATTTTAAATGCGTGTAATTTGTACTTATAATTAGGGTACGCAATGTATTTTCTTCGATGGAGAAAAAATAGTACGTGCGTTATTCGGATTAAAAGTGGCTTTGTTTTTTGACACGCATTTTTTGCACTTGCTCGGCTACGTTGCGTTTCGCGCCGCATGCAAATATAAAGTGCTTTTCATACCGGCTGCATTGACTTTGGACTTTAAAAATGTAAAGTCGTTTTGTAACTTTAAAATTTTGTAATTTTGTTTTATTTGATTAACAGTGTCACTTTTTATAGAAATGTTTTCAAACTGTTATAAAACAAATTATTTTTAAGTGATAATTATTAAAAATAAAACGTAAATTTTTTGAAGTCCGAAGTCAACGCAGCCGGTATGAAAAGCACTTAATTGCTACTATTTTTCAGTTTTGTTACAAAAATACAACTTTTTAAAATCGTAGTAGGTTGTGAAATGGAATATTTTTCATAACTAGTTAGGAAATGGGGAATATTTCATAGCTAGCTAGTGAAGAAATATTCATTTCAATAACAGTTTGTGCCTACTGGATTTCCAAAAAATTTTAAAATTCATTTGGAATTTAACCATCCAAAAAATTCAATAATTTACTGTTTGTAATAAAACTAGCTGTACGGGGGCGCTTCGCTTCACTCGTTTCGCAAATATCCCACTCGTTACACAAAATGAGGAATTTCCTAACTGTGCCCTGATTCTCTAAAGATAATGTGTAAATGTGAAAACTTGTAAAAAGCAAAGCTTTCTTTTATGAGTTGCAATTTTTCGATATTATTTTAATGGTATCCTCTCGAAAAATTTCAAACTCATAAAAGTAAGCTTTGCCTTTTACAAGTTTTCACGTTTACACATCGCACATGACTTAGAAAAGTGACACAACTCAAAAATTAAGTTTTTGAGATAATTCGTCAGATAGATGCACAATGATCGATTTCATAACCTGACATAGTGGCGTTTTCATATTTATTTACAAAGCGAACGACGGCTTGATTTTCTGATCTCCTTTTTTGACGCCCATGGGCAATATCCTATGATAGTAGTTAAAATCGAAATTAGCATTTTTTCTTATGCTCTCCTGAAAAATTTGAAATTTTGAGTTGTGTCACTATTATTTGTCACGTGCTACCTTATTTTTTAGAGAATCAACACCCAAGATGCTATACGTGAACCTGTATTTTTATTTTCCTGCCTCACTCTATTTTTTTAAGGGGCCTAATTTTTTCTTCTGCGCCCGGGGCCCCAACCGACCTTAATCCGCCACTGCCTGCGGGGCTATTATAAGCAAAACTTTTCTTAATTGAAGAAATATAATTATATAACATAGAATAGAAAACAAGTAGTTTCATAACAGTGTCCCTCACTAGAATTAAATACCAAACTAGCGTCACTATAAGCTAATAAACTGAAAAAAAATTTATTTTTTTTCTTTATAATCAAATCTGACGTTATTATATAAAAGCTGGTGGATAAATAGCTACAGGATTACATTTTGGATTATCATTTTCAACAGAAAGTAAAAAAATAATAATAATTTTGTTGGCTTTCTAATATGGCCCACCCCAAATCAACGAAGTGAGTAGAGATTAAGGAATGAATTTGAGTGCATCATGCTTTCAGTAAAATACTGACAGAATCAACAATCTTATTGTATTTACTCTTTTTACATCAAACATGTTATCTAATTATAGCCGACAGCATATAAATGCAATGCATGTGGGATTTTAATGTTATGTCGTTCGTCTGATAAAAACTAATTTTTATTTTCTATTTATTTACTTTTTTTGGTCTAAAATTACACTTCCACTCGTTCAAAAAAGAACCAAACAAATAAAAAAAAAAAACTTTTGATACATTTTGTACAAATAAACAGAATACACAATGGTCATTCATCGCCCATAGGGAGCCATTAATCACTTAAAATTTCTTCTTTTGTACATAGAACAATCATTTTATTTATTTTTTTGTAGATTTACAGGTTGTCCAACTAGAAACATTACAAAATGTATTTTTGTTCACCAACAAATTACCATACATTACTATTAGAGAGATTTTGTCAATTGTCTAAGGCAGATGTCTCTTGTTGTGACGTGACACACTGCTCAATAAATTATAAAATAATCGCATAATTTTGCAATTTAGCCACACGGTACTAATTTTAGTTTAAAATTGTAGAGGAAGAACGTAATTTAAATTTTAGTAATTTAATAAATTAATAAAATAAGGAATAATGGAAAATTTAATTTTTTTTTTTTCTGTTTTTGTAAATTTTAAGCAAATAACAGTTTTATACTGAAACCCAGTATATACTATACGAGTTTAGTGAGAGACGGTTTTCTGTTATGCCTCTTCTTCGTGTTTTGTATCTATCTACCAAATGAAATAAAAAGTTAATATAAATTTAATTTTGCGAGATAAGATAATCCATTTTTCTACTGTTTTTATCCGAAAATTTATTGTGAATGAAAGTTTTTCGTTTTATTTTTATACTTGGATAAATTTGTGTAGCAGGATTTTAATTTTTGAATGTTATATATCTCGTATTACGTACGTTCGAGAGTATATCTGCAAACATACGTATGGGAGGGATAGACAAATTCATTCAATTGTCGCTCTTTTATTATTGTACTGTATAATATGTACATAAATAAAATTAAGGGATTTAGAATTTTTACAATTAAGACACAAAAATTTGTTTTGTTAAGGAAGGTTTTACGACTTATAGTTAGTAAATTTTATAATATTTATATAGTTATACAAAAAGTTACAAAATTACTGATGAATTTTATTATTTAAATTTTTAATATCTTGTTGTATTGGGGAGTACATAAAAATGTCAAGCATAAAAAGTATTAATTTGCTGCGACAAAGACTAAATAATGTTAAGGGTTTTGTTAGTTTGATGATTAAATAGTTTGTCGTAAAATTAGATTATTAAAATATTAGTCTCTGGAATTGTCACATTTTTTGATCAGACTGCACAAATCAAGAAAAACGCATAACGCAAGAACCACCATAAAACTTAACAACATAAATTATTTTTTTAGCCTTAACCTATTTTTGATTTGTGTAAAAAACTACAAAAAATATGTATAATAAATTTTATAATTGTTAAACCAACACTAGAGATGGGGGATTAACTGATTTTAATTTAAATGATTAAATCGTTAATTTAATTTTAAACCATTTTAATTTCAGTTCACATGATATTTTAATTAAAAATGATTGAATTTAAAAAAAATATGCTTCTGCATAAAATCAATTAATTATTGTGAATTATGTAATTTGTGTTTGATGCCAAATAATGTATAATCTGCCATAAAATGATAATATTTTAATTTAGGTGCTATAATTAACTTTATTATTATTATTTGTTTTATTTTTTATTATTCAATAGTTTGTCAATGGTTTTTTGTCGTTATTATATTATGATAAAAAAAGTCTATTATTTAAATAAAAATGCTATTGAAAGTCAATGACATCAAAAGGCACAAAAGCGAACAAATTTGGGTAATTATTGCATATTTCGTTATTGCTATTTTATTAAACATCGACAGAATCAGTCAAAATATGTTGCATTTTGTAAAAAAAAAAAAAAATTGACAGGCAAATGGATTCCACAACAACAATAACAGAATTATTATCCAGAATATGAATTAAAATTCAGTTATTCTATAACAAAACAATTACTTTGTAGCTGTGCACAAATTATTTTTGTGTTTTAAATAATAAATAAATGTAATCGAATATTTTATAACAAAAATTTTAAATATTTTTAAAGATAGCTAATTTTAAAGAATTTTATTTCTTAACAAATAAATGACAATTTTGTTGTGATTGAAAGAAAAAATCGGTCAAATTCAAGGATGGGATCAAGAAATCCGGTCCGCTATGGTCGCGATTAAAGGCCATTCACAAGCCAATCGTAAAAAAAGCAAAAAAATGTGCTCTTTATTTATTATGTTAGCAAACAAGACGTAACTTAGAAAAATTTTTACTGAACGAAAATTTGCTCAATATTTTTGCCGACAGAATTTCATGATATTGTATCTTTTCCGGTCAGTTTTGCAACCGTCATTTTCAACCGGATTTCATGATTCCGTCTCAATAAAACGAAAAGCAAAGTCAAATGTACTACAATAAATCGTAATAGCCAGTGTCAAGCGCAAATTAGAACGCGCTTCCTCCAAAGGATGTCAATAGGGATTACACGAAAACTCATGGCCTGGCGCCAATTCTCGTTCTATGAAAAAATGCAATGAAAAATGTACATCTACATTCGAGTCTCTGTAAAATTTTACCTCAGACTCCGAACCTTTTGTGATAGGTAAAAGAATGTTTACCACCTAAGCAGGCTTGCTAAGTGACTGCCATAAACAGAGACATCGGTAGTATCTCCTTCGACAGCAGTGACTTCGGCAAATATTATATCTACAGCCGAGGCACCAGCTGAGAAAACATCAGCACCTACACCAATAAAATCTGTTGGAGCAATGGAGCTGTCCAATTTACTGTCGCAACACCTCATCATTAGTGCGGTAAAACCTAGATGATGGATTTTTGTTAATAGGATTGATTCGTGATCAGTTTAAAAGATTCATCAGAAATAAATTTAAACTTGAGGAATTCAATGGTATCATAATGGTTACTACCGCCTTAGCATTCATTTCATCATTAATTCAATATTAAACTGTAAATCATGGCCATTATGAAAATTTAGAAAAGAGTTCGAGTATACGCAGAAGGCGGGAGCGTATCGAAATCTTAATTCTCAAAATCTTACTTTTTTTCTACCATTTTCCAGAATTTATTTTATTTTTGATGTTTTCGTTTTAAAATTAAATTCCCCATTTTCCAGAATTTATATTTTTGGTTATTTTCGATTCGTAACCGAAATCCCCATTTTCTAGAGTTTATAAAAACCAAGATTTTGTAAAAACAAAATTTTGGAAAGTAAGATTTCGTACCCAAGCCGCAGAAGGCGCTTTTTTTATAGAATACCGGAGTATATTTACGCCAATTTAAAGATGTTGATGCTCAACTCGATGAACCACAGGTTAAACAAAATCAATCTTTTAGTGGGAAATGTTCAACAAGAGATTTAAATACTTATTCGACATATAGTACCACGACAAATTTTCACAATTTTTTTTTAAAAACAAATCGTCCTACTTATATGCGATTTGCGCAACTTAGTTTCATCCAGGAATCCAAAGATCTGAATTTTTTTAAACGACTATATCGTTTAGAGACGTGATGTGATGTCTTAGGCATTCATACGTCAATTACTCAATTAGCAATGAATTGCAAAAATTTGAGTTATCTTTAACTTCCGTTGAATACGTATATATGTGTTAAAATAGCCAAGGCAAGAAGACAAATAGTCTTATAATTGGTTTAATCAAACACGAACGTAGACAAATTCTATGATATGATCTCTTGGGACTTCGATTGAACAGTACCACTTAGAAAGATCGTACATCAAAAAAAATTTAAAATCCAAGGCTTATCGGAAAAAGAAAAAGCAATTCGGAAACAGATAAAATTGGATTCATCAACATCAACTCTAAATTCAACAGTTATTTTAATGTCAGACATCAAAATTACATCCAAAATATTTGGCGGTTAAGTCTGATTCAAAATATTTTTGGAAATTCTTTGATACCAAATGTGAGGTAAAGGATATCCTGCAACCAGGGCTGCGGAGTCGGAATCGGGAGTCAGAGTCGAAGAGTCGGACTATTTTACCGCAGTCGGAGTTGGAGTCGCAAAAATACTGACCGACTCCGCATTTTATATTTTCTCTCTCTCCTAAATTGCAGCTTGCCCTTAGTTACAAAAAGACTCCAATCAGTATATTTGACCCCGGTCAATTTTATAAAGCATGGCGTAGCGTAATCTTTCACTTAAGGGGACCTGAATTTTTTTTTTTTGATAGAATTTGTTAGAATAAACCTTTAAGAACATGGTTTTAATAATATAAAAGTGAAATTTATTAAAAAAAAATAGTGATCATATATAGCAAGGCGCGTCAAGGTCGTTTTTTCAATGAATTTCGTTCATTTCGCTACATCGGCTTTCTCACAGTAACATCTGCTTTATATATATACATAAGTATAATACATTGCCCTCTTACAGAACAGATGTAAAATTAGAGGGGGACATTTTATACAATTATATTTTATACGTTTTGAATATGTATTAGTCTGTTTAACTTTAACGCGATTTTCTCAAAACGACGTTTTTCAAGTTGGTGGGCAACATCAAAAAAAAAATATTTATCCGATCGTTCTGAAATTTTAACACGTTAATTTATACATGTTAATGTTCAGAATTAACTACGGATGAAAAAATCGGCGTACAATTTTTTAAGTTACAGCAGATTTTCGGGGGCAAAAAACGTCGATTTTTGAAAAAACTCCGCCTTGTTAGTTTTCTTTTTAGTGCTTTCTATAGCGGCTTTGATGCTGATTAGAACCTCGTTGTTTTTTGTTTCAGACTTTTCTGAAAGCAGAAATCCTGCCCACCGTGATATTTTGGTGTTCTTTTGAAAAAAATTTAGCAGACGACGCGGTTCCAAAAACACTTAAAACATATTTTTTTTGTATAGTTAAATACTAATAAAACATATTATGTACAATGTTTAAATAAGATATATCTTCGTTTTCATTTAAAAATTTACACAAAAAAAAAAAAATTGAAATTTGAAGGTGCTATGACCCCTTAAGAAAAATCTCAAATATCCTCTCAACACAAATAAAATTATCGTTAAAATATACGATAAATTGTTCTGCTTGATAGCGAGATATTATTGGCGGGAATTTATTTAACTTTTGGCGACCCCAAACCGGCACTATGTAATTTAGCAAGAGCTCAAAAAACTTTTTTGATATTACCGAAAAGCTCACAGTGACCAGCCGTAATCTTCATCTATTAACCACCACGAAAATCCTGTTGAAGAATTAGAAGAAAAATATGAATTCGAAAAATTTCTAGATGACCATGAGAAATCGAAACGACTTCGGCTGAAAAATTCAGGATTTATTTTTTTTAAAGTGGAAAATATCCACAGAAGTACGAGACTTAATATTCTTGAGGCCATACTAATTTTAAGAACAAATTCGTAATTAATTTAAATTGTAGAATTTTTTTCTTTTTCTTTTATTTCTTTAATTTGATTATTAATTTTTGTAATGTATGTATGTTTAAATTATGTTCTTATGAAGATAGAATTTGAATACGAGCAGTAGTATGAATTTTATACTCCTAATATTTTGATTACATGTAGAAGTTGGAGTTGGAGTCGGAGTCGGAGTTGGAGTCGGAGTCGGAGTTGCATAGTCAATTTTTATACATGGGAGTCGGAGTCGATCGTCTTCCTCTCAAGAAATACCACATATTTCCAAAATTTGTTCAATCGACATACAAGCAGAAAGATATCCTTGACTTCAAAAACGGCAACCAGCAAATTACAATAGCTCCTAGGTGATTGTTTGTAATCCCTACTATTGGTGAGGACGAATTATTGGAAACACTAAGCTGTGTAGGAGGCGATTGTCGGTCCGGGCGGAATCCCATCTCTTATACTGAAAAACCAGGCAGAAGAATTGTCTTCACCTCTTTGTAAACTCTTCAACATGTCACTAACTTCAGACATTTTTCTTACTAAATGGGAAACCATTTAGGAGCACAATAAACTACACTAATACACTATAAGCACTATTTATGTATTCACTGTTTCATTTGTAGCGAGAGGATGTATGTGATCAACGCAAAATCCGACATATTGCCGGTTGGAAAATTGAGACGAGATGAGCATGAGGGAGAAAAATTATAATTTTATTTTGTTTGGTATTTGTTGCGTCGCATGGATATGAGACACCCAATGCGCATTCGTTACGGAAACGGCAACACCGTTATAGTGGTAAATTGGGTGAACCGCTACCAGCATCGAAGACAATCAGCATGTTGGCACAGTCTACACCGAATGTAACAAAGGTGTTGTAAGATGACTGTAACAAAGATGTAAATCAGATCTAATAAAAGTTCATCAGGAGTTCCACAGGTCACATGTAGGCCCTTGGATTTTCCCAATATTTATGAGCATTCTTGTCAATGTTATTGTCAACTCATCAGTACTTCTCTTTGCTGATGACCTAAAGATCTTCAAAATCCAACTCCATCTAAATTTTAATAAATGCAGGACATATTTCCAAAGAGATGGACGCGGCGAAAAGTTAAAAGAAATGTTTTTTATTATTTTTCAGCAATTCATCCCATAATTTATTTTGTGTTTGTTTCTTTTTCTTTCCAGATTTTGAGTTTCTACTTATCAGAATAAACCCAGTTTTTACATATCGAATTACAATAAAATCTAACTAGTGAAGTAATAACTAGTCCGATATTTCTTTCTGACGTGCGGTAGCACTCTGGAAAAAAGTCCTATTATCCAAAATAACCGGAGTTAAGTACCTCGGAAATGGCTCTCTATCATAGTCGGATGGGTATATCAACTAAGCTTCTATTAAACGTTCTAGCAATCCGAGAGGTAAAACATTACTGGTCGGTGTTCTTATATATTAAGGATTTTGTTGCCTAACCTCTATAAAGCTGAAAAAAAAAACATTTATTGAAGTCAAAATACAAGTCTTTTACATTTTTATTAATCAAAATGCAATGATACATGTTCAATTTTTGCCTTTAACAAAAAAATTCTTCTCGCTGATTGGTTAACTTTTTTTGTCTTACACGGCATAATTGAATTTTTTTTTGTATCGACACATGTAACATTTTGCCGTAAGGGTCTTTTTGGCATCGTATAAAACATAACCTAAAATTTATTCAAATCAAAATTTTGAAATTGACGGTTGCCAAGTTTTAGTTAAAAGTGAAAATGAATAAAATTTGGTGGATTTGATGGGATCCGAAGCGTTAGTTTCCGAAATACGATTAACCAATCACCACAATTTCAAATTGGATGCAGCTCAATTTGACACATTGTTAGCAATCGTAGGTCCAAGCCTCGAAAAATGCTATTTAGTTCGAGAGCCCACTCGACCTGAATTAAGATTAAAGATTATGATAAGGTAACATTAGAAATAAATTAATTAAAATCATACTGTATAATAGCTATTTTAGATATTTAGCAACTGGAATTTTTTTTTTTTTTTTTTTTCATTTTATTTTATTACGACTGAGACTGCGCTCATCTAGCAATTTTTCTTTCAAATACAAATTTTTATATATCTAGTAAAATTCACGTTTGTTGGGGTGTAACCCACTGGTTAGCCCCATAATCAATTAAACCTATTTACTAATTTTAGTTTGGTAAGTTCACTAGGTCAAGTGGCCTCGTTCTTTGGAGTCTTCTTTCAACGACAGGGTTATCTATCATATGGCGAATATAGGGGTTTCCATGTTCCTGGAGCCTTATTTCGTGTTTTGCGGCATGCATTTTTATTTCCTCTTTGATGTATTCCATCCGTAGGTCCCTGTGAAGGTCTTCATTTCTTGCGTACCACGGAGCATTGACGATGCTACGAAGAACCTTGTTTTGAAACGTCTGTATCATTTTGGCGTTTGTTTGCTTGGTACATCCCCAGAGTTGTATACCGTAGGTCCATATCGGCTTCAAAATTTGCCGATATAGCAGCAGCTTATTGTGAATTGTAAGCTCAGAGCCTCTACCTATGAGCCAATACATTTTTCTGAACTTTATGTTAAGTTCTTCTTTTTTCTTTTTGACATGCTCTCTCCACTTAAGCTTGGCATCGAGGGTCATGCCAAGGTATTTAGCTGTATTTGCATATGGCACGAGTCGCGAGTTAATTTCTATAGGTAGGTGGTAAGCCTTTTGATAAGTAAAGTTAATATGCGTGGATTTTATCTCATTAAGTTTGATTCGCCAACGCTTTGTCCAGTTACAAACCGCATTGGTCATCCTCTGGAGTTTGCTCGTTGCATCAGCGACATTATTTCCAACTGCCATAATTGCTGTGTCATCTGCAAAGGTGGCTATGGTTCCTTCATTTGTGGTTGGTATGTCCCTTGTATATAGTAAATACAGAATTGGTCCTAAGACACTCCCCTGCGGGACACCGGCAGAGATTTTCTTTAGCTCAGAGTATTCATCCTCATATTTCACTCGAAAGTGTCTATTGGATAAATAAGATCTTAGTATGGCATAGAATTGTCTCGGTAGATCTCTATGCAGCTTGTATTCCAGACCACTGTGCCAGACTTTATCGAATGCTTGCGCGACGTCCAGGAATATGCTTGAGCATACTTTTTTACGTTCTAACGTTCTTTCAATTATGTTGGTGATTCTATGGACCTGTTCAATTGTAGAATGCTTTTCTCTGAATCCAAATTGATGTGGAGGAATTAGTTGTCGGTCCTCAATTATTGGTTTAAGTCTCTTTAGTAATAATTTTTCAAAGAGTTTTGACATGATTGGCAGCAGAGAAATTGGCCTGTATGATTTTTTATCGTTAGGTGGTTTATCAGGTTTTGGTATCATGATTACTTCTGCTACTTTCCATTGATTCGGAACATATTTTAACCGAAAGCTCGCATTGATTATGTGTAGTAGCTTACGAAATCCTTTGTTAGGTAGAGCTTTGATAATTTGGCAAGTAATCAAATCATACCCTGGGGCTTTTTTAACATTCATGTTACTTTTCACTTCTTCTTTTAATTCTTTGAGAGTTACTGGCCGTATTTCAAACTCATCCAGCTTGTGAATAGATATTATATTTTCATTGGCAGTTTGTCTTGGTAGTGGTTGGAAGGTTTCCTGGAGATACTCCGCAAATAGATCAGCCTTCTCTTTGTGGCCTCTTGCCCAGGTTCCATCATCCTTTTTAAGTGGAGGCACTTGCATTTTGGGTCTTTTGAGTCCCTTCGTCGCCTTCCACAGTGAGTAATCAGAATTTTTTTCATCAGTTAGGCTAACTAGATATCTGTTGATTGATTCATTTTTAACTTCTTTAAGAAGGGATTTGAGGCTGTTACATAAATTGTTAAGAATTGTTTTGTTCTCCGGTGTTCGATTAATTTGCCAGGTTTTACGAGCTCGTCGTTTTTCTCTTACCAACTCTCTAACTTCCATTGGGTAGGATATGTTAAGCGTCTTCTTATTTTGTAAAATGGGAGTGCTTGCCAATGCAGCATAGTGAATTATTTCATTGAGTTGCTCCAATTCGTCTTCCAACTGTCGAGAATTTCTTATCGGTACCTGGAGATTGATTTTGTCCTCCATTATTTCACGAAAGAGATCCCAGTTTGTTTTTGAATTTGTTAATCTGGGTGCACTTTCCCTTTGAATTACAGTTTCACTGACTGTCATGATAACCGGTGAGTGATCCGATACTAGAGAATTGCTGTTTTCAATGTGAATATAGTTCTGAGATATACCTCTTGCTACATAAAAGTCGATTAGGTCCGGTATCTTAGCTTCGTCACTGGGCCAGTATGTTGGGGAACCACCAGAGTAAAATTCACATTTTGATGTCTGGGCTGCTTGAAACAATTCTTTACCCTTTGACGTCGTAAGTCTAGATCCCCAATAGGTGTTTTTTGCATTAAAGTCTCCTCCAATAATAAAATCACGTCCTAATGATTTAAATAGTTGAATGTAGTCCTCCCTTTTCAAGTTATGCCGGGGAGGACAGTATATTGCGGAGACAGTAAGCTGTCTGTGTTTAATGTGAATCCTAACAGTGGTGACTTGCATTGTTTCTTCTTCGATTTCTGTTTCTACATGGTGTTTTATATTTTCTTTTATTAGTAATGCTGAACCACCTCTTGCTCTTTCTGCTGGATGAATGGAATGATATAAGTTATAACCCCGGATTTTAACAAACGAAGATTTAACAAAATGGCTTTCGGATATTAGAAAAATGTCGATTTTTTCTGTATTTAAAAATATTTCTATTTCTGGAATATGTTGCATAAGTCCATTCGCATTCCAGATTGCTATTCTGAAAGTTGTGTTCTTACTTAACATTTTTTATCGGATTACGTTGTGGGAGTTGCATTTTCTTCAGTTGATCAAATATCATGTTATTCAGGTTACTTTGGTCATCTAGCCGCTTTGTAATAGCTTCGATGCTGTTCATAATGTTTTCCATAATTCGATTATTTTCAGAGCCCATATATTTGGTTGAACCCGAGCCTTTCACTACCTGAGCAAATGTTCTTCTTTGCCCTGCGTTGCTTGGTTGTGGATTTTGATCCATCTGATTTGATGGTTGAATCCTTCGAATTTCATGATTTTGCGATTGATTTCGTGATTTATCTCTTAATTTTTGTAGGTGTTTAGCAACCTCACAGCCCCGATAATTGGCCGGATGTTGGCCTTTACAATTTATACACTTAGCTGGTACATCTCTCCCTATTGTACATGCCTGGGTAAAATGTTTACCTGAGCATTTTACACATCTCGGATCCCGGCTGCAATATTTTTGGGTGTGATTAAATCCCTGACATTTCTTGCATTGTGGTATGCGTGTAGTGGTTCTCCTCATAGGTTCAATTTTTACCTTCATGTGAAGAATTGCTTTTATACCATAAATATTTTGAACATTTTCTGAGTTATCAAATACTAGCATAAAAAGAGGGAGTCCCCTTTTATTGAAAGTTGGGTTTCCTTCTTGGTTTTCTATTCTCTCTTTTTTAATCATATTCACAGCATCTAGTATTTTAAGACCTTTATTTTTTAAGTCTTCCATTATTTCTTCGCTTGAGCAAGTGTGATGCAAACCTCTTGCCATAACTTTTATCGGACGAGCCTGTTTGTCCTCATAGGTAAACCACTGATACTTTTCAGCATTCAGCTTCATAGATAATGTTCTATAGGTTTCTGAGTCCATAGTATTAATTTTCCAAACGTCATTGTTTAGCGCTGTTACCTTATATTCTTTGTCAGTAACCGATTTCATCAGTGACTGAATTATTGGGTAACTGGTTACTCCCACGATACTTATTGGTGGGGGGGTTTTTTCTTTCGGTTGCACCAGTTTTGGTGCAATGTTCTTGGTAGATTTACTACCTTTCGGTTGATTGGCCTCAGGTTGGACAACTTCCGGTTCGGTACTTGTAGTTCCACTAACATTTAGTTGTTCAACCTCAGGTGACGATTCAGCTTTTCTTTTCTTACCCTTCCTGGAATGTTTTTTTTTCTTCTTTAGGATCCAGTTCGTCTCCCTTTCTAATTCATCCTCATCAGTGAGATAGTTGACTTTCTTTGGTTCAATACTCTCTAATTCGCTTTGCTCTTTAGCATCCCGATTCATTTTTAGAAGTTCATTTTCTCGCTTTAGATACTCAATTTCTTCGCTTAGCTTGGCAAATGATTGCTCCATCCTCTGTAGCCTCTCAAAGAGATCCATATTTTCCTTTTCTAGGTCAACAGTTCTTTCACTGAATTTTACTGCTCGCATTGTAAAATTTCCGCTGGCATCACTTCTTTCATGGAGTGTTTGGCCCTCCTCAAAATCCATAGGGCCAGCCTTCGAAGAGGATGGATCCCCCCCGGATGTATTGTCCAGTCGACTGACTGGAGTACCACTTGGGGTAATAACTTTCTCGGACTTATGCATTGCATATAGTCTTGCTGGTGATCGTGGCACTATGGAACTTCTTCCAAATGGATTTACAGAACTTATCACCTCTGAAGTATTGCGGTCATTGGATAACGACGACTGGGAGCCCGCTTGCTCACCCCTCAAAGTCGCCGGCACTGGGTATCCGTTTCCCTGCGCCGTAAGGTTTTCTCCATTAGAGTCCCCCATATTGGTTATTATATTCAGGGAACCACCCCTAGCTAGTTTTGGTCCACGAATGGTATTTTATTTCCCATTTACCCTCCGACAAGTCGGTTAGGGTTTCCCCCTATCCGCCACCTGGGGACGCGCCCGATGGGAGACTAGCAGCTCCACACGAGAACTGGAATTTTGCGGCTTTTTTGAAAGACCATCAATATTATTTCGCACTCGTTTTCCTCCTGGGCTGGGATGTTGTAATTTCGAATTTTCGAAATTCGAACGGAAAGTCGAAAATTGGTATGTTGTAAAATTTTCGTACCGCGATAATGATACGTTAGTATCACACAGTTTATTTAAAGAAATAATGGAGCTTCTTTCATTATTGAGGGAATCAAGTTTTCCTCTATAAAATATAAATTAATGTTATGTTACGAGTATTTAGCCATAAACGTACAATAAAATATCAAAACTTCTTACTTTTTATTGCTTATGTACTATTCACTAGACGGCTAATGGTTCTGGAAGAGAAAAGGTTTGCCATTTTATGATTTTCAATACAAATTATTTACGGTTTTCTTTCTAGTAAATCATCTAGAAACGATACTAATTGTTTGCAACGGTATTCTTTTACAGCTTTCCGCTGTGATCCACTTGGCACTTGCATCTTTGATAAAATGACCTAATATTGGTCCAACTTTTTTTCACCGTTTGAGGTGACGTATTGTTTCCTACCTCAATTTCGATTTCGCCCCATATCAAAATGTTATTTTTGTACGTTTTGTATTCACAATGCGCCATATTCCAAAGGAATTGTTTTTTTCGGATCGCTCCAATTATTTTTTCAAGCAAACAGAAGTAAATTTTATAAATGAATAATATAAAAACTAATATTTTGGTAATTATAGCATCGTCCTGAAAATCTTAATCTATATTATTAAAGGCATTCGCATTGGAATCCTCTTCAAGTATGACATCCTCAATACATTGGATTGCAAATCCAAATTTCAAATTCCAAACTTCAAATTTTAAATTCCAAATTCCAAACCTCAAATTCCAAATTACAAATTTCAAATTACAAATACCAAATCTCAAATTACAAATTTCAAATCTTAAATCATAAATTTCAAATTCCAAATTTCAACTTTTAATTCTAAATTTCAAATTCGAAATTCCAAATTTCATACGTCAAATTCCAAAATTCAAATATCAAATTTCAAACCCCAGATTGCAAATTTCAAACTTTAAATTTCAAATTCCAAACTTCAAACCTCAAATTCCAAATTACAAATTTCAAATTCCAAATACCAAATCCCAAATTCCTAATTTCAAATTCCAAATTTTAATTCTTAATTTCAAATTCTAAATTCTAAATTTCATACGTTAAATTCAAAATTTCAAATTCCAAACTCCAAATTACAAATTTCAAACTTCAAATTCCAAATTACAAATTTCAAATTCCAAATACCAAATTCCTAATTTCAAATTCAAAATTCCAAATTTTCATTGTAAATTTCAAATTCGAAATTCCAAATTTCATACGTCAAACCCGAAATTACAAATTTCAAATTTTAAATCATAAATTTGAAATTCCTAATTTCAACTTTTAATTCTAAATTTCAAATTCTAAATTCGAAATTTCATACGTCAAATTCCAAATTTCATATATCAAATTTCAAACTCCAAATTGTAAATTTCATCCTTGAAATTCCAAACTTCAAACTCGAAATTGCAAATTTCATACGTTAAATTACAAATTTCAAATTCTAAACTCCAAATTACAAATTTCAAACTTCAAATTCCAAATTCCAAACTTCAAACCTCAAATTCCAAAACAAATTTGAAATTCCAAATTTTATACGTCAAATTCCAAATTTCAAATATCAAATTTCAAACTCCAAATTGCAAATTTCAAATTTCAAACTTCAAATTCCAAACTTCAAACCTCAAACCTGAAATTCCAAATTCCAAATTTCAAATTCCAAATTCTAAATTTCAAATTTCAACTTTTAATTCTAAATTTCAAATTCGAAATCCCAAGTTTCATACGTTAAATTAGAAATTTCAAACTCCAAATTTCAAATTCGAAATTCGAAATTCCAAATTTCATACGTAAAATACCAAATTTCAAACTCAAAATTTGACTTCAAATTACAAATTTCAATCTTCAAATTCCAAACTTCTATTCTTCCAAATATTCATATTTATCGTATTCGGTGTTCGAATAGTTATGATCGCCAGTGTTTCTCAGTACCGATTATGTTTTAATGAGGAAGAGGATTCAAACGGTGCTGCCTCGAGTATAATAACAAAATCACTTAAGATACTTATTATTACAGTGTTACTTATTAATACAAGCAAAATTAAAAATCAACAGAACTTACTTTGCGCGTTCATTTTCAATTTTAGTTCTTTTAAATTAATTGTTATACAAATTAAATATTTTAACCTTTCTAACCGCTTTTAAAATATTTTGAGGTTAGGTAATTTTTCCCGTATGAAAAATTGAGCAATGTTCAATTTTAAAATTTTGCCTTAAAAACATTTCAAGATGGCCGACATTTAACCAATCAACGCGTAGAATTGTTTTACCTTTAAGGCAAAAATTGAACATGTATCACTGCATTTATTGGTTGGTGGTACCCCATAGCAATCATACAAAACGTAAAGGTTGTATTGAGACAGTGATACATGCATAAATTTGTCCCTTAACATTAAAAAATTAAGCGCGCTGAATGGTTGAAATAGCTGTCGCTTTTTTAAGGTTATGTAATTTTGCCTGAAAGGCAACAAAATTTGCCGTATATACAAAATTGAACCATGTTCAATTTTCTATTTTTGCCTTAAACGCATTTAATATCGCCTAAAGGCATTTAATATCGCCTATTTTCGCAAGGAATTTATTGTGTATTATGAAGAATTAAAAGAGACGGCACACTGCAGACTCTTCATCTTTCGACGGTTTGATCGGTTTGACAATTTGTATGAGGCTAAATAGAACTAAAGGAGAGTGTGTAGTATCTGATTACATGTTAGGTTTAAATCAAAGCTACATGAATTTTTATATTGTTCATGCACATCTACGTGATTTGATTAGTAATTATGGACGAAAACACACTGATTGACGCATATAACGCGAGTGTTTTATATTTTTATAATTTATGTTCTACACTATCCACTGTAGTATATTTAATAAATGAATTGTGTGTTGTATTATTTGTTGATCGAGCGGTGAGTTTTGGATATGTGCACCAGAGCGCTGATATTTGTGATTGAAATATCGCGGTGGTGGATAAATGTAGTTGATAAGTGGTGAATGCGCCAATATACGTGTTTGGTGTATTGTGGGGATGAACGAGTAAGAGCATTTCCGTATTTAAATGTGTGAGAAATATGAGTGAGTCACACAAGTGTGTTCACCTACCGGTTAAAAATTAGTCGGCGAAATAATTCAAAGGGTTTTGCGATTGCTATATGAATATATGATTAAAAATCGGGAAACTACCGGCCGATTGTACAATCAGTATGGCGTGCTAAACGAATGCGCTCGTCAGCCTATTCAATCCAGTTCGCCACGAGCGGCGCATCTATTGTGCTACAAGAGTTTAAGTTTAAGTACTTAATGAAATAGAAAATTTAATTTAATATGTGGACAAAGGCCCACTTAGTATTAGTACAAACCAAGTATTCTCTGTGCCTTTTATTCTTTATGTATAGTATTTGTTTGAGTTATTTAAACGACGTAAATTTTCCATGGATTCTCTAACTCCTAACTTTTTCGAAACAATTTTCTACTGCAAATTTGCCATAAGTTCCGCATAAATGCTCAATCAGATTGCCTACTCGATACAACTAAATAATTTAATCAAGGACAAACCGATGGCCGCGACCAACCAGACCAAATTGCCGGCCGATGGAAAAACCTACATTGTACTCCTACTCTTATCTATTTGTGACAGCCAGTGGGACTAGAATTTTATTTTCTATTTAAATACTTTCTTCATTATCAAATAAATTTACTTTTTCAGTGGCCACATTACGTTTTAATTGACTCTATTCGGAAACAACATATAAATACGTAATAATATGTCAGTAATAGAAACCAAAATTATCAGTAACAAACTAATCAATTTTCGGTTAGCTCAGATTAGGTAAATTTTATCTTTTTTTGTTAAATAATTGAAGATTTTAATGAAATGTTCTTTTAATTTGATATCTGTTTTCTCCAGAATAATCTTAAATAAATTAAACTTTTATAAAACCCACAAACATTGTAAGAATAATAAGTTATGTATGTATTTAAGAATATCAAATAAGCATTTGTCACGCCCTATGTCAGAATTAGAGCCGGTTTTATCATATGTATCGATTTTATTTTAATGCTTAGTTTCACTTTGACTGCTACATAAATTTCCAGTTGAAGCAAAAAAACTTCTTTTACATTATGATGATTGGATTTCTCATATATGTAATATATTGTAAAAACAGCAAAACTATTTTATTTATAAAAAATGTAAGTACCTAGATGGACTAAATAGGATGTTGAATTGAAAAATAGCGTGGAAAATCGATTAGATAAGCGTTTATACGCATAGTAGGTAATTCAATTTTTATAAAATCCGTAACTTTGGGCGGCGGCAATGGATATTGAAGATCAAATACTATATACCTACTTGTAAATCGCAAAATAAATGATTTGTTTTGTTTTAGAAGGATACGTTTTACATAACACAACATAACATTTTAAACCAAACACCATTAAAAAAAATAAAAAAAATCAACAATGCGTATTTTTTAATGGCAAACAAGAGTACCAATGTTATACGAGTTTATTATATAATTTTAATTAAATGGAAAAACGAAAATATTAGGTTATTTGTACGTATACAGCGAAAACCCAAATTAAAACCCTTACCAAGAAGGAAAAGTGTTTTATAAACAAATATTTTACATTCTTGGTAGAAATGATGTAGAAAGGTTGAACAAATTGTTTATATATTTATGGTATGTATATGAAATTGATATTGTTTATGTGCTTGTCGAATCTGTACTACATAGAGTAATGTAAACGACAACAACATAGCAATTCTAAGTATACCATTGTTGATTTGTATACTGCTGTTGTATCCTATTTCTACGATAATATTGTTTATATATACGTAGCACGAGTAGTAAAATTAGTTTGTAATCCCCTGATAATTATTCATAATGAACAAAAAAAAATGAAAATTCTGTATTTTCTTTTCTTTTGTGTGTCGCCACCTGGTTTGTGTTTCTCATAGATATTAATTAAAATAGAAAGTTGATCAACTTTTTGATAAAAAAACCATAAAGTTCATTTACTCGATTTATTATATTCAGTGTCTCATTATATTATGAACGAGAATAATGTACAAAGAAAAATTAAAAATTTTAAATTAATCCTTTTGTTGTTGTCAATGGTTTATTAAAATTTTCCATTTTATTGCAACACTTTTATTGTAATCGATAGTGTTAACGGTTTAAAGTAATTAAGTGTTGTTATATTACACAATATAGCATTCATATTATTTAGTACACATAGGCGAGTAATGAACGCAATTAAAATAATTGAGACATGTTAATCTAGATAAGCATAAATATAGTGCATGCTATTAAATTTTAATGTATGCATAATTATTCTGTACTAAGGTGTAGTAACACTTTTTTTACCTTTTAAAATTTATAAACCTTTCTTGATGAATATGCTTGCCTCTTGCTCTATGCCCTCCGAGCAATCAATCATATCGATAAGCCGCATTTCGTTGTATTAAATCTTTTCAATCTTACAATCAGTAATAAAAATCATGAACGTTTCCCAAATTTCCATATTGTGTATTCCAAACCTATTTATTTTACATTATCTATTTTATTTCAAAACTGTCCATATTCTATAACAGACCGATTTCAACGATTATGTTTTATTCCAAAGCTTCCTAAATGTTTCGATAAAAATAACAACAAAAAACGATTTGTGCTGTTCCAAAACTATCTAAAAACTCATTTGTTTCCAGAACCAGATTTCAAAAGTAAACGAAACATTTTCCATGATCCAAATTTGCTTATATTGTTCATCAATACTCACTTAGTAATAATATTAATAGGGAACAATAAAAAAGTTGCCGATAATTTTCTAATGAAATACGTAATTTCAGTCAGAAAATTTAAATTGTTTTATACCAAAGTCACCGGCGACTTGTTTCGGTGAATTTCAAGAATACGGGCCCAGGAACGAAACGATGACCTTTGCAACTTAATGCCGGCTGCTATCGCCTCAACTACCTCGTGCTTGGAAGACAGTATTAGTTTTAGAGTACTAAATAATAGCGTTTTACGAAAATGGAGACCATTTCTGTTTTAAGTATTTAAAGATATTATTGGCGCCTGACTTTGAAAATTCTTATTCTCCTCGATGTTGGTGTCACTTTTACTCGAAAAGGTTAAAACACATTCAGAGTGGAATTCGACCATGTAAACAAAAAATTACACTTTTTGTTGCGTTTTTATTTATCTTCATAAGAACGAACAACCGATCAAAATTTCAATAAATCGATGGACAAAACTGCATACACACGTAATACCCCTATTGACTTTAAGTGGCTGTTTTATATAGGGTGAGCTACAAAACCCTGTGCAGTGCATTACGATTAATAGGATCTAGTGTGCGTCCCTGGCAGAAAATGACGTAAATTGAAGGATCAATACCACAACTCATGCACATCTATTGGCATTAGGCAGTCACCTTATTATCAAGGAATTTGTGCCTTTAAAGATGATGCCAACGTATGTAAGATGTAAACGTTCGCATGCCGCCTTTACCCGGCTGCAGAATTTATAGCGACCTGTTGAGGTCACTAAAACGGATGTGTCCTATTACATACCAAGTAAGGGTTTTCAGGGTTTTTTTTTCTCCCAGATTTATAATAAGATAACTCCAGAGTATTTTTGTTTTGTCTCATCCCACTGAGGAAACCGATCGATAGATGACTCTTAGAGTAGTCAAACCATGGATCAGAGCCGAAGAAGGTGCCGTCAGCCCCTATTCTTCCACATTGGTCCGCTAACTCGTTCTCCTGCATAGCAGAGTGGTCGGGAGAGCACTAAAGAGTAACTTTGTTTAACCTTATTTTGGCTTTGTTCTATGAGATTTCGGTAGCAGCTCCAGGTCAATTTAGAATTGTAAACAGAAGCAACTAATGCTAGCGGTGCAGCCGATGCCTCTATTTTTTCCGAGACATTGAAGCACACATACCTCGAATTTTATCCAGTGGCAAGCGGAGTTCGAGACTTGGCACAAATAGCCCCGGCTAGTATTCCCATTCGGAGGATAAGACGTTTCCCGTTAAATTCCTCTCGAGTGCCTTAATCGTGCAGTTCCTCCGGCAATCTAATGTTTTAATCATTACTTCTGATAGTTGAGCCATTATCCCGCTAAATGAAATTTGTCTAGGATGATGTACCTAATTAAGTGAGTTATTACAAATATGTATGATATTTCAGAAATGCAAATTATGAGAAAAGGATGCTTTCAGCTTCGCAAAATGTTGGCAAAATATTTAGTAAAACCAACGCGTTGAACTGTGAACGCTCATGATATGTACATTAAAAACTGCATGGCAATGTGATATTTTAAATGTCATACTTCCGTTACTAAACTTTCGCTGCAAACATGCTGGGAGACCTGAATGCCCAATGTGGTAGAAGGCCCTGAAGAAATGTTTAATATACAACAAAAACAATAATTGTTAGGTTCATGAAATAAAAAAAAAATGTAGTCGATGTGATATTATCGTAAGTAACCCTACACTGTGTTTCATATAGTGCGTTTTTTTATTCGTTATCCGGAGCTGCTATCGAGAGCCGTCATATGAAAATAGCTCCGGATAGCGGCTCCATATAAATAGGTAGAGCTAAATAATTTTTATTTCACGTTTTCACTTATGAATTGAATTAAAAATTATATTTTGACGTTAAATAAATGTAATTTACCAATAAATAGCACTTCAAATTTAAATTTGGGTGTAGAAAATTGACTGCTCCGCATAGCAGCTATCGGGAGCAAATAAAAAAACGCAGCTATAATTATAGTACCACAGCAAATTTGTGATTGCAATGACAAGCTTGAGGTGGATTGGGCGTGAAATAAACCGAAGTTGTAAGGTCGTATCGAATTATTTGAATAATCCTGATAATTATGGAATACGAAAATCTACTGGTAGGCCAAGAAAACTTTCTAACAGAACAGAGCGTTGAATTATCAATGAAGCGTCTAGCACTACTATAACTTGTCGTCAACTGTCCGCTAATATTGAACCACATGTCTCAAGGCATACCATTTGGAGAATACTAAATCGTGCTCCTAACATTGCCCGTTCAAAATTAAGGCCGGCCCCACGATTGTTGCCACGCTACAAATCGGATAGACTGGAATTTGCCAGACTAAATATGGACAGGAACTGAGAAAAGGTAAGTAGATAATTCTGTTACATATCCTTTCATTGTAAAATTTTGTAAAATTATCAGGTTATATTTTCTGACGAAAAGTAATGGAATTTGGGCGGCCCTGACGGTTTTAATAGTTATTGGCGAGATTTACGGAAGGAGGAACAATACTTTTCCAAACGCAATTTTGATGGCGGAAGTTTAATGGTTTGGGAAGCCATTTTTTCAAACGGGTGTCTAGAACTCCAGTTCCCGTCAACAATAATGAACAGTAAAGAATACATTACAGTTCTCCATTGTAGTCTAATACCATTTTTACGTCAGAACTTCGAACACAGTATGTATTTCAACAGGATAACGCTAGTCGAGAGACGAAATTTTGGTTGGAGTCTGAATGTGTTGAGGTTTTGGATTGGCCAGCATGCAGTCCTAACATGAATCCAATAGAAAACATTTGGGGAATTCTAGTTTGGCGAGTGTATGCAAATAATCGCCAATATGATACAATTTCGGACCTAAAGAAGGTTATCATTGAAGAGTGGAATAAAATTGACCAAAAATTGCTTAAAAAGCTGATACATAAATGGAATGAAAGTATGAATTTTTGAATTAATTAAAAAAGTCGGCAATGCCACTCACTATTGATGGACAATTGAATACGGAATTTAATGTAAACTATTAATTTTTGAAGATGGTGCTTTAATTTTGTAACACTTAAATTTTAATTAATTTAGGTACAAAATATAACGAATAAATTTGAAATGAACTTGAAACTTGCAGTTTTTATCGTAGTATTATATTTATGAAACACAGTGTATTATCGATAAATTTTTCAAATGTCAAGAATGTTAAAATACATCGATTCTTAAGCGGCCCACAACTTAGTATATTTAGGTAGAGGATATGTGTAGGTTAAAAGCAAAACATTGGGGTAGATGCTCGATACGTTCTAGCAAGCAAATTAGCAACTTGTGGGCTGAAAATGACATTTTGGTATTTTCGACTTCCTAGCAAGCAAAAAATTAAAATAAAATGCGAATGACATTTGAACTCGCAATACAGAAAACCAAAAAATTTGGACAGGAAAAAATATTTTGAATGACATTATTAAGGAGGTATTTAAATTTTAATTATATGTAAATCAACTTTAAGGAAATTACAAAATTTGTATTAAAAATATGTGATTTTTTTTAAACATACTCGTAACAAAAAAGAAAAAAACATAAAACAAAAATGGTGTTTCCACCATATTAGTTTATGTGCGAGATTTTTGATTTTGATTAGTATTTTGCACAAACTATAATTGTGTAACTTTTCGGGCTTCCGATATTTTCAGGAAGTTCATTATTTATCGCTCACCGAAGTTTGACTTACGATTTATTATTTTGATATCTACGCATATTTTTTGCTTAATTTATTTCTATAAAATAATTCATAGCTGAAATGGCGAAAGTAGAATATGTACTGAAATACGTATAATAATAGTTAATTTTGTCTTTAGGTTTTTATTTAAATGTTAAGTACATAATCTAAAAAAACTCCCTTTCTTAAGGGAAACGAGAAATTACAGATCTCACGAATTTTTTAATTAAAAAAGATAAGTTAACATTAAAAAATGATGCGTCACACATTTAAAACTAATTAGTATCAAGATACAAATAAGCAATCAAAAAACAAAGGGATAAGGTATGTTTTTCTATAAACCGAAGTGCAATTAAAACTGTACAAATTATTTTTGATTTCGTAATCAAACTTTATTTTTAAAAATAAAATGTCTTCTCCCGGTTCACAAGTTTGCTCTTATGCCTTCTGTTTCACTAATTCAGTTGATTGTAGAATATTTTTATAAAATATGAGTTCCTAATTTAATGGCCAATTTTCGCGGAAGTGTTTTTAATAAATCGTTCACCTCTTTGAGCCTTTCTGCTTTTACCGATACATTATGAAGCAGTATGGTTGGTGGCTTTGATATTATGTATCTTTTGTCCTTTCTTAAGAACAGATTTCGCAATCCCCACGAATAGTTATTGATCAGTTTGTTAGACGCCTAATCACAAACCGTTTTGATTGATTAAATTTAAAATGCCACTGTCCAGGCGATTTAATTGTCACTGCAACCTTCTTTCAATTTCTGACTAGACATTCAGGAGTTTCAAGAAAAGTGGTACCAGTGTGTTCAAACAATTGGCACTATTCTTCCGGTTTGATAATTATCTCTCTACTTTTTACTTTTTTTTCTAATTCAGGAAAAACTCTGTCCGGTGGAGGTATTTCAAAACGCGACATTTCAAAACGTGATACGGTACAAACCGCGATGTGGTACAAAACGCGATATAGTACAAAATACGATAATTCAAAACGCGATGTGGTACAAAACGAGATATGAACCGATTAAGATGAAGTCCGACAAGTATTTTGGAAAAGTGATCCTAAAATAGGTTTGTTAACTTAAAATTGTATACTTACAAAAAATAAAAGTGACTTTTTGAAATTTTATTAAGAATTTTATTTCATATCTATTGTTTTTTTACGTTCACTAAATTATTATGGCTCCGAATTCCTCTATTAAATAATTGAGTCATTTTACATCTTTCACTCAAAATTGAATAAAGTTCAGAATCAAACTTCATTCTTTTTTAGAAATTTATAAAATTTCCGACAATTTTCGTTTGTATTTGCCTAAATTATTTATTATAACGCAGATGGAAAAACCCAAACACTAGAAATTCACGATTATTACACGATTAATACTCAGGTAATAAATAAATGTTAGCTTCTGTTGTACTTCGACAGTTGCTTTTTTTTTTAAGTAACCACAAAACTGGAAAGCGGTTACTAACCGAAAATATAAGTGCAATAAAACATCTGCTATACTGTAGTTCGGTAACAAAAACAACACAAATTAAAATGAAATGAAAATCTGAATTTCCCACAAATCTTCGTAAACAAAATAATCCGTAAAGAAGGGAATTAAAACAATCATTATAAACATAAAATACGATTTAGTTAATTACGTTGCTGTTGATGCTCGTAGAAAATTTGCTCTATCTATTAGCAAATAATTTTATTTAATAATAGATAGATTTAATTATAATTAGATTTACATATGTACATAGAAATTGATTTCCATTAGAATAATAAATTTAATTTTTTTAAGTGACGGGAAATTCTGTTAAGCGAAAGAAAAGGGTTGGGTACTAAATCTTACATTTCAAAATCTTACTTTTTGACGAATCTTACTTTCTTCAAAAATGGGGATTTTTATGGGGAAAACGAAGGGCCGTCCCTTTTGGTGAAGGAGAATTTTAATTTAAAGTAAAATAAAATTCAAAACTGGGATACGAATAATCGGAGCATGTCAAAATCTTAGATTTCAAGAAAGTAAGATTTTGATAAAAGTAAGATTTTGAGAATTAATATTTCGATACGCTCTCGAAAGAAAATTCTGATAACTGAAGAAAAATTCCAATAGGTGAAGGAAAATTTAAGTAAATTAAAGATAATTCTACTAATTGGAGGAAAATTATGTTAGAAAATAACTTAACTTAAATAACTTAAGAAAATAACATGAACAATTTTAATTTAATAACAGTAAGTAACAAAAATAAACTAAATTCAGAAATTTAGTTTTAATTCATTAAAACATCAAGGAACATTCTGTTGTATACTCCATGTAAAATGCCTCTTAATCTTAACTTTCGCGATGCGAGAAATCAAAATTTGGTTAGATAACCCTTATTTGCGATAACAACAGCCAAGCGATTTGGCATGGCTTTTACTAAATTTTGGCAGTTTCCAGACCAATTTTTTGACATTCTTCCATAATTGCCTTTTCTAGTTGAACCTTGTCCCTGAAGGTGTGTTTGGCTGTCTTAGGTCTTAAAGTTCCCAAAAGTGTTCGATTGGGTAGATTTGGCTTTAGAATCGAGTTAGGGTCATCGTTTAGGGCAGTTGTATAGTAGTGAAATCTTAACAACTGAAGCTTTATGCTTTGGATCGTATCTTTGTAGAACGCAAACATACTTTATATTCCCATTTTCGAGCTGAATCTTTTAAATTGCTTTTGAGGACGTTTAAACCATCGCTTTGTTCACATTGCGCCACACACCATTTCGTTCTGACCTCCATGTTTTACGGTAGCAGATACATTTTTGGTCCTAGATGCTGTTTTGCGTTCTCACCACACTTTTTCCTGCTTCTTATCACATTAATACAAGGCAAACTTATTTGCATAAAAAACACCCATAGTTTTCCAAAAATCAGACGTCATATGTTTGGATTTCCTAGTACAGTTTAAACCTTTCGTTCGAAGAATTTAGAGACACAATCGGTTTTCGCCTCGCAACACATAAAAAAATTCAATTACATTGAAGTAAACATCGATCATCAATTATGAACTTGCCTTTATACCACTAAACTCATACATCATCTTTGTTAGTTCAGGTTTGAAGTTTTAAAAACTTCTCGTAAAATAAATGTTTCATCCGACAAAGTAGTCTTTCGCCGCTCTTTCACGCTATGCAATATTTCTAATCTTATTAGACTCACTTCATAAATAATTTTTTGTTTTGTTAATCGGAAACAGAATAAGCGAATTCTACAGTATTAAAAAAAAGTTCGACCGTATACAACTGAATGTTCTTGACTGTATCTATACTTGAACGATGCTTTCGCCTCTAGTGAAAGAAAGATAAAATAAATTGCATATAGCATGCCCCATTGATAATAATAAAATAGATAAAAGAATTTTTCTTGCTTTGTAAATGGTATGCCTTGTGTTAGATTACATAGAAAATTTTTATCTATTAATAAAAATTAACAAATAATAAATAGTACATAGGATATTGCCATATCAACGTTGTCTTGTATCACAGTGAGAATAAAATTCTTATAAATTTATACTCCATATACAATCAAAAAATGTAAATACATATTATGAATTGATGAACGTTTTCTACGAATCCTATTTTTTATATTGAGATTGAGCTTCTATAAATTATAAGCTATTGCAAATGCCTCTTCGCCCAGTGCGCACAACGAACGCGTACTCCGTTGGAAAAAGTATTTGGAACTTATTGATTCTGCAAATTGGCGTTCAAGATTGTACTTATAAACAGTACGTCTTAAGGGCCTGTTCGCGTCGACCGGCCAGGTATACTATACGTTGAAAAAGCTCCGCCCAACACTTGCTAATCTAGGTTGATTTTCATTTAATTCCATAGGAAGCTTTACTATATTTGATATTTGTAGGTAGTCCAATTTTGCACATTTTAAACTATTTTGTAATATGTACAAATTCATACTCAACAATCTAAAACTAAATTATTTAGAAATTTTTCCGTTACAATTTTTCATTGTTATGTAAATTTCGGTATACAACTGCAAATTTACCCATCTGCATACTCGTACTTATATAAAATACATATTTACATTTTTTTAAGTCTATTAAATTATTAAAAGAACATTAGTCTTATACAGAACATTAGCAAACAATTTAAATGTGGAAGCACACAAAAAATAAAAACTTGTGCTTCAAATAATAGGAATTATTCATCATTTCAACACGGAAAAACAACCAAAAATACAAGAAAAATGAGAATCGTATATATTGTATTATATACTGGTACATATTTGAGAAGAAAAATGCAGTGGAAATTTTTCTTTTTTGTTAGATTCGATTTTCTCTCAAAAATTGCAGAAATTACGTATACGTATTATTTTTCCTGCACTACATTTTCTTACTAGGGAGATGATGCTTAACTACACTGTTATGTATGTACTATACTCGTAACATACATAATTGTGTATATAACGGATTGAATTTAAAAATGATGAAAAATAGAATTTTTCTAATTTTTTTTATATTACTAGTGAAAATTGTTATATATAGGATGACATAAATTTATAGTTTTCCTCTCCAATTTCTAAATGATATATGTACAGTAATTTTGGAATGCCATCATCTATAATTTCAAATTCGAAATGAAAAAGGAAAACCCAAATTTTTTATATATTCAAAATATCTAAATATACATATGTACGTATATATTCGTACTCGTATTATCATCAGAAATTATTATTACTATTGTTTTCGGATTTCTTGAATATCTTTTAATTTTTATGAATGAAAATTAAAAAGTTTTCCCTTTTTTATGTGTTTTTATATTTGGAATAAATTTATTTGATTGAAAAAAATTTATTTTATTTTAATTTTCCGATAGGGTTTTTTGCTGTTTTCTAAGTTTTTCATTTATGTTTTCGACAAATTAAAATTTATCGATATTTCAAAAAAAAAAAAAACTTTTTAATAGTCAGAAGAGAAATGTGTATGTAGTCGTATTTGTTGTATACAAACTACCTCTATATATTGTAGTATAGCTGGAACTATAGTGAAAACTTTAGAATTCATAAATATTTGATTTTATGGTTATCAAATGTATTAGGTGTTGATTTTAGTGTGTGTTGAGAAAGTGTTGTTAAAATTGGGGAAAATTATTGATTTTTAGTATTTTATTTAGCACGTCCAGTTGAATGCCTGATTTTTCTATTAGAAGCATAACAGACTGGGTACTGTATGTTACAAATAACATAATAAAGCCCGAAATTTAATTTCTCATGACAATACGTATACCATTTATATTTATATCAATCTCCGCTATATTCATGACCAACTAAATACGTCAAAAAATAACTTTTATTTCAGTTACAATCAATTCTAAAAACTGCCGGTGAAAAAAACAATGAGAAGGTCAAATAAATGTGAATATTTAATTTTGAGTGACCTACCTCATATATTTACAATTTTTAGAAAATTTTCATGCGGTGGAATGTCAACTCATTCCAAGCCCAAGGAAGATACAATTTTTTTTCTAACTGGGTCACATTTACAAAAGCATTTTAAAGAAGAAACGCTGCAAAGTGAGCAAAACTGATTGTATCGCCAGATAATACAAATTATTTTCTAAATCTTTCCAGGCAAATACGACAATACATAACTTTGCCTTATTAAATAGGTTTGAAAATGGGTTTGACCAAGTCTTCCGCTCCTCTCTTTTTTGACGCTTATATTCATGACCAATTTACCAATATTTGCATTGAAGCTGGCTTATATCTCTTGCACTCACCTGTGCTAATATAGACCAGTTCTTTAAATAAGATTTTAATATGTCCCATTAAGTATTCCATCGGACTTCCGAAGGCTGTACCAGAGCAGACTTTGGGTAAACGGTGATTTTGAAAATATTTTTGTTATTTGATCTAAAATTATTTTGCAGCCAGGTTTACTAATTACGCCTAAAGCAAATAAGTTTAATATATGGGCGGGTCCATCCGTATGTAAAAATACTTTAATTTTCAGCTGCTTCACAAATTTGTATCTTTATCTTCATATTGCTAGCATTGTCGGTTAAGAAACTGACAATGGAAACATTGAAATAAGTTTCATTTTTGCGTATGCAACCTTCTACCAAATTTTTTATTATCGCTTGTGTGAGATATGCCCGACTTATCAATGGGGTTAATTAAAATAATTTCGCCATTTTTTGCCATTACACAGGAACACACAATTAGTTATATAATTTCGGATATTTGACCATCCTTCAAACGCCAGCCAAAGGCAGATTTTTAATGCCTAATAATCTGAGAGCAGAAGAGTATTTTTCTCGCAAATCGATGTGTTCATCTTCAAAGTTTATCACCTATAGTTTGCGGTTTAGCAGATGGCAATCCGGTCACAGCTTCTTACATCAATTTTTAAATACTTCATTCTCGACCGTTCTGAATGAAATATTTGTTACAAAAATAAAGCGAACAACTTTGTGATCCAAATTTTCCTTTTGTGCTGTTGTTTTAACTGTGATAATTTACTGGAACAGGATCTATTTGAAAATTTTGTTGAGACAGCATTAGAAATTGGTAGATTTATTACTGCATCGATTATAGATTGTGAAGAGGTGCTGCATAATTAGCCGGCGTATTATTTAAAAAATTATTATTCGTATAAAAAAGAACGGAAAGATGCGAACAATGTAATTTCGAAGATTTCGTGTTTTATGCATATCTGTTTCATGATTTTATTGTGCCCTCTCAAGCAAAATCCCTCGATTGCTCATGCAAGATACAACTGGATCGTCACATTATATGAAATTGCCGTTGATCGATTTCCATTCCATTTGTTCTATGAGTTTTTTGACTCACCCGCGCTTAAGATATTTGCACATCAAAAATATTAAAAATACTTGCTGTTGCGGCTATATACCAAGTGACCCATTTTAAACAATTCACTCAAATAACTCACAGAGGAAGTCCTGAATAAAAAAAAAAATGTATATGGGGCATTCTCTGTCAAATCGGTCAATCCCTGCACATTTCATATTTTGAGATAAATAAACTATTTTGGGCTTACAATTTTGCTTAGAATGTCTACTTTTTAATGCTGTATGGTGTTTTTATGGCATCCTTGAATTTTCAAAATGGCGGACCATATCTGCTAAGGAAGTCTTTAATTTTTAATAAACTTGATATAAAAACGTAATTTTAACTCTCTTAGTTTACTCGGAAGTGCTTTTGGTGTCATAGATTACACATTTTTTATTATTTTTTTACAATTCCAAGATGGCGGATCCAAGATGGCCGCCAAAATTGGCAAATTTTTCGACGTTCATAAAGATCGTTAGAAACCGTTAGAAGTGTTATTTTTAGATAATTTTTAAAAAAATATCTAAAAATAAGATTTTTTTATCGAGAATCTGGTACTTTTTTGAGAGAATTTTTAAATTTTGACCTCAGATTCGTGATCAGCGACCCCGAAACCCCCTAGATCATGTTTTTATCGATTTTCATAAACGTTGGAAAATTGACATGTATGGCGGCCATCTTGGGTCCGCCGTCTTCAATTTTCAAATTCTGACCCTACATTAATGATTACCGACCCCGAAACCTCTTACAATGAGTTTTTATTGATTTCTCTGAACATCGAATTAGCCTTCTTTCGGCCATATTCGACCACCATCTTGTGTCCGCCATCTTGAATATTAAAATTCTGATCTCAAATTCATGATGAGCAACTCCGAAAACCTTCTAGGACATGTTTCTAACGATCTTTATGAACGCCGAAAAATTTGCCAATTTTGGCGGCCATATTGGATCCGCCATCTTGGAATTGTAAAAAAAGTTAAAAAATGTGTAATCTTTGAGACCAAAAACACTTTTGAGTAAATTAACAGAGTTAAAATTACGTTTTTATATCAATTTTATTAAAAATTAAAGACTTCCTTAGCAGATATGGTCCGCCATTTTGAAAATTCAAGGAGGCCGTAAAAACGCCATACGGCTTTAAAAAGTAAACATTTTAATCAAAATTTAGAGCCTAAAAAAGTTTATTTATCTCAAATAATGAAATGTGCAGGGGGGGTGGCCGATTTGACAGAGAATGCCCCATATAATTGTGTTGCACAATTTTTAGAGGGAAATCAAACGATGGGCTTGAATTTGGCCTTGAGGTTAAATTTGCAGGTCATTTTAAGGTCAAGGCGGTTTTATTTTAATGTGAACACCCTGAGTTGAGTAGATTTTTGGGTATAGAATTAAAAAAAAAAATAACTTGCCACCCCTCTCAAGAGCGGAAGTGGGGGAAAAATTCGAGATTTAGGTGCAAAAAACGCCAATTTACGTTTTTCGCTAATTTCTATAAAACTACTAAATATTGTAAAAAGAGGTGTGCCCAAATGAAAGAAAATAACATTTCAGAAAAACAAGTTACATTATGTTTTTTTTTGTCAAAGTGATCCAAAGACTAGGAAATCGTACCCAAAGTTGAACCCTTTTTGTAAAAATCTTAAAAATAAAAATAATTAGAAGTACAAAGAAAAAAACTAACATTTTTCTCGATTTATCATTACACGACCATTTAGCCACTATCGAGTTTTAAATAAAAACACAACGAATGACAACTCTAAAACGAGAAAATCTCATGGTAATAAAAATACTTTTATCAAGATATCGTCGAGCCATGTGTAACCGGTTTTTCCCATTATAACGACTGTTTAGCCGTTATCGAGATATATAGTAAATAATAGTTTTTTTTTCACTTTATCGGCGGCTAATTATTTTAAAAGTTCTTCTCAACGCGTGTAACGATTTAGTAGTATTAATGGCCGTTTAGCCATTATCTAAATACAAATAATAAAATAACGCATGACAACCCTAAAATGAGAAAAATCTTCCTTGGTTTTTCCCTTTTTTCTGCATTTTAATAACGGGAATATTTACACAAACATATTTTTATAGATATAGAGCCGCGTGTACCAGTTTTTTACTATCAAAGACCGTTCATCCATTATCGAGATATAAATACAAATTGTGAAAAATATAAAAATAAAATTTTCAGTTTTTCCTTTTTTCAATTTTAGGTCAACAATAATTTCCTCCACTAAGATAGTAATTTGTGAGGTGTGGAAAGAGCTATCCTATACCGCGGTAGTTCCCGCAATTTCCCTTCTTAATGGTGGGACAAAACGCGATCACTTCACATTCGTCACATTCCTTTGAAGATATTACGCCAATTATGCCCAGTGCTATTGTTATTATTTGAAAACGTCGTCTTTCCACCATTCCCGATTTTTTAATTACTTGGTGTAAAGGCGAGAAAATCATTTCGCAGTTCCAACAGAGGGTTTTAAAAATCCAAATTAAATTTTGTTGAATCAAATGCACCGCAGTCGCAGAAAAAAAAAACAATAACAATTTAGCGCGACCGTTTTTGACACAACTAGAAGATTAAAAACAAAAATAAAAATTATTGGTAATATTTTAAACTGGCATAATCCAGTCATACCTTGGATAGACATTAATAAAGATAATTTGTGGAAAGATTCCAAGACAGACTGACTTCGAAATAAGGAGAATTATAGAAACAAGGAAGCTATTACCTCGTGATAAATTCGAAGAAATTCTACCATCAAATTTGGAGCATGACTCTGCAGTGTAAAACGCCATATTCCAAGGTAAAACTGATAGAAATTCTTACCGGGTGGCCCATCACAGCAAGTGGGATGTTTCTGCCAAATATTAATTTCCCTCGGCCAGTCAATAATCGAGAATTAGTATGTTTTAATTGCGATGAGAAAGGCCATACTTTCAATAATGATCATTAAGCTTCCATTCGGTGGTTCTGCCATAGATGTGGTATGAATGATACGGTATTCGCTGAATGCCTAAAGTGTTCGAAAACCCAGGGGTCAGTGGAAAACTGGGAGCCACGGAACCCCGAAAATAATTGGACCCAGCCAGTCGAGGCAGATCCGTTAAATTCTGTTCATAATTCTCATTCTAGGCTCCAAAAATGTATCATCATCAAACTCCAATCAAATGTCTATTAACTTACATTCTCAAACAAGCGCTTCTGGCAATCCACATATTTAAACTCAGAATCTTACAATACGCTAGAACGTCATTATAATTTACATCAGCGCAAGCGAATTAGAGTTGAGTATAAGGGTTTGCTAGATAATGGAGCTACGGCTAGTGTTTTAGGTGCTAGATCAGAATCCTTCCTAACCGATCCAAAAATAAAATTTTATAGTTCTTCATCTTCTATTAATAACGAGTTTTTGGGGATATCTTTGCTGCAGTTAGCTTGAACAATAAGTGTCATAAGTGTCCCTGGTTTGGAACAACGATTGTATCTTGAAATCGATTTCTGGAACTTGTTCCGCGTGACACCCACTTTATGTGCCTTAACAACTATTGTTAATTCTAATTCGGATATGTCTAATTACCATACTCTCTCACCAAAAAACCAAAGCAAGTTAAACAATGTCATTGAGAAAATCACTTAGTTTGGTAAACTGGGGTTAGGCAAAACTTCTTTGCTGACACACATAATTGATGTTGGTACTGTTGACCAATTAAACAGAGATTTTACGATGTGTCTCCCGCTGTTCAATCGCAACTATTTGCAGAACTGGATAGAATGCTGTCATTGGGCGTAATATAGGAGAGCCCCCGGTTACTTTGGTGCGTAAAATAAGCGGCAAAGTTCGTCTCTGATTCGATACCCGTGAATTGAACAAGGTCACCGTTAAGGACACTTATCGATGGATTGCTGGGATGTTTGGATCAAATCAGGTACATATCTTGTATTGGTCTTAAAGACGCCTTTTGGCAGATCCGTTTTGACTAGCAATCCAGAGATAAGGCGGCGTTTGCGTTAAAGGAGGTTGTAAGTCGCTTAAATAACGCTGGGTTCACCATAAATATTAAGTTTTGGGCTACATAATTGATGACGGATGTCTCCGAACTAACCCTGGTAAGGTTCAAGCAATAGCTGACTTCCCAATTCCAAAAACATCTCAGCAATCGTCGTTGTTAGGGAATAGGAGCTGGTATCGCCGATTCATACAAAATTACGCTAAGTTGTCCGCACCTCTCACTGACTTATTAAAAAAGGGTTTTAAGACTAAATTGACCCCTTTTGCTCAAACTGCCTTTAAATCTTTGAAAATCGCTTTGTCAACCTCACCTGTCCTGGCAAATCCGGACTATAGTAAACCCTTTTATAAACAATGTGATGCCAGCACACGATGCCGAGAGTGCAGAGCATCCGACAGTTTTCATTTCGCAAAAACTAAACGCCGCACAGAGAAACTATTCGGTTTCCGAGTTGGAACGTTACGCTGCTGTGCTGAGCGTCAAGAAATGTAGACCGTTTATGAGGGTACCCCTTTACTATTTATACAGACCATGCTAGTCTGCTGTGGCTAATGTCCCAGAAAGATTTGTCAGAACGGTTAGCGCGCTGGAATCTTAAGCTCCAATCTTCTGTCTTTCAGATGGCCTACAGAAAAGGTTCATCGAATGTAGTTCCGGACGCGCATTTTATGATCAAATAACATTCGGTGGAAGTTCGTTCGTTGAAGAAAAAGTTGCAACACGTGCGAAACAGGAATTTCTTTCAATCTGTTCCGTTGAATCAACAATAAACAGTGAACTGTTACTTATTGACCTTACAACTCCTGCCTTTTTGGAGACTGATTTCACTGATTTAATTGAAAGTGTTAAAATGATGCCGGATTCTAACAACAACCTTCGCGATCAAGACAGAAAACTAATTATTGCTCCTGACTACGGCTTACGTTATCAAGACACGGACGTGCCCACTTGGAAACTGGTCGTTCTCAACTCTTTAGTTGCATCTCTTATCTGATAGGCACATTTACTACCTTCAGCCGCTCATATGGGAAATGGGAGTAGCTAAGACGTTTGAAAGTATTCAAATATAGTTTTTTTGGACACGTATGTGAGATGAACAAAGCTCTAAATTATTCAGACAACGGTAAACAGTTTACCTCGAAGCTTTTCCATGAGTTGTTACAGAAATATGGAGTTTATCATACCCTAACACCAATTTACTCTCCTCAAAGTAACGCGTCTGAACGAGTAAATCGCACAATCCTTTCTGTTGTTCGCTCTCACCTTTCCGATAGCTATACTGAATGGGATGTTCATGTTTCAGAAATTGGTGGTACTCTACGAAATGTGTACCATTCATCTACAAAGTTCTTACCTCATGTCTTAGTTTTCGGGCAACATATGATTTTACATGGCTCAGACTACAAGCTACGGCGATTACTCGGAGAAGCTGATAATAATTACTTATACGTGGCCTCGAAACATGATCGACTATAAATGTAGTTCGGGAAAAGGTGTTACATTACCTGAAAGTAGCTTACCAGAAATGTGTCCAGCGTTACAAACTTTGTTTCAGAGTGTTCTAAAATATCTAAATTTGTTCCTGCCGTCATCGATAGGGGAATTGGAAACGTTGCTTATAAGGTTAAAGATCTACAAGGTAAACCCATTGGCACTTATCATGGGAAGGCGTACGTATTTTAAACATTGATCGCATTTGTATTACAAAACGTCCATTGAGTTGATATCCAACCATTTCAAGTGGCGAACTTTTCTGAACCGTTTCTTTTAAAGGCCTTTAACGTGCCTGCGGTTTTCATAATGGCTCCTCGTTCGGTTTCCACGTGCCGATCCTGAATCTAGCACCCGGGTATATTAGCGGTATTGTTTTGGCGATATCTAGTCTTTTGTTTGTTGACTTTTTTAACAGTAAGGTAACAGTTAATTTGGAAATAGTTTCATTTATTTTGGAAATGGTTTCGTTTAACTTGGGAAAAGTTTCAATTTAACCTGTAAAAGCTACTTGGTAGGGACTTAACGAACATAGTTAAATAAACTCCTTATTTTTTCTAAATAAATGGTACATGGGAGTCTCATTTGTGGAACTAATTAACATCATATTGCTGATTATGTCAGTACGAGGTTGGGTACATTAATTTCCTTTTCCCTTAAAAAGAAAAGAAAAAATTATTCGTTTTATGTCAAGCACTTAAAATACATTTTATAAATTTTCACATTCGTCATCATAATTTGTATAAATAATAAATGACCATTTCACATTTTCGACTAAATAACTTCTTTGATTTTATTACTCCAGTTCCAGCCAATAAAGCATCACAAGAAATTAATTCGCAATATGACAAGATATTTGAGTACTGCCGTCGTTTCATCGAACTCATAACAAAAAGAAATTTTGATTTACATTTTTTGATTTAAAACCAAAACGTCTTAATTGCTGTTGAACTATGGGGTTAATAATGAAATAAATCAATTTTTTATTTCCTTCGCAGAGCCGTCAACGTCATGTAATTTTTTTATTAAATTCATTATTTTTAAAGATGGATAAAGTATGAAATAGAAATACATATAAATAAAATAATACGACGATTCTGAATTGTCATGCTGCGTCAAAATATATATTTTAACCCTGAATGACAAATTTCATTGCCTTTCTTTTTTTCAATACCGTTTGTAAGTAGTTAAGTACAAAAGAACTCAAAAAAATTAAGAAAAAAAAACATTCAAAGAATTCTTAAGAAATAAATAAAGAAAAGAATGAAGAAATTTATTTATATATAAATTTTAAACTAACATTAATTTGAAAAAAAAAAAATATGTATAAAGACGAGAAATGTATTATTATAAATATACGTATGTACATAAATGTATATAAGGGTAGTATGTAAGTATTTAATTTATAGAGAGAGTATTACTAGAAAATTTCCAACACTTTACACATTTTTGCCATCAGTTATATAGTATCAAGGATTTTGCAGTACATTTAACTTTATATTCGCGTTCAATTTATTTCGATTTTGTTTAGCACATGGAATTTTAAATTATGTTTATCGCGATACGATATGCTAGTGTTCAGCACACATTACAAATTAATACTGTTAAAATAAGCGACGAAGTTCAATTGAAAATTTGTAATAAATCTGCATACAATTAAAATTATTTGTTGCGGTTGGTTTGGTTAAAATATGATTGCTATTTTCAATGCACATTTGCACAATTTCACAGAAACCATTAAATATAAACTCCCACAATTAACATTTTATCCTTTTTATTTGTTCAGCTGAAATCTCGAGATTTGTTTGGAAATCATTTGAATTCATGATGGTCTCTCACTTTATTAACTTTGTTTTTGTATACCAGACTTTCTGACTTTGTGTTTTGATGGGAAAATTTGTCTGATTTAATTAAGTGTCTGCTTAAGCTGAAGTCTAGTGCATCATTTACACAAGTAAGATAAAAATACAATAAATCCAAAGAATTATTCTAGATCGAAATTATCTAAGAAAGGGAATGCTTTTGTTGTTTAAACAAAATAAACACATTTTGTGCACAATTATTGGCAAACAACAGGAATTCAATTTATTTTATTCAAACTTATTCAAAAAGTTCACTTTAAAGTAAGACTGCGATTTAATTTTGAGCATCTTCCCAAATTCAAAATATCTCTTGTGATTTAGAAAATTAAAATAAAAAATAAAAAATTCAAACAAAATTATTCTCCAAAAAGATCACAAATCGGGCACAGATACTTCCCAGTTCCTACCAACAAAATATTAATGCTGTGTTAAATAAATTCTCTAATATTTAGTCGTGATCTTTAAAATGAAAAAAAAAAAAAAAATAGAAAACTTCATTTAAAGGGGGAAATTTACCATAAATTACGAGATTTTGTATGTGTGCTTGTATATGTGTTCTTCTGTTTTGTTCGTGAAAAATTGAAAATTCATTTTAATGATGATAATAAAAAGGTTCAATATGTCAATTTGAAAAATTGAACAAAATTTCCAAATTTATTGGAAAACCAATATATCAATTTTTTTGTTGGATGTTGTTCTCGTCCCTTCAAAAAAAAAAAAACTTTTTTACCATAATAAACATTTTGTTTTAGTTTTTGGGGATGATGGTTTGTTTCTATTCTATCTAGCAATATTCTCTTACATAAGTATTCGTGTACAGTCCAACCTGGATAATATTCAGCATACAATGTTTAAGTGAAATTTTTGGTAAAGTGAATATATCAACTTTTTTGTAGAAGGGTCACTGATTTCAATTATTTCCTCTTACAGCTTTGTTTATCTTTTAAATTACTTTACGCCCATTCTAATTATATTCTTGAATCACACAAGCGAGATTAATAAAAAAGGGAACCGAAATCGAATCCTTATTAGAGAATTTCATGTTTCTCGGAAATACTTGAGATTTTACTTGCTTACTATTGTACATACCATACTGTACAAACATTTTTTATGCAATTTTTGGTATATAGTTTTTAACAAACTAATGTTACATCATATTGGTAGTCGAAGTATGTTGTGTTGTGGTAATATATTATTAAACTATGTCTAAATTCCCCATATAAAACAATAGATGCTTAACAAAAAAAGTTTAAATCGTTTACCATTAATTCATTATACACACATACAATTTAAAGAAATAATAGAATCTCTTACAAACAGAATACACAGATGTTTCTATTATTTTATTTTTCGCCTTCAAAATTTCGTTTTCCGTTCCACCCACTAAGTTATAATTTTCTTGGTGGAACCTTTGTTTTGCTCTTTGTCTTTGTATTTTGGGTAAAAACAAGTGAAATGAAAGTTCATTTTCAAGTTCAAGATTAATAAAATAAGTCTAAATTTATTTTGATTTTGTACTGTTTCCGACATATTAGGAGAACTGTAAATGAAGACTACCATAATTCTTTGTAAACAGTAAAAAAATAAATGAGGAAGTAGGAAGTCGAATAATATAACTTAAAAGGGGTATGCAACGTACCCTACACCGCTAAAAATGTAGAAATTTTGAATACACGTATAGAAAAGATATCGGCTTTTTGTAGATAAAATATATTAGCAATAATGGCATTCACAACATGTTTCGACTTGTTAATCAGAAAAAATGAACAGGCCACCAATCATTTATAATATATCTACCAAAAAAATAGAAATATCAAAATTCCCCCGTACATTAACCCGAGAGTCAAACAAAGTGTATCGACTCCAAAAAAAAAAAAGTTTCCGTGAGTTTTCTCTGTAGTAGTTTGCTTTCGTACTGACAAGCTCGCACGAACAAAAAGTTCGGTCTACTCAATTACTCATCAGGTAACTAAGACCAAACTACGAAAATACAATTCTAACTTCACACATTAAGTATTAGGCAAGGACGTACTGACTTAGCGAATTATATTCTCTAAATCAAAACTCAAGGAAAACCCTCATTTCTGTGTGTCACATCAAATAAATTAAACAAAGCTAGTAAAACGAAAAATTGTTTACTAATATTATTGATTCATAATCGTGAGCAACGTACATATATATATATATGTAAGTATATGTATATATTTGCAATGTCTATACATACATAAACTATAACATACACATAATGATTAATTATTTTTGGCGGCAAAATCCAAATAGTGTTGGGGAGATCGGCTCTTCTACTTCGTTTATTACTCGCTCTTTGTGTCTTCTTATGTAGAGGCTTTCCCAAGCATCGAGTTAAGGCAGATTCATAGTTGCCTTCGTTCGTTCGTTAATTCGTTCTGAAATTTTTATTAAACAATCATATACCTTGAAAATGACGTTATTTTTGTGTGTGTCCGTTTGCTTGGATAAAAAATATTTTCAGAACGAATGAACGAACGAAGGCAACCATGAATCCGCCTTGTGTTGAATTGTCGATGTTTATGTTGAGATGATTATTTTGCAATGCATGGTAGGCAATCGAAGATTTTAATAGTCTGTCATATTTAATAAGTGCCTTTATGCTCTTTGAATCTTGTATGTATTGGCCGTTTAGTTTGGCCAATATATAGACCACAGCTGATTTGATAAATACCGGATTTTTGAAGCGTTGGTATTTCGCTTTTCAAATTACATTTTATTTTTGTTGGAGAAGACAAACTCAACTGCATCTCATGCTTCTTGAATATTGATTTTAGTTTGTTCGTGATTGCAGGTTCATGCCAGCATTTAACTCTTTTAACATCTGTTGTGTCTGGTCTTAGAGTGGTTAAATTTTATCTACTGATCGTCCTTGAATGTTTCCACACTAACGTATCGACTAACTTTACCTACCTTTACATACCATGCTATTGAAGGCTACATTTTTTATGTTGACTGAAATATGAGAATCATTAGTGATATAACGTGTTGTGTTTGTGAGTTTTCTGTAAATACCTATGTCGATTCCATTGTTGGTTCGCATTAACAAAAGATCTAAAAATGGCACAGATCGGAAGTGAATTTTGAGCATTGCGAATATAAAGAAGACGAAAATGTACGATTGCCCAGGGAAATATTTTAGGAAATATTTTACCAATGAACCTTTCTAATTGATGGTCCAATACACAAATATCTATGCCTTTCATAATAAGGCAAATTTTTAAAAATACCAATGTCATCGAACTAAATAAGTTGTCATTTTACACATATTTTTTGGGAGTGCGTGTTTCCCCCAGCTGTAAACGTACTGGGAATGGGATAATTTTATTGAACACGATTTATGTTTAGAAGAACAAATGATACCTTTTACAGGGCATTTATCAATCAAACAGTATATAAAAGGTGCATACAACTTATGACTTTTAAATGTTAGTTAAATGTAAAATTGTTAATGTAATTTTTAGGAAACCCTTGCCCTTGGGGCTTAAAAATCTACGTTTTGTGCGGAAAGAGTGGCCAGCCATATGATTTTCTAATGTATCAAGGCGCCAATACAGAAATACCGGTGAACTTAAAACAGCAATTTGGTCTTCGGGCAGCAATTGTCATACATTTATGCCAAAGACTCGAAAAAAAATGGAGGTGTGGCCAACACACGACTTTCTTTTACGAACAGCGAATTTTAAGAAACTTTTATAATGCAAATTTCTTGCAAACTTTATTAAGATTGTTTTTATTTTTTCATGTTTTCTGTAAATTGTATATTTTTGAAATATTTGTAAAATAAATTTTCTGTTTCACGGAATCTGGGACCTGGAACTCCAAATATTATGTAAGAGATTTATGAAGATATATCTGTTTTGAGGTCCCTTGAGTCCGAAAAAGTGGGTTTCAAAATGATGTCTGTCAGTCTGTCCATTTGTCTGCTCGTCTATCAGTCTGTGTCTTCTCTATACCCCAGATGGCTTAACCAATCGAACAAACACTTTAGATTTAAGCTTTACTTATGTAAAAGAAAGTAATAAAAAATAATAAATTTGTAAGAAGTTTGGGTAATTGGTTTCTCAAAATTCCCTCTTCGTAGAAGAAATATGTTGGCCACACATCAATTTTATTTTTTTTATAAAATTTTTTAATTTTTTTTTTAAATTTTTTTTTTAATTTTTAATTTCTTTATTTGTACTTTTTTTATTTTTATTTTTTGGAAACATTTTGTATTAGAAGTTTTTTGTAAACCTTATACTTTTTAAGATATTTGCAAAACAAATTTTCTGGCCCAAGGGAGTGGCCACTTCCGGTTGACCGATTTGAAGTAAAATTCACTGGGACCTCCCAATTTATCAAAAAAGCTTAAATCTGAAGTTTCAGTTCGATTGGTTAAGCCATCTGGGCTGTAGAGAGGACACAGACTGACAGACAGACGGACAGACAGACGGACAGACAGACGGACAGACTGACAGACAGACTGACAGACAGACTGACAGACAGATATCATTTCGAAACCCACTTTTTCGGACTCGGGGGATCTCAAAACAGATAAATCTTCAATAATCTCAAGGTCGAAAATTTTCATGATTACTATACTTTATTTTACTTACGTAAAAGAAAGTAAAAGGGGCACAATTTATTTTTCGACAATTATTTTACTTCGTATGACTTAGTTGAAGTTTTTAAACAGAAGGAAATAAACGCTGCCGGAACAGACGCTGCAGGAACGGTTCGTATAAATAAATTTGCCAATTCTCGTTTTACGATCATTCATTTAAAAAAAAATTACGGCCAAGTGGACGAATTACATAGTAAGCCATGACAACAAAATTATCATTCTCAAATGGTTGTAAAGGGAATGTGCATGTGGGCGCCGTTCAGAGGTACAGCTTATGTATAAAACTGTATAACCAATCATTGATTGATTAGATCAATACAGAATTTTTAACAAATCTACAAAATATACATTACGGGTATCTAGCAGTTGAATTGAGTATCGTCGAGAAATGCGAAAGCGCAATAAAAAAGGAAAAGAAGTTTTGAACCTTTTAAATTTCAGATTACAAATTGCGCAATTTTTAATTCATTGTAATACTGGAAAGAAGAAGGTAAGGCCACAAAACGATACCGTTTTAAACGAAAGCACCGCCCAACCAAGACAATTTCCAACCAAGACAAGGAAGTAAAATACGATGGATATAAATATCACTTCCCATTATTTGATGAAAAAACAAAAAGCTACTCATTGTAAACAGCCCGACTGCACAGAAAGAACCCAACTGTATTTTAAAATGCAAAGTGCATTTATGCTGTTTGGCCAAGCGGAATCCTTTCTATAAATTCCTTACAAAGTAGGAGCAAATCTACATTAAAAAACTATCCAAAGGACTGAACTGATAAACTTTTGTAATTTATTTTTATTTAATTTAAATTTTATTTTATTTTTAGAATATTTTTTGTGATTTATTTATTTTAATTATAAATGATGCATTATTTCTAATTTATTTAAAAAATAATACAAAATATCATGAATACAAAATGCCTTATTTTAATTACATATTAAGGTAAACATTTACATCACTTTGTTACTATTGTACATTACCATGCACATTTTGAAAACCCCGGAAATCCGAAAAATTTTAGAAATATTTTTACATTTTTGAAACCTGCGAAAATGTTCTTGAATGGTTAATATTAGCTGCATCTCAAGAAACCAAGCTATCCGGATCAAATCACATTTTACATGCAAACCATAGACACGATAAACTGATTCTATAAGGTATGCTGAAGCGCATCTATTGCTATATCCTTTATTTAAAAAATTACGTCATTCGGTTCAAATAAATATTTTTCAGAGCATCATTTCATAGTGAACAAACAAGCGAATAGTGTTGTATATTGCGAAAATTGTAATAAAAAGTAATTTTAATAAAGTTAGAAAGCTATAAAGTTATAAATATATTTATACATAAATAGTCCTTGCCGGATCTAGAGCATGTCGGTTATTAAGGAAAAATAATCATCCTTTACCAGGTGAATTAACCTAGCGAGGATGGGCTGGTAAAATAAACATTGAGCCAGGTTTCCTAAATACCGTTTTCAAACTGTTCGGAAAATTTGAAACAAATGTGGGTCATTTCAGCTGATGAAATGAAAATAAAAAAGCTGTAGGTATGAATACGATAAAAAAACGATGCAGTTTTACCACCAGCAAATTACGTTCAAGTAATAATGGCCCGAGGAATTACAAAAACTTGGAAACAGGTCACGTCTCCTATGGTTACGATCGACAGTTGACCAGAAATCTTGTAATAAATGCAATCAATAAATTGGAAGTAATCGGATGCAACGTTGTAGGCATAATAATTGATATGGATGGTGGTAATCACGACCTTTGGAGGCAACTGAACGTGACTGTTGAAAAGCCTTACTAAAAGAGTTTGTTTTTGGCCGATGTTCCACACCTGATGAAACTTGTTAGGAACCTTTTTATTGATTCTGGTTTTATGATAGATGGGAAACATATTACCAAACAAAGTCTTGTTGAGTTGCTCCAGAAAACGTCGGCCGGCTTATGAGCTTAACATTGCCCATAAACTAAGCAGTCATCATCTGACGGTGAAAAGAGCTGGTGGACAAAAGGTGAAGTTTGCTACACAGCTTGCAAGTGCAATAACTAGGATGGGCACTTTAGGAATATGCCACAGTGAAAATTGGGATAAATCTGCCGATTTATTAAAAAAGGTGATTAAGTTTAATTTAGGAAAGAAGTCCCTGCAATTGATTCACGAGAAAGATTAAAAGCGTAGGGCCTGCCAAAGAAGATTCAAGATGGGTTATTAAATGATGTCAAACATTTAATTAATGAAATGAGAGTCGGAAACTAGACTACTTTGCTGCCGTTTCAAAAAGGAATTTCAGTAAGCAGTAATGCTCTTCCTTGACTGTTCGAAGAACTGAAAACGCAGTAAGGCATTAGTTACTTGTTAACCTATAGATTAAATCAGGATATTTTAGAGTTGTTTTTGATATTATGAGGTCAAATGAAGGGTTCCACGATCCCCCAACACCTCTCGAATTCAAACATCCTATGAAGAACTTTCTTCTCAGCCGAAATGAAACGATAGTGTCACAGTCAGCAAATGTAGAACAAATCGGAATACCAAGTGATGAAGTGTTTGAGTCAATTGCAATATCTGAAACAACATGCACATCATGCTTTCGTCAGCAATATTGTATGATTTTAATATTGATGAAATACCATCACCAATAGAAAAAATCCAGGAATAGGAGCATGAGTTCTAATACTATTTTTAAGTGCAAAATGTACTTCAAAATGTGAAAATTGAACAAAATAATTTCAGAAAATAGTTTAAATAAAAATTAAAAATTAAAAAAAATTATAACGTAACAAAATTGAATGCTTTTAATTTTATTGGCTTCCTCACCCGTAAATCTGCGTAGCTGGAATCAACATTTTTCTTATATTGTGGAATTTAGCAAACAACAAGAATGTACTCGTATATGGTATGTGTGAAGAGAAATATTTTAAATTTGTGTATACTTATGATTGAGTATTTAACATTAAACAAACCAAGCATAATTAGAATAAAATAGAAATTTGATTGTTCGATGCTTTATGACTGTTTTGTTTGATACAGCGTTATCAATTTAATACAAAAAATTAAATTAAATGTGATATGACGAAATCTCCTTTTTTGTTATTTGAAAACAATATCGACCTATCCAAGTAAGAATATGATAAGTGAAAAATCCTGTATTTCCAAAAGAGCAGTATAAAGGTTTAATTAGTTCTTTTTGCTGCTAGGAATAAACGGATCACTTTTTGTTCTACGATTTTTCTTTGTAATGTATTTGTAATAAAACTGTGCATGCCTTATAAACCCAAATTCAAAGTATTTCATTAAAAATGATCAAAGATCAAGTTCTCGATGAAACAAAAATGTAACTGCACTTACCGAATGTACAAAATAAAAATATTCCCACAAAAAATAATAAACCGTCCTTTTTAATCGAACAGTTGGAAAAATATTCCAAGAATAAAAGTATAACGAACTTTGTTATACATATTTAAAACATTATTTCCGAAGAAGAATATGATAAGTGACTTTATCGTTGATTACCAAAAGAAGTTTTTCGTTATCATTAACGTTAAATCACTTATAGAAACATTAATTAAATCGTTTATACTGAAGAGTATTATAAAGTGGCTATAAATTCTTTTACCTGGATTTTTAGTTAAAAACGCATTATTTTAAGAATATAAAATCGGCATAAATTTATCAATTTTAAGATTAATTCAAGAGTCCAAAAATCGCATTCCCGTAAAACTATTATAACTGAGGGTCTATTAACATGGTCTTAATTGGATAGGTCGATATGTATGCGTGCATTTTTTGGACCGAATGACGACATGCGCAGTAAAATACGGTTTTGAAACAACTGTCAATCATACCTTATAGAATCAGTTTATCGTGAACGATAGACACATTTTGATCCAATTTTGTTTTTGGATCAAAGTTTGCATATAAAATGTGATTTGATCCGGCTAGCTTGGTGTCATGAAATCAGCTATTATTTTACAACCAAACTCGTGTTATGTACTAGGTTTCATATGTAAAAATTTGCACTATTTTATTCTGTTGAATAAAATATTGTTTAGACTCAAAAAAACAGCTGAAGATGATGTGCAACCATTACGAAATGCATTCTGCGTATGGTTTAAAATAAAATTAGTTAGGCTTTGTGTTTTATTTAATTTATTTTCAACATGTAAAGTGTTAATTATTTAACCAGTTCCACGGTAAAAGTGTTCATAATTTAAAAAAAATTAAGAAGAGGAGAACAAATTATTTATTATTAAACATTTTTAAAAAGTACATACTTGCTAAATTTATCTTTAGTTTTACAGGTGCACCTGAGATGTATGTACTTACTTACAGAAAATTACGAAAAACAATTATTTAATCACGAAATTTTCACACATTCTAAATATTTGGTGAATTTGTTTTGCTTTTTTTACAATTTTTAAACTTGAAATTTTACCAGGAGGTAGTTTTTGGTTCGATTTTACAAAATTTGTGTTGCCATGTGAATTGACTTAGTGACCACACAATTTTTAGTAAGCTTTTACTTCAATTTGGCCAGAATGCAGTTGTTATGGAAATTTTATAACTTTTGGTTTAAATAAGCCAATTATTACAAGAAAATAAAATGGATTTTCTTAACTGATGTTTATATATGTCCATTAGGGCGGATTAAATTTTTAAATGGTCTGGAGACTCCATTTTTCTGAAAATTCATTTAGTTTTAAGCTAAAAAGTCCACAACACGATATGGCTATGATGAATTTCGAGCCTGCATAATTTGATTTGAAGATTTTTCTTTATATAGAGTGCGAGTTTTTTAAATGCCGGGAGTACGGTGCTAGATAGGAGAAAATTACTTATAATGAAATTTGTTAAGGGTCGAGGGGGACATCGGATGGGAACCTTCAATTCAATCTTGACTACGACCTTCAAAGTTATTTAAAAGTCAAATTGAATTTTTTAAATATAAATCCCTATTTTTGACCCAAGATTCAAAAACGCAAAATTTTACGTTCAGATAGGCATTCTAGGTTCTTCCTTTGAATGACTTTCAGGTGTTAGTTCAAGGACAAATTACTAAATAATTAGAAATGATCTGCAAATAATGAATGTTAATGGTGAATATACTAACCCAATACTAACTTGGTACCTTTGATCATGGTGCCAACAAATTTAAATTAAGTCATTCTCTATTAAAATTCATTATTTGCTGATTATTTCATATTATTTAGTAATCTGTCCTTGTACTAACATCTGAAAGTTATTCAAAAGAAGAGAATAAACTTCCTATTTGAACGTAAAATTTTGCGCATTTTCCGAATCAGAGGTCTAAAAATAGGGCTTTTCATTTAAATCAATCAATTTGACCATCAAATGACCTTGAAGGTCGTAGTCAAGGTCGAATTAAAGGTCACCATCTGATGACCCCTCGACCCTTAACAAATTTAATTAAAAGTAATTTTCTCCTATCCTCCACCGTTCTCGAGATAAAAGCCTGGCATTTTTTTAAAACTAACTCTGTATAAAAAAAATCTTCAAATGAAATTATGCAGGCTCGAAATTCATCGTAGCCGTATGGTGTAGTGGACATTTTTGCTTCAAATACAATGAATTTTCAGAAAAGTGGAGTCTCCAGACTAGAAATTTTTTCTCCATACAATTTAATCCGCTCTATGTACATACTATATGTTGAAATTCAAACATAATATGAAAATATCTTGAAGATCATAATTAAGAATTTGTAACGTTTTCATTTAAAAATTTGTCTTAGAAAAAAAAAGTAATTTCCCAAATGTTTTATAGGAAAAATTTGGTTTTTTCTCGTTTCTAATTCCTATATAAAAGATTCGTTTTTCAGACTATGGCTTTGTATAATCTAGATAGCTTTGATATAATACATGTATAAAAAAACAAACTAGCTATCTATATAAAAAAATCAATATTAAATTATAATGAATAAAGATTATCAAGATATAAGAAATCTATTTCTAACCCAGATTTTTATCAAAAGGAATATTAATTTAATATAATTACCATCATCATCATCACTTTTGCTTCTTGTTTTATTTTTATTATTATCGAACAAAATACACATATGTACATAATATAGATAAAACAAAACAAATAGAAAATTATAGTTTTTTTTCTTTTAAATTTTGCAGTAATTTTCAATTTAAATTTCCTTTTTAATTTTTTTTTTTAATTCCAATCTACATTCAACGTTGATTAACGGCAACAACATTGTGCTCTATATTCATAAAATAATGGAAGAATTAATATAAAACGAAAATAACGATAATTATTATGGAAAGCGAACATAAACAGTAGCAGAAAATAGCAACAGTAATTGTAAAATAAAAATGGTTCTACACATCCAGCAGTTATGATAAGACGAGCATAATGTCATATTCTAATTTGCTAATACTCTATTAGGAATTAGACCTATGTACGTGACGCGATTACACTCTTTTTACTTATATAATTTATATTTGGGCAGAACTTCATTAAGGAGTATCGAGAAATCTTACAGTACCGAATTCCCTCTGATTTCTCGATTCATTCGTCAACTAGTTCACGGAAAATAGCCCCTGAAATAAGGGTGTTTTACGCTTTTTTAATGCATTTTATACTATTTTGCTCTACACCTCTTATTTGTTGACCATTTATATTGCTTGAGTTCATTTGTTTTTTTTCACGCTAGGTAAAATTGTAAATTTTTCTTGTAAAATAAAAACTGTTTAGTTTACTAATTTCAAAAGGAAATATTTTCTGTCCCCAAAATGTAATACATAATTTGTTAATTGACACCATCTACTTCAACAAAATTTACAAAAATATTGTTCATATTTAGATAATCTGGCTCAATTGTATATAAGTGCGTACATACTTAATTAAAAAAAAAATTATTGGTTTCAGACTCGATTTTTTTCTTGTATCTTTTGCTTTAGTTTTCGGACTCAATTCAAATCCATTTTCCAAAAGCATTTTGTTGTTTACTGGAATTTTCTTTTTATACAAAAACGAAAGCAAAACAAACTTTGTATAAACAATGCTTTTGAAAATGGACTTAAATTGAGCCCGAAAGCTTAACCAAAAAATAAAAGAAAGAAATCGAGCCTAAAACCAATAAAACAAATTTTAATTGATCATATTGTTTGGACTGGGTATTGTAATTGAATAAATGTTGCAAATATCGAACGAGAAGATAACAATACACACATTTTCGCACACCTATTAAGCCGATCTTTAATAAATTCAAATAATTTTAATTTTCTTAAATTGTGGAGAGTAAAGTGTTACTTTTTTTAATTATGTACAAAGCCTGTTCTAAACTTTCTATAAATATAATACATGCATATTATCTAATGCAAATTATTCTGCTCCTATATGTGCATGTACTTCCGAGCGACCAAATCGATTTAGGCTTATTGTTTTTTTTTTTTGGTATATGGATCACAAAAAAGAGTTTAATGCTGCTAGTGACTTGTGTATGTTGAATTACTCCACTTGTTGAAATTTCAACCGGTCGAAATGTGGGACTATTTTGAAAATCAATCAGAAAATTGGGGATCGGGAATGGATTTATTGTGACTTTTTTTAGTAAAGTTAGAAAAAAAAAATTATTTCTTATTGTTGTTTATTTTCCCTAAAAATTTTTGTGGTAGGTAGTAGCTTTAAAAGGAAACTATTTTCTGTCTACATTTGAAAAAAAAAAATCCAACACACAGTAGACTTTGAAAAAAATAATTCCAAATCGTCCTAAAAAAAGTCACAATAAATCAATGCCCAATTCGAAATTCCCCGGGAAAACCAGAATAGGGCCGCCGCACAGTGCGGCAAAATCGAAAAAAGCTGGCCAAAAGTCCAACAAAAAAAGTTCCTTGATGGGGTTTTTGTCCATTGGGTTGACTATAGGACATGTCTGACGTTCAGGCATTACTCATGGAAGATTATGTTTTCTTTCACTTCCTCTAGAATATTCGTTACAATACTACCTTTGTTCGAATTCTTTCAACATGGTTACAGAAATAGTAAACAACGCGCTTGTTAAAAGTAATACAGAAAATCGAAAGCGCAACCAATTTTTATCGGACTAAATGGAATCAACTTCTAAAAGTAAGCAAAACATGTTAAATTATAATGTACTAATTTTGAAAGTATCAAATACCAAAAAAGCAGTAATTAAAGTCGATTTTACCAATGTCAATCTTTAAAATACGATATGTTATTATCAAAAAGTTGTGTTGTTCTGTCGTGTTCGATTGTAAAACTTATCAGAGGTTGTAGGTGAAAGTATTATCTTCCGAATACAAAAAAAATTGGCTGCTTTAACCCTTTAATGCATAGTGTAGCATATCTGCATCATGTTATTCTAATTTGAACTGCATCTACATTTGAGCATATTTTTTGTGTTTTGTTTCGAATATCTGTTGTTCATTTGTTTTTCTATCTCGTTTCACACAATTTTTTGTTTTTTTCTGCGTTTTGAAAATAAAATCGCCATTTAGAATTAGTTAGTCGATGTTTTGCATATAGTTAGTAGTAAACATACATTTACATATGTAATTTTTTTTAAATAAGAATATTGTTTTTGAATATTTATTTTAATTTTGAATGAATTGCCTTATTATTAAGAAGCGTTATAAATGAAAAAATATTTAAATTTTTTACCACAAATCCATAATGATGCAAATAGGCATAATGTCATAAAATCAATTTTCCGGGAAAACTAGCTGCTTCCAACCATTTTTACTTTGAAATCCTTTTCAACCAAACACATCTTTATAAGAAAAAAAGCATTTCAATTAAAAAGAAAAAATCATGCATTAAAGGGTTAAGCTGCTTTTTCTGATTTTATTGTAATTTTTGAAAAATAGTTTGGGGAAAAAGTATAAGAGAGATTTTTTTGTCATTTTTTGAATAAATTTTTCTTTTATTCAAACTGGGTTCTATTTAAGAACATATGGGCCATTATTAGTTATCTATGACCTTCTTCCATTTTCGGAAAGTTTCATAATTCCATCGGTGTAGAACTTCTGGGGTTTATCGGCGAAAAACTTGGCCAAGTGATTTTCCCAGTCCTTTTTTTCAAGCCACCTTTAGACCATTAAGGGAATTTTGCGGAAATCGAAACAAATAGTAGTCAGAGGGTGCAAGGTCAGGGCTATACGGTGAATGCATCAAAACGTCCCAGCGAGCACTCTCAATTTTTGCCGAGTCATCAAAAATGTGTGTGGTCTGGCGTTGTCATGGTGGAAGACAACATGCTTTCTGTTGAACAATTCTGGCAGTTTTTGTTGAATTGCTTGCTGAAGTCTGGTTAATTGTTGACAGTAGAGATTAGAATCAATCGTTTGACCAGGTTCTAGAACCTCAAAATGTACGATTCCCTTTTAATTCCACCATATACACAGCATAACCTTATGCGGCGTCAATCCTGGCTTTGAAGTCGTTTATGATGGTTCACCTTTCTTTGACCATGATCTTTCTCGGACGACATTTTCGTGTTTTACCCATGATTTCATTGCGTTTCAGTAGCAATTTTCATCTACAACTCCCGCGGCACCCATAAATCCAGCTTTTTGTGTATCTGACCTTACGCAAATGGTTTAAAACCGTTTTATGATCAATATTTAATTCCTTAGTAATGTCATTGCTGCTTATGTGTCGGTCTTCTTTTCGATTTTTTGTAAGATTTCATCGACTTTTTCAGTGATTGATCGGCCAGAGCGAGGTGCATCTTCACGTCAAAGTTTGATTGTTTCACGAATAGGGGATGTCAATAGGGGATGAAGGGGGCTCAATTTTGCAACTCTGGCTGTAGATTCGCAATCAGCGACCCAAACAACCATGAAACTTACTGATGCTTATATGCATCTTAATTTTAATATGACATACAGGCTGTTTCATGAATAGGGGTTGTCAATAGGGGATGAAGAGGTATAATTTTGCAATTCTGACTTCAGATTCGTCATCAGCTACCCAAAAAACTCCTGAGTGCAGATTTTGAAATAGTTTACTTGAGTTTTTGACTTTTGGTCAGCTTTTTTGGAATCGGCCGCACTGTGCGCCGGTCAAACTCGAAATAAGTCTTACCAACAAGCGAAATACAAATCAAACAAAAGGTACTGGCAAATGACTGTCATTATTGCATAAGTTGTATATTATACAGTTGACCTTTTTCATACTGTGCATAAAATAGTAACTTCAACTAATTATCAAAAATGGCTTTAATTATTGACCAACAATTTTTTTCATGCATTCATTCATTCAAATATTTTGTAACGAAGAAATTTTAGAATCGAAAGAGATATTTAGTGAGCCGTTGACCAATTTTGTACATATGATGCTTTGAGCATTGAGTTGAGTTCCATTTGCGAGTTGAATTGGGGTTGAGTTGGGGTTGTATTATTTAAGAGTGAGCAGGTGCGCAATCTATATAGTGAGTCTTTGTATGTATGTATGATATTTAAACAAATTCACACCCATTGAACGATTTCAAGCAAACTTTACATAAATATTGTTTAAGACCTAAGGAACATCACTGTTAATATCTCACATGTTCATCTCCTTCTTGTGGAATAATAATAATAAGGCTCAAGGTTACTATGAAGGAATATTTAAAACTTCACCTATTGAGCTGATTTTTGGTTAGTTAGTGCAAAATTAAAAATAAACCGACAATGGTATAGTGATGGCATGATGATATAATCATGGTTTAATAGTAAGATGGGATGGTTGTTTAATATACGGTATGTATGCAGGTATGATTGTACGATGACATGATGTTAAGATGGCATGATGGTATGACAGCTTGGTGGTATGTTCATATGATTGTATGATAGTAGATATGTTGGAATGATTTGAAGATGGTATGATGGTACGATGCTATGGCAGTGATCGTTATTTTTCGAGTCGCGCTGATTTGAGTATTGAGTTGAACGTCGAGGTTGGCATTAAGTTGATGTTGATTTGGGACTTGAGTTAGAGGTTTAGTTAGGATTAACTTAAGTTCAAAAACACAGGTAGTTTTAGGACTGTGTCAGTTTATGGATTGAGTTGAGGGTTGAATTGGGTTTGAGTTGGAGTTGAGCTTAGGATTGGATTGTGTGTTAAGTTGAGGTCGAGTTAGGGTTAAATAGGGTTTGAGTTGAAGTAAGTTAGATTTGAGTAAGGGGTTCGGTTTGGAATTAATTTACGGTCTAATTGAGGGTTTAGTGGAAGGTTAGATTGTGTTGATTCGAGTTAAGTTCCTGCACGCATGTAGCTATCGAATCGAGTTGATTTCGGGATTGGGTTGGCCGTGAAGTGTGGAGTTGAGCAGACGGTTGAGACTTGATTCGAGCAAGTTGAGTTGAAGTTGAGTTAGGGTTCAGTTGGGTTGCGCTGGGGCTAAGTGGATGGTTCGGTTGGGGAATTATTTGGGGGTTGATTTGCTTAGGTTAAAAGTTGAATTTCAAGTTGATTTGGGGTTCATTTGGCGATTGAGTTGAGGGTTGGGTTGGCGGTTGGAGGTTGAGTTGTAAATTGAGTTGGAGGTTGAGTTAAACATTGAATTAAGATGTTCAGTTATGGATTGATTTGGAAGTTGAGTTAATTTTCTGGACTGGAGTTCTAATCACCTCGTGATATTTTAGCCCCAGATTTTACATTTTGTGAATCGGGGCATAAGTCAGCCTTTGGTGGCATAAAACTGGCCATTAAATCAATATATGTAAAAAACTACGTAATTATTGTACCCAATCCTATATAGGACAAACAGATTCTTCATTTAAACAAAGATTCGAAGAAACATTAGTGATATTCAAAAAACAGAACCCAAATTCAATTAAGCACAGCATAAAATCAAATCCTACTACCGAATAAAACCAATACCTTAACCGATTAATCGGGCTTGGTCTCGAACTTTGTCTACCGTTGGATAAAACCCACAGTATATCTCTCAAGCAGGAGCCCTTGCGATTGAAGTATATGTGATTCATTCAGTGCCTCAAAAATAAATATAGGAAGACCAAGATATTTATAATTTCGGACAACCAGCCGGACTCGCCTTAGGAGCTTCAGTTTTGAACTCAAAAAAGAGAATAAAATCATCGTTCAGTGGTGGCCAGGAGCACCCTGCCTTAAAAGTAAACGAAGCAACAGACCGTTGCACAATAATGGGAACAAACTGCACATTCCTTGGTCCCGAGCCTAGTATTGCTTATTCCAAGGGTCACTGGCAAATAGCATTAGGAATTGAGAACAGAAATGTAAGAAAATACTCTTGGGGTCCTCCACTGGGATGAGGCAAGGCAAAAAGCTCTTAAGTTGTAACATTACGCACCTGGGGAGGCACCTAAGATGGATCGCAAATTTTTTTGAATCCCTCACCTTGGACTTAACAGCACATGACCCTTTTAGTGGCTACCTAGAAAGGATGAGAAGGTACCCTACAGAGCGTTGCAGTTTCTGTAACCTGGAGAAGGAAACATCCAACATATACTTAATACAAGTGGTTTAAATTACTTCAATCATACACAATTCAGTGGCTTATCGCCGACCCATTGATTAGTCATCGGTTGGTGGTATTTGTCAGTGATTTGGACTTATTCGTCAAGTGAAAAATTTCTAAGGGTGCACAAGGTATTTTTTAACACAGGGTGTTAAAAAATACCTTATGCATCCTTAATAAAGGATGACACATTTGAATTTACAAATTTGAATAAATGAAATTAGTCCAAATAACCAAATAAACAGAAGTGTAGGCATCTTACTTTTTGGCTATTAGGCTTTAAATACATAAATATATGAGTGTGTCTCCTTTAGTAACGGTAAGTACCAGTTATATTAGAATTTGCTATTGAGACTATACCTCTAGTAATGTAGTAGTATGCTGTATGCTCTAGTAGTATGCTGGTACGGTTTTAAGCAAATTTAGGCTTCAGGTAACTTAGGCCATGCAAAAGTTCGATGAAACTTCTATTTTTTGCTAATACCTAGATTAAACATTAATCGATTTCAGCTTAAAAATAATTTCGCTCTAAATGCTCTTCATTGTTTTGTTCAATCGTATTTTATTTTACAAACAAACGTTTGCTTTGCCTTCTTAAAACAATTTTGCCGCCCTTAGGCCAAACTACTCCTATGTTCAAAAATTGTAAATTCATTCAGATTAAACAGAGTTTCTTTAAAAATATCAAAGAAAATTTTTTAATATAAAAATTAACATAAAAAATCCATATCAACCGTAAACATAATAATTTATGATTTGTATTTACATAAAAACTAGAATACAAATTAATTTGCTGAAACATAATTTTTGTTTTGTATACAGCTTTCCAAAAATATTTCCTTCCGTGAAATGTAAATTTCGTTCGCGCAATAAACCGGAAAGTAAAAGGAATCATCTTTAAAATGGAATAAATAAATTGTAAATCATTCAAAAGCACAAGTGCTTATGTAAAAAATGACTACAAATAAATTCAGTAAATTTCAATCTAACACATGAGGATACACGTACGACTATAACAGTGTAAGCAAAAAATCCAAGCTAGAAACTAATAACTTCTCATAAAAATTCAAAAATATATAAATATCCCAATTGGTATAAATCTGGTACAAATAAATCTCAACTTATTCCAAGGCAAGAATGATACTTAATAAGGAAAATTTTCACTTGAAACGAATTGTTGGAGGATTTTATACTCTCGTAAGTATTAAAAAAAAAAAATAAACAAACATTCCACTTTAATAGTATGTTTTCATTTTCAATTTTTTTAATGTTCCAACTTTTCATGTTCGTTTGGAAAATTTATTTTATTTGTATGTTGTCAAAATCATGAAAAAGCTAAACGAAGAAAATGAAAATAACATATTAAAAGATGATATAAAAACAAAAAGATTATGTTAGTATATAGACGTAAATAATAGAAATGCCTTAGTTTCTTCGGCATCTCGTTTTTTATTTTTTACTAAGTATATAAGACAAGCAGAGAATATAGTTGAACTCCGGTCGATTCTCTGCTGGTACTTGAATATTGAAATGGAGGACTAATTTAATGTAATTTACGGTTTGATATCTAGAAAAATGGTTTGTTAAATATTTATAACGAATTTGCTTTCCCAAAGGGATACAATTTACTTGAAAAGCTTGGTGGAATATTCATATATTATCTTATATTCACAATCCAATATTTTCATGCTCATATGCGTATCTTCCTTTAACAAAAAACAAGAAAACCTTCTGTTTATATTTAGTAGATTACATTCTAGGCTGCGGTCGAATTCTCGACTAAATCCAAAGTTACTGTTTGACGGTTAGATACTTTATTCTTTATTGTTATAAAAATTGAACGAGTATAAAATAGAAAAATAATGCTTAATTTAACAAAAAACGAATAGGTACTAAAAATCAACAATTACCGTAGTAAATGATTTACCCGAAAATTCGACCGCAGCCCACTTGAATAAGCCAAAGTTATTGTGAATTTTGTAAATAGAGGATTTTGATATATTTAATATGAAATTTAGGTCGTCTTTATTAAATATTAAGAAAATGCGGTTAGGCATGTGTTTTAATTTTTAAATAAACAAATTAATATAAGTATCGCTTAGGATATTAGTACAATTTACAAGCAAGTATTTTGAGTAAACTGCCGTTGAAAAAATAAATATAAATTCCAAAAATAAAATAGATTATTGTAAAATACAAGCAATTGTTGTTTTAAAACAGTTCATGATTGGAAAATATTCTAAGTACTTAGAAGTTATTATGAATTTATATTATATGAGAAGCTTTAAAATCATTGTCGGAAAAAAGTTCTTCGAAAAGGAATAAACCACCCAGTACAATTATTTTACAGCCAAATATGTATCTTCTTTAAATCATAACGCAAAATTCTTTCATTAATGCCAACCACCCAAATAGCAAAAAACTAACCAGCTTTAAAGTTTACAATTTTACATGTAATCTATTAATATGTACAACCATAGATAAGAATATCAGATGAACCAAGCCCGTAAGATTTTTAAACAAATTACTTTTATTGAACATTTTTATTAGTTATATTATAATTTAAAGTTAAATTATTACAGCACAAATTGTAGTTGTAATGTTTTATAATAAAAATAGGTAAAATCACCTAAAAAATATTGAGCTTTTAAAAATGTGTCTCTACTAACTGTCTTTCTTCTATTAAAAGTTAGATGGAACCTCAGTAAAAATAATTTAAATTGGTTTGAGTTTCAGTTTTGGATTCCAGAATGAATTGCTAAAAATTTGTTCGGCTTGAAACATCTGATATTCTTATCTGTGCTACAACTACAACCCTTAAAGAGTGTGAACATGGAGAAGTCATTTTATGTTTATGGTCAATAATACATTTCTTGTTGGCATAGTGATCCGTATCAGATCAGTTTACATTGAAAGCAATGCCAAAAATTGAACGAATTTCTATTTTTGGATCAAAATTTTGATCCGAGTAGCTCTTTACTTTACTTTGGCGTTACATGAGACACGATTTGATCACGATTTGATCACATCAAACGTCAAGAAATGCAACTAATGTTATATGAATTTAATACCATTGACAGATTAGGGATTAGCTAAGCTCGATTAGTTAATCTACTAATAATCTAAATGCAGCAGACTATAGTAAGGTTAGTTAATGGCGCCACAAATTTGTGGTAACAATATTAATATAAATATTTATTTTTTTGATTTTGTTCAAAAATAAATCAAAATCAAAATAACGTAAACATTAACAAAATAAATTATAAGTTAATTACTTTAATTATTAATTAATATTTTTAATTTTTTTTTATTTATACCACAATCTTTTGTACTTTTAAAAATGTCAATAAAAGTACCATCTGTGTTAAAACAGCGTTGTTCTTGCAGTGATTGAGTGGTGAGGCAGGTCGTATCCAAAAAAAAATAACATTAAAACAAGAATGTAATATGAGCCGTTAATAAATGTATTTATGCTATTAATTTTGGCTTGAAAATATTTAATTATATAATTTATAATGGTAAGATTCTACACCGAAATACAAACGACACTAACAAAATAAAACCAAAAATTCAGCTCACAATAATAACAAAATATCAAACGTTTGGTTGCGTTCAGCAACCAAAACAAGGTGTGTGAACCTGGTTAGAATTTGTTAACAAGCGTAACTTGGTTTTACAATTTTATTTGAACATTTACATATTATGTGTACCGAATGAAATTTGTGATTTCCCCAATTTATATTATCCACAAAATCCCATATAAAATCATAAAAACAATTGAAGCCAGTTTTTATGTTTTTTCTCTTTCTATATTTACCAACGCCATATTGGTTAGAGAAATTTTGTCATTTGAGGTTTCAGTTTTTTAAAGGTTATAAAGCATTTCTTGAATAAAAAATTAAAGTGTACTTTCAAAAAATAAATTTATTTGTTAAAATGATACATAAGTGTTGTGTGGGGAAGTGCAAAAAAACCATATATAAAGTAAAAATCGAGAAAAAAGGGATTACATTTCACCGGTAAATAAATTTTTATTTGTTTTATGTGGTAAATAAAATTTTATTTGTTTACAAATATTTATAACACTTGTACACAATCATTTTAAATATTTTCGATTTTTTTACACTTATTTTGTACACATCAGTAAATTCACTATGTTTTAAAATGTACAAAATACAAAATTAAAAAAAATTTATTTCATAAAATTGTAGTTAAAGTAAAAAAAGTTTCATTCACACAAAAATCTTATTTTGACCACGCATATGAATCGTCATGGCAACATGACGAACGCAAAAAAAAACCATAGGCGTCCCGTTATATTCAATATTAGGGGAGTCTAATGAACGAAATCACATATGAGAAAATTTTATTATAAGTGTATTGATTGTTTTTAAATTTGTTGTCAGATCTTGCATTCCATATGACTTTATTACAAGTTTTAATACTTTAGCTATGTTCTAAATTGGTATATTTATGTTCATTATAGTAACTGTAAACCATTTTTTACACAACACACATACATAAGTATTATTATAATAATTATGTTGGCTCACTTATAACAATAACTTTTTTATATTAATTATGCTCATTTTAATATATTTACCACCCTACGTCATTTACATAAATTATTACTTGCATAAAACCTAAAGAAATATGCGACGCTACTGAAAAAAAAACAAAATAATTTGTCGGCCATCATGAATTTTTCGGCCATCTTGGTTTTTGAAATTGCTTCACTATTTTTGTTTAGTATCTGTTCTCTTTGTTATTTTTCTATGATATTATCTCATAGGTTACTACGCAAAAGAAAAAAACTGGTACCGTTATTTTGTAGAAAAACCATTTAAAAAAACGAATAAACGTCAAATTGGGCATTTGTTTTATTTATTTCGAAATGGATGCATCAGAACGAGAAAACCGTGATTTAATAATTAGATTGTGCAATGATCATCCGGATTATACCAATAAAAAAATTGCTAAATTGGCCCGTGTTTCCAATAATACGGTAACAAATGTAAAAAAAAAATTCAAATCAACCTTCCTGTATCACGCAAGCCCGGATCCGGAGCAAAAAATGTGCTCGAAATAAAATGTTGGATCAGAAAATCGTAAGAGTTTAAGTAGTAATCGCTCGATGTCTGTGCGGGATTTGGCCAGATAAACCAAAACAACCAAATCGATGGTGGAACGAGCTAAAACCAGAAATAATCTACGGACATACAAGAAGTCAAAAATCCCCAAAAGAAGTGTTGAACAATTTAATAGAGGGATCGATCGAGCAAAGAATCTTAACAACTGGTTGAACGAAAGAAAAGATTCTGTATCGTAATGGACGACGAGACCTACGTCAAAATGGATTTCTCGACACTTCCAGGTCCCCAATATTACATCAAAAAGAAAGGTGAAGAACTGGACGAAGCAATTACTACCATAGCTGTTGAAAAATTTGGCAAAATAACGTATGGTTTGGCAAGCAATTTGCCAATGCGGCTTAAGATAACGTCCATACATAATAAATGGCATATGAAAAAGTGAATGCTCGCCGTAAAATGAACAAAAAGTTTGAATGAATTCTATTATTTAAAAACTGTACAATATGTGCAATAGAACAATTAAAGAAAAATAACGATTATATATTGCCGTTTAGTTTTAATTCTTCATTTGCAAATCACAAATTTCATTCGGTACACATAATATAATGACCTCACTTATACTTCCACTAAACTCAATGAAAATGGATAAACTACAAAATATTGTGAGATTAGTTCACTAGTCCCGTTTAGTCACTAATCTGGAAATAAAATTAGATTAGCTAATATTTAACTTGACACACTACAGCTAATCTGTAAAAATTCACTAATCGCGCTTAGCTAATACCTAGTCGTGGTCTAATAACTCTGATAGCGTTGCTAGACGCTAAATCCGATTTAGCTAAACTGGTTCAGGTACTCTATGAAACAAAATCCGATTAGCAAAAATTAGAGTTGCCATACTACGGCTAAAATCGAAAAATTCGCTAAATCCGATTTATTAAATCGTAGTGTGGCAATGCTATGACAGACTGTAGTTTAATAAATCCGATTTAGTGAATTTTTCGAGCTTAGTCGCAATATTTCAACCTCAATTTTAGCTGATCGCTTTGTTTTGCATAGAGTACTTGAACGTGTTTAGCTAACTCGGATTTATTTAACCGCAGTCTGTCTAGGGTATAAAAGGTGTTAAACAGACAATTTGTTTCCAGGATAAACGTGAAGTATTTCAATCTGAAGTAATGTCCTTACGCTTAAGCCAAATATGCTAGCTACATTATGTTCAGGTAATTTTGAGCTAAAAGACAAAGTTCATTCTGACAGACAATCGGCTATTGGTAACATTTTTAAAGCAATGGTAAAGAAAAACTTAGGGCAAAAGACGAGAGGTTTAGCAGCAAACCTTGGAGTTGGCCATACCACATATTTAATCATTAATCAGCTCTTAACATGGTTTGTAAGCTGGATGTTTGTAAGCAACTTGTCACGGGCGCAATTTTAAAAAATAATTGAGTCCCGTACTGTACTACTTATGTTAAACAGCAACATTCACTGCGAAGTTTAATGTTTTGTCGTTTTTATAAAACCTGTTTGATAATGCACAAATGTCCCCTTAAAATAAAATAAGCAAAGCAAAATAATTATATTGAGTCAGTATTGCCATTGCCATCCATAGGTAAACAATATACTGATTGAAAGTGTTTATTTTTGTGTGTTGCGGGTTAGCAATTTAGCATCCGTAATTTTCATTATTTAATTAAGATTTTTAAGTGAGTGCAACAAACCATTCTGAGCTAAAGCATAATATACCTAAATGAGGAAAGTGGATTTAAATATAATCAGGCGCTTACCAAGGTAATTGTTGGACAAATTTTTGGTTACAAAATTAATTTTTTTTAAAAACGGATCGAAATAGATACATACATATTATATTAAATGGTGGCAACTGGCAAATGCCCGTTTACTTGGTAAGCGATTTTTTTTGTTATTTTTAACTTGTACGAAGAATATACACTCAACTCCATTACTAAATAACCACTCGTTTTTTTGAATTTTTAAAATAACGGATTAAGCCATTTTAAAACTTTTAATGCCAGATGTTGAATAAGGACGTAATACAGCAAAATATTAAAAACCTGTTACAAAATTCAATTGTTTTAAACAAAAAACAATTTTTTTTTAAATTGCTTTGTTCCATAACTATAACCATAGTAGCCTTTGTTTCTTAGCCGAATAAATGAATACATATTTTAGGTTTATTCGGTCTGTTAAATAGCCAAGTGCTGTATAAAAATAATGCCCCGTGGAAAATATTTATCGGATGAGGAAAAGGCAAAATTCAAGCCCTTGTTGGAGAAGGTTTTTCTTTTCGGATAATAGGCAGAACAATAGGCCGCCATTATGTAACGGTTCCAAATTATTTTAAAAACCCTATTACTTACGGGACAAAAAAAACCGGAGGACCCAAAAACAAGATGACTTGCCGACAAATACGAGGGCTGGTTCAAGCCGCCAGCAATTCCACGAAAACTGTTAAGGGCCTGAAAAGCGATTTACACTTAAATGTGTCCAAAAACACGATCCGTTTAAAAGGTGTAGGCCACCTGAATTATACTAAAATGAAACAGGCACCAAAATTATTGCCACGACACAAAGCTGCACGACGTGAATTTTTTAAGGCAAACATGAGACAGGACTGGTCAAAGGTAATTTTCTAAATGTAGGTGATTTTTTCCGATGAAAAAAAATTTAATATGGATGGGCCAGATGGTATTCAGTATTATTGGAGAGACGAAAGGAACCATTGTACTTCTCAAAGTGAAATTTTGGTGGTGGAAGTCTAATGGTCTGGGGGGGCTTTCTCTTCTGTGGGTAGGCTTACTTTAGCCTTTCCATCAACTAGAATGAACAGCACGGAATACATTGGCGTCTTAGAAGACCACCTCTTACCTTTCCTGTACATTCATCAAGAAGAAAATTGGATTTTCCAGCAGGATAACGCTTCAATCCATAAGAGTCAACAAACCAAATCTTGATTTGGTAAGCATTACATATCAATTTTAGATTGGCCTGCTTCTTCCCCAGTCCAAAATCCCATAGAAAATCTTTGGGGATTATTAATTAGAAAGGTTTACGAGGGTAACAGACAATAATTCCAGACGATCAATGAGTTGAAATTGGCAATTGAAAATGCCTGGAACGAATTATATGCCTAACAGGATTCTGGCGTTGGCCGAGAACAAAGGGGGGCCGACGGCATATTAACTTTTTTAATTTTTATTTATTTTATTAAAGTTTGAACGTTTAATAAAAAGTGGTTATATATGTAGTTATGGAACAAAGCAATTTTAGAAAAAATTGTTTTTTGTTTGAAACAATTGAACTTTGTAACGGGTTTTCTAATATTTTGCTGTATTATGTCCATATTCAACATCTGGCATTAAAAATTTTAAATTTGCTTAATCCGTTATTTTAAAAATTCAAAAAAACGAGTGGTTTCATGGTTATGGAGTTGCGGTGATTGATGATAAGATTCCCACCCACACCGATTGCCAGCTAGCCGGAAAAATGTTGCTCCATCACAGAAATCACCGGGAGATCTGTTAACGGTTTCAAGGCATACAATTTTCCAAAATACCGTGAACTCGGAAAACCGTTACAATACCATACAAATTAAGTGAAAATAATTTGTTACCCCGATATAGTGTTTGTTCCTCATAACTACATGGTCTTGAATATGAACCTCGTTTTTGTATAGAATTGTAACGGGTGATAAAAAATAAAAAATTCTCCTAAAGGAGAATCGTCTTTGACTGTTGCTAAAGCTGATTTGCAAGGTGAACAATTTAAAACATTTGAAAAAAAAATATTACCTATACTAAACTGTAGAATTTAAAATAAATTTACTTCAATTACTGATTGATTGATTGATTGATTGATTTAACCGGGCTATAGCACGAATCCTACATTTTCGTACTGCAAATCTAAAGATATTCAAACCAATTAACAATCAAGCCTAGAGGCTTTATTTTGGGTTCTCCTCCTTTAGTTATTTTTTATTAACTCCTAACTTGTGTTGTGTTTGTGCTTGTATTAGAGTTGTTATAAGCCATATTCTTCCTATAGGTAAGAATTTTCCCTAAATAAAACAGGCATTCTTCTTGAAAGTTGCGTTTGGTCAAAAAGGTACAGTTTTAAAACGAAATATAAAAATCTGTAAACAATTCTTGCATAAATGCCCTGCCAAATCATTAGATTTATCTTACGATAGATCGTAGCGTGTGTGGCCCGTTTTACACCGACTACTGTTATAACATATGAAACAGCAAAAGTTAGTTATACTTTTTCGGAAAACCTGAAAATACAATTGTTTTGCTTGATCTGTCCTTATGGTTCGGACTGCATTTCCACTTAATAAGGATTCTTTGCTTTCAATTATCTATTTATATATGGATTTTAATCTATGATTCAAAACGCCTACATAATGTAAATTGGGTAAAGTTCTCCTAGATGAGATAAAATATTTTAAGCAAAATATCCGACACGCATACCAACTAAATCAACCAAAAAAGATTACGAGCGAAAAGATTTGTTTTGTTATTTTTTTAAATTTGTTTACATTTTATTTTTATTTCTGCTGTGACTGGTCTTGTGCGATTATTTGGTAGTTTGTTGAAATTTATTTTTGTGTTACGAAATATAGTCATTTGCTAACGCTAACTTCAAAGCATGTAAAAAATACCTAGGGTAAATTAACCAACCTCGCGAACCAAGCTTTAACAAACAAAACCCAGAATACATAATACTGTAGGAATTATCCGACCGAAAGGAACTTTGTAAGGGCCTAGGAAAATTTGATTTATTATTATCCGAAATTAAACATTAAAACCAAATTATTGATTACATAATGTGAATTTATTTTCTTTACATTATTAAGTTATGTATATTCAGTGTTATTTTTTTATACCTACCAAAAACTTAGTTAGAACGGATAAATTAAAATCTACAAACCTTGAGTAAAAGTAGCAACTGAATTTTTAATTTGTTAAAACGTATGAATAATGTACATACTATAAATACCATTTTGGGTTTCTAATTAAATAAAGTGAAATAAAAATATAACTAGAAACATAAAATTTAGAGAAATACGAGAACATGCATATTTTGAATGATCCCGGATTCGTACAGTCCAATACAAAGTACAAAAGCATTGAAATACAAACAACCAATTTAAAATTTCAATTATATTGATTATTCGCATTATTTGATCCATTACCATAGTTGTCTCTTGCCTGGGTTGATGCTTAGTATTAAAAAAAAAAAATTTAATTGACGTGCAAAATTTAAAATAAAAAACTCATTAAATTTTAGTCAAAATAAATTTTGTTTATGTGGTATTGTATAACACTACATTGTCTTACACACTCTAAATATCAAGCATCAAAATACATAATTCATTATCATTAAAAAAAAAAAAATCCTTATTCTATAAATTTATCACAATAAATTGTCACGATAGTTCATTTAATCATTTCTAAATTAATAATTTATCTCAAAATTTCAAAAGATACTTAGAAATTCAAGATGTGAAATTTAACGTACTCATGTATAGTATACGTACTATATTTATAAATATTTATTATTATTCGCAAATTATCTTCTGAATGGATCCGCTTTGTAATAATATATAAAACAAAAGTAATATGTATTAACAAAAGCGGAAAAAATATATTAATAATTAATTTAATTTTTAATTCTTAATTATTTTAATTTCTTAAGAATTTAAATTTTAAGTAATAAATTTGTTGTTTCTATTTTTTTTTTTTTTATATTTAAAAGAATATTTTAATACTTTTAGAATTTCTCATTATTTATTTTACATTTCTGTGTTCTCTTCTTATTTTTCAATTAATTTAATTAGATTTTACCACCAAAATTTTTATCTTACTTTCTTCTTTGTCATGTTCTAAGAAAATGTATCCTAATGTTGATGTTGATTTTATTTAATACAAAATCGAAAAAAAATCAAAAAAAAAAAAAAAAAAAAATCTGGTTTATATCTTAATTAATTTAGTTATTAGAAAAAGATTTATGACAAACAGAAATGATTTAACAACAATAAAAAAATTATTTTGTGTGTAATTTTTAACGTGTACACGTCAAACACTACTAAATAATAATTTGGGATGAAGCACAGAAGAAAGAGGATTTGTTTTGTTTTCTTTTAATTTTCCTATTGTTATTTTACGGTTGGGTGGGCGGCTTATTGATTAATAGAAAATGTGTGTATATATTACACTATTTAATTCTAATTGATTGGTGTCATTCAACCGAACTCAAATGATCCACATAAAGATAAATCGATTTCGGTATTGAATTGGAAAATTTTAATTTTTTTTTTGTATTAATACATTGTTACGTAAATTTTTTTGGAAAATTTATTGTAGTTATAAAATCGGTTCGTATTCAAAATACTATGATACTTAAATCATAACCCATCACAAATACATAATATTATATATAAAGTTTTACATTTTTACCCAATTTACCAAAACACAATTAATCTAATTAAATTGCTATTGTAAAAATGATTCAAATCCAAATCTTTATTAATGATATGACCGCAAATTTTTTTTTATTTCATTTTGGCTGCTAGAAAAGAAACAAACGATGAAATATTTCCATAAAAATAAAATTATATTTTATTCTTAGAAATTTATCTTTCAATATATTTATTAAATTAATGGGTGAATTTATAGCCCAAGCTTAGCAATTAAAATTTATTTTTTATAGACCTTTCGAGTTTAGCTTGATTATATATTTTCCAAATAAAATACATTTATTGAAGTACATAATCTACTGAGATGATATAATTAGTTCGGTATTTATTGCTAGCAGGCAGCACAGTAAAATGTTTTATGAAATTAAGGAATTAGGTATTATTCATAAATAAAAACACAAATAACGGAAATTATTTTTTTTTTAGATGGACTGGCCATGAATATCGCATTAACTAAAATTTATGACGGTTAATAATCGGTGAAAATTGGGAGTGCCGGAATTCGTAAAGTTATTTTTTCAAATAAAATTGATTGTATTTGGTATCGATCGGCACCCGGCTAGGCAATCGTTACTCAATAATTGCTAAGAAACTAACAACAAAAATATTTATATTTGGTAGATCTCGTAACAAATAATTAGTATAAGGGGTTTCGAACATTACTGATGTATCTATTAATGAATTGTGGAGGTGGGGTAAATTTGTGATTAAATCTAATTTTAATTATATGATGTTTGAAAATACTGCAAATGGAACCATTTGCATTATAAAATAGTATGGAGTTTAAAAATCAACGTTTAAATAAATGTTGTGTGCAGCTAACCAGCGTATGTGTGTCTTCAATTTCTATATGAAAAAATGGAAATTTCCCTTTTTCGGAATAATTTAAATTTATACTAGGTGCCTCAGATTGATATTTTTGGCTAAATGTTCGACTTTTCTAAATATTTGGCTTTTTAGTTTTTCTAAATTGAGACATTTGAACAAAATAACCAGGCGTTGTGTTGCGACTTTGCTTGTACCGTCCAAATAGTACAGTGTTTAAATTTATTGCGTTTAAATCTGAAAATAACGGATTCGAATCTCGATAGGGTGGGATGCAAAAGGAGGTTTATGATCTTGATCGTCCACAAAGTGTTGATAATTTGCATAAATTCAACTGCTGTTGGGGAACGAGATTAGAAATTTTCTGAATGGTTTGTCGTGAATATGTTGAGTTTTTCTAATAGCTTATTATCAATATCGACGGTGCTTGCCTTGTAAAACTGAAAATTCACTAACTAAATATTATAAAATTTAGTTGTAAAATATGACTTGTGATAGTTTTAATAGTGGTGAAATGAACTTAAGCAGTTGTAAGCACATATGGGGGCGAACACCATCAAGATCGACTTTTCGAATCGATTCAGATCGCAAATAAAAAGATCGATTCACCAAAAAAATTGGATAAAAATAATCGATCTGCCCGAAATCGATTTAAAAAAATAAGAACAATTTATAATTATGAAACTATATTTTGAAAATTACCAAAAGGATCTTAAGAAACATTTATAAAGTGCCATTTGTGAAGACTCATGTAGAGACGGAAAAATAATAAATTTTGCAACTGGAACTAATAGTTTTACCAATTTACATCACCTTTAATTTAAAAGGGCACCCAAAAGAATAACGAAAATAGAAAGTGCCTGGCGTTATAACATTAAATTTATTGAATTTAAAGTTCTTCTGGTAAATAACCAGATAATCATTACGATTTTACGATTTATTACGAAGACCAAAATTATCAAGAATTTTACAACTTCAGTTTCGATCTGAATGAGAAACACGAAAAATTTAATTATTTTCCAGTCAATCTCATCAGGCTATAGCGACTGAATTGTTAATTACATTATTGATTATTTTCTATATAAAGCAACCATGAACTTTAAGCATTAGCGAATTGTACGCAATAAATATTAAATTCTTCATAATTTCAATTTGGTTCTTTTATTTGCCGCATAAATACGTTATTTGAGTTTGAATTTAAAGTTCTTCTGGTACTCAAATATGATATTTATTAGTCAAATAAAAGAACCAAGTACATGGTTGCTTTCTATAGAAAATAATCAATAATGTAATTAACAATTCAGTCGCTATAGCCTGATGAGATTGACTGGAAAATAATTAAATTTTTCGTGTTTCTCATTCAGATCGAAACTGAAGTTGTAAAATTCTTGATAATTTCGCTCTTCGTATTAAACTTATTCAGGTAATCAGCAAATAGAGAGAATAGGAATTAGTAGCACCTTACTATTTTGACCAACAAATTTTGAAGTTCTTCCAAATTATGCTTTAAACTTAAAATTATCGATATTCTGATTACATATCTAAATTTTATTCCGTTTTGCATTGAAAGCCAAACAACATTTTGCAACAACTTAAAATCGACCAATTAAAAATTATTAAACAAATAAATAAATAAAACTAATATTAACATTGTTAATACTAGATATACCAACTGGTCAAAATGACCATCATCTCATAAATTTTCTCTGTTAATTTAAATTCTAATGTTTGATGTAGTATTATTATATCCGATAATTATGGTAAATAAAGTAGACCTCCGTACAACACGAGTTCATACAACGCGATTTCATACAACGCGTTAAGAAAAGTGTGACCACTTTATTCGTACAACACGATTCCCGTATAACGCGATATAGAATAATTCATTCATTTCATTTTGATCCATTCCTTTCTGTTTATTCATTGTATTCAATTTGTTAAATTCTATTTTGTATCTACACTCCTTGTCACTAGGTTAAGGCCACGTTAAATTTTTAAATTTTTGCTAGTTCAGGAGTTCCAAAAATTTTCAAAATTTAAAATATATATTCTTATAAACTAAACAGATTATACACAATTGAAAAATTAAAAACTATTCGAGAGTAGAAAAAAATATGAGCAAAAATACCGGATTTACATTTTCAGTAGGTTAAGGCCACATGAAAATTCAAATTATCAGTTCATTTTAAAAATAAATGTATTGAAAAAAAGTCGGAATAATGGTTTTAATAGTGCATATTTCCACCATAATTATTAATAACTTCAAAAATCTTGTTCGAGAGTGAGTTTTACAGTGATTGCATACAGTCTTGGCTCATTTCACTCCATGCAATTTTTATAACAACTACAAGCTCGCTTGGTGTTTCAAATTGGAGTCCTCATACATAAAGCTTCCTCGACAGCAATCCCCATATGTCCTCGATGATATTGAGATCGGGTGAATAAGGCAGACAGGCAAGAAGTTCGATATTGCTAGGTCTAATCCAATCTTTCACTACCTAGTATTGTGTATAGGGGCGTTGTCTTGTTGAAATATGAATAACTGAGGTCCATATTTCTCACGTAGTGACGAGAAAACATTTTGTAATAAAGTTTTGTAAGTTTCAATGTTCATTGTAATACTTCTGAACTCCAAATCTATAGTACCATAGTAAGTGATAACACCTCAAACCATAATACCAGATGTACGGCTATGGCGGCGTACCAAAATGATCTCTTCTTTACGGAAATCGTGAAAGTAATATTTGTATTCATCAGACCCATCCAGGTTGAATTTTTTTTTCGTCCGAAAAAACACGTTCTGCCATTCATTATTCCAGGTCATGTGAGTACGAGCAAAATCAAAGCGTTTTTTTTTATTTATTGTCAAAAACCGACTTTTGCTTAAATTTACGACGCACTAGATGATCACTGTAGCGAACACTTGCCAAACAGTTGTAGCACTAGCTGCAACTTCAGTTTAAGGCTTGATTTTATAAACAGAAAGACCAAAATTAGAAGCCTTACGAAGAATTAACCGCCGTTTTCTTTTCGGTGTAGCCAAAGAAGTACAGCATTTCTGCCTGGCACTGTAGTTTTCGATATCCGAGAAGTAATTATTAATCACAGTATTACTTCGGTTAATTTTTTCGGCAATTTTTCTGCTTGAAGACCCTTGCTCACTATAAACATCAATTTTAGCTCTTTCAACTTCACTGAGGGTCTTAACTTTTGGCATTTTAATTCAAAATTCAATTAGTAATTTTAATATTAATATAATAAACGTAATTAGTTTTTAAAAATATTTAAATTTATTGACTAATCAAGTATAAACTTAAATGGCCTTATCCTACTGAAACACTAAAAATTCATACGTTTTACATTAGTATTTGAAATAAATGAATAAAGTAACGGTAAATCCCGTTTAAAATTAATTTTTTCTGTGATTTTGTTTAATTATACATAATGTTTGAACTTTTACTTCCAACTAATCTCAACATGTTGTTCTAACACACAAAAAATTGAAAGGAAACTGAAAATTTATGGTGGGCTTAACCAAGTGAAACGGAGTGTACAATAAATTCCCGTAAGAAATACAATATGAATAATTTTGTTTTAATGAATATTATTTTTTGTAATGTCTGATTTTGTACAATCAAATTTTAAATGCTATTAGCTATTAGCCACTATACAATTTTACTCAAACATCATTTGCGTTATACAAAATTTTACTCGTTCAACGCGATTTCCTATAACGCGATTTCATACAACGCATAACATATTATTCGCGTTATACGGAAGTCCACTGTATTTCTATTTATTAGTATTATTTTTCCTGAGATATGTAGGTTACTTTGAATATTTTCAAATAATTCTACAGAGTATTATAACGGCTTTACGTATTCTCTAGTTTCTTCTAAATTCTTCTTAATTTATCTTATTCTTTAATATTCTCTTTAATCTGTCACCCTCTTTTAGGGTTTTCTCTTGTTTTATAACAGGATGCTCTCTTTGCTTTTATATAGTTCTTTGTGAGTATTTTGCATTAGTTGTCTGGCTAATGTTGCTGGCTTTGTAGCCAAAACCGTTACTGAGATTACATATAAGCTGAGTATTCGTCTATTTTATAATCAGTCAATTTGTGCATGATTGCGATAAATAGCAGAAATTACAGACTGTGTTTTATATTGTGAAGGGTAAAGTTTTTTTTATAAATTCACATTAATGATCTTTTCTTTTTCGTATCTCTTTTTTAATCTAGGAATAAATTTTTATTCTAAAATGACAATAGTAATATTGATGATGAAGATGGACTCGCTAATACTTCAGAGAATACATTCGAAAACGATTTTTTGTCTTCGCCCTTAGATATCGGCAATGCTATGGAAAATATTTCCAATATACGAAGACGAAGGAGAACAATTAGGTTACCATAATAATATTCTGATGATAGTGATTCAGAAGTAGAAACAGCTCTTAATGGAACTGTGTGGGAACTAATAAACATGGATTTTCTCGAGAAAGACCAGGAAGACCACAAAAAATACAACTTTCAAAGCAATCCATAGTCATACAGCATTTGCAAAAGACATGTAATCGAAGGAAAAGTTAGCAGCACTTTTATTTTTTTGATAATAAATAAAAATATATAAATTATATTAGAAAATGCACAGGTCAATGGTCTTGCACCACTCGTTTCTTGGAAAGTTCTTCGAAACGAGTGGGTTCTATCACAAGAAAAATTTAACTCATTTTTAACAATTTTATATGGTCGTGGTGCTTATGAAGCTAAAAATCTAAAATTGTCTCACTTATAGTCAAAAAAAAATGGGGACCTGAATTTTTTGGAAAAACGATAACTAGGAAATATTTCACGCATATCTTGCAATTTATACGGTTCGATATGAAAAACGAAAGAAGTCAACGACTGAAATGCGACAAATTTGCCCTGATCTCAAACGTTTGGAATCCTTTTATCAAAAATTGTCAAAACTTCTATGTGCCAGGACAAAATATTACTATTGATGAACAATTATTTCCAACTAAAGCCAGGTGCATTTTTGCCCAGTATATGCTGAATAGACCGAGTAAATTTGGAATTAAATTTTGGTTCGCAACGGATTTGACAAACAAATAATATATCATAAATGGGTTTCCATACTTAGGCAGAAATGAAAATAAACCAGTATCAATATCTTTGGGTGAGTTTGTTGTCGTAGAACTAATTGAGCCATTTACTGGTTGCGGTAGGAATGTGACAACAGATAATTTTTTCACAAGCAAATAACTGGCTTCAAAACTTTTAGAAAAGAATACGACTTTAGTTGGAACTATTCGTTCAAATAAAAAGGAATTACCGAAAATTATCAAACAAAAAAAAAAAAAAATTTGCCAAATTTTCCAGTTTAATTTACAAATCTAATAACCATCCAATAGTCAACTAAGAAAGTACTTCTGCTTAGCTCCCCAAAAATAATTCTTCAAAAATTGAACAAAACCGCAAAAAGCTTCCTGGACCAATTTCATTCTACAACAGCACCGAATTTAGTGTAGATATAATGAACCAAATGGCTAAAACATACACTGTTAAGTCGGGATCTCGGAGATAGCCTTTACAAGTTTTTTTTAATATCCTCGACGTAGCTGGAAATAATGCTTGGATTCTGTACAAAGAACTCTCGGGAACAAATAATACCAGAAGGGACTTTTAAATTTGACTGTATCACAAATATCTGTGTTGGTTACAAAAAATAAGTTTGTGAGAAATATGCAGTAAAAAATACTTTCAGTTTGTATAAATTGCGCTAATAAAAGTTAAAAATGAAATTACTATTACTTAAATTTATTATATAATGTATAAAAATTATATAAATGACAAATAAACATTGAATTACATGCTTCTAAAGAACTCAGTAAATCTAAATAATAAATCTTTTATTTCAAAAGACGTACCGGTCAATATGACCGGTTGGTAGAGATAGGTACGTATATCTCAATGCTTGGTATATCTAGTGTTAAATTTCATAATTTATATGTTATTATTTATTTTTACGTTTTTTTCTGTTTTTTTATGTTAAACATAATTTTGTGCAGCTTGCTCTGGTATTATCATCCAGTATAAATTCATTGCCACTGTGCACAAAAAAACAATTACACCGGTCGAAATACGAAAGGCAGCAAGGTAGGTAACCAGTGAAAATAAGGTTCATGAACCTCTTGCAATTATTGAAATTTTAATTTTTTAAATTTTTTGATATTATTATGTAATTCCATAATTTTCTTGAGTTTGATAAATTCTTGAACTATTTTGTGTAGTAACGCAACTAAAATTTTTGAAATTTTTAACAAAAAACTTCAAAATTTCTAAATAGCTATAATGAAATTCTATATAATTTCCAACTATTAAAATCATAAAATTAAAATTGAATACTCTAATTTCTTAAAATTTATTGTAATCAGGTTTTGAACCTTTGAAATTAAGTATGTAATTAACTATTAAATTTTTAAATTTCTGAAAATTCTTAATTTTTTTTTAATTTCGGAAATTATCGGTATTCTGATTTCTAGGGTATACAATTTTTTTAAATTCAAGAGTCTGTTGAAATAAAGGTTTTCAAACATGTTTGAATTTGATAATTTTATAAAATTTTTGATATTATTAAACTGTTAGAGGGAGGTTTTGAACGTTTTGAAATTAACATTTCTTATCTTATTCTTTTATTATCGATATGTATGTATTATGTTTATCCACATTTTTTAAAATTGAAGTGTTTGCTGAAGTTTATAAAATTTGTTGTTGTTTAAATTTCGAAACTATTGAACTGTTTAAAAAAAAATTCCTTCTTCTTCCGCTGGCGCTACATCCCATGAAGGGATTTGGCCGCCTCAACGAGGCTCCTCCAAATAATTCGATCCGCCACAAGAGAACGCCAGACACGGTGACCGAGTGTGTATAGGTCCCTTTCAACGTCGTCCATCCATCGCGTAGGTGGTCTCCCACGAGGCCCTACTTTCGTTGGTGCCGACTCCAAGGCCTGTTTGGTGGTCCGAATTTGTGAACGAAGTACGTGCCCAAGCCATCTTAGCCTTGACGATTTTATGAATCCAATGATGTCAACTTTATCGAGATCATTTCTGATCTCGTGATTCATTCGCATTCTGTACGTGGCTCCTTCTTTAATGGAACCGAGAACTCTTCTTATTTAAAAAAATGTAATTCCTTAATTTTTTTAATAAAATATGATTGGTGTGCTTGTTTTCTGAATTTTTAAATCTTTCTTAATTCAAAATAAAACAATTTGTAAAACTTCTATACTGAATAGAAAATGCTACAAAAACTTAAAAAAAATATAATTTAAAACGGGGACACAAACAATTTCCCAAAACCAAATCACCCAAAATCAAAAATAGAGGAATAGGCCAAAAATTGTATCAACAGTCTTTGGACAATTCTTCATTTTAGGTTTGGGCGTTTGTACTCGCTGTTAATAAGGGCGATTATTTATTTACCAAAATCGCCCAAAATACAAAAATTAAGAAAGACCCAAAAATTGTATGCGATTATTCCGTACACAATCACTTACAAAATACTTAAAAAATTTCCCAAACAAAGAGAATTCAAAATCGCACACAACTAAATCACTCAAAAACCGGAAATCAATAATCACTTAAAATGTTGGTTAATCTTCGATATATGCCAACGATTAACTTTTGTGCAAGATTCCACGAGTGGTTCCGTAACATACCCCATGTACATGTACATACCCCCCATGACATGACTGTTTTAAACGGAAATATTGCAGAGGCAAAATGAAGATAATATCCGCTTAGAAAGGAGCCACTTTATACAATACCCAACTTGAAGGAGACATAATACTTACAAAAGAAAATATAGAATGGTAAAGGAAGATTTAATTATAAAAATATAAAGGGCTGAAACCTCACGAGGTGATCAGAACTTCGGTCTTTGGTATCTTCAATTATGTCATAAAGTTGGTGTGACAGTTTTGACATTATTGATTTCTATTTTAACCAAATTATATTTACTTATACAACAACAGACAAACAGGTCAAAAGCTTCAATAACATGGGTACAGGCATCCAATTTAAAACGAAAAATCGTATTCTAGAACTTTATACCGAAAATAGTATAACAAACTATACTGATACTTCTAACCGTTTAACTGACTATATTCCAGGAACTTATCCAAAAACTCATTTTAGAATCCTATTTAGAAATTGCATGTCAAATTTCATAACAAACGGGTAAGGAATAACTAAGTTTCATCCTACAAAGCCATATTCCAAAGATTTATCCAAAAATCATTTTATAATCCCATTTCAAACACACATATCAAATTTCATCATAATCGGTTAAGAAATAGCAAAGTTCCATCATACTTGGCCATATTCCTGAACTTCGTCCAAAACTCATTTCAGATTCCCAATTTGAATACACATGTCGAATTTTATCATAATCGGTTGAGAAATGGGCAAGTTCCATCATATTTAGCCATATTCCAGAACCTGATACAAAACTAATTTTAGAATCCCATTTCCATTACACATGTCGAATTTCATCATAATCGGTTGAGAAATAGCCAAGTTCCAACATACTTGGCCATATTCCAGAACTTCATCCAAAACTCATTTTAGAATCCCATTTCTAACATACAAATTAAATTTCATAATAATCGGTTGAGAAATAGACAAGTTCCATCATATTTGGCCATATTCCAGAACTTCATCCAAAAAACATTTTAGAATCCCATTTAAAATACAAATGTCGAATTTCATCGTAATCGGTTGATAAATAGGGAAGTTCCATCTTATAAATAGTTTGTTAACTATTCACTACATCCAAATCCAACCCCAACTCAACTCCAACTCAACTTCAACTCAACGCGCAAATTGACCCCTAATTTAACCTTCAAATCAATTCCCAATTCAATGCCCAATTCAATAATCAAATAAGCATGTATAAAAAAATCGTAAATATTTATAAAAGCAGGTATTTTGGGTCAATTCGTATGGCAGGTACCCCACCCCTTTGACGTACAGCCTCCAAAAGCTTTTCAAATCTCCGCCTTGACCATAGAAACAGATTGGCATAAAAAAAATCCAAATCGGACAAGCCGTTCTCGAGATATCATGGGTCCAGACACACAGACAGACGGACGGACATTTTTTTTTTTTTTTGCATTTTCAGACTCAGGGACTTTCAAAACGTCGAGAAAAGTGGTTTTGGACCAACCAAATTTTTCGTCATTTTTGACAGGATTTCAATACTTTGGTCTTTTTAGACCGAAGTAATATTCTGGAATAAGGAGATTTCCATTCTAATTTTAAAATTAAATCTCCCTTTATCGTATTTTAAAATTATATCATCATTTTCCAGAAATTCTGGAAAAATCAAAATATTCTTAAATTTGTATTGTTATTGTTACGTATATAATTTTTCATATACTTACGTGCAAAACGTAAACTTTGTTAATTTTATTTTCAACGCACAAAACATACAAAATTAAATGTTCATGATCGTGTGTAACTTCCGAAAAAGAGAAAATTAATTTTGAAAAAAAAAAACAATAAAATGTTGAAAAATATGTGTTTTAACTAAAAAAAATTAATAATTTCACAAATTTATTTTTGGACGATCGCTCATTTTGAATATTTTAGGCGATTCCTCTAAATACATACTTAGTCGCCCATATTTCAAAGTAAGCATAATCGCCCCAAAATGGTTGGCCGATTATTCATTTTAGATTTTGGGTGATTTTGAATTTATTGTTTGGATGAAACGCAAATCGCCCAAAAAACGACAATATTTTGGGCTGTTTTTGATTTTTGGCAGTTTCTTTGATAAAGCATTTTGGGCTTAGAACTAGAAAATTGTTTTAATTTCTACCATTCAATTTTCTCAGATACTAAATTACTAAACTACTAAAAATTTCGACTAAATTATCTCAAATTGAACTTTGAAAGTTTATTTTTTAAAATTTGTTAAATTTTAATTAAATTAAATTAATTATTAAGATTTTTATTTTAATACAATTTTTTATTAATTTTCATTCTAGGGAAAAATAAAGCTTTATTCAAAATTGTACATTGAAATGTTGCTTTAATTTAAATCATCGCAAGTTAAAATAAAAATTCTAATGCCCCGTTTCACAAAAAAACAGGCAATCTCTAGTTAAATAATATTTTATCTTTTTCTTCTTTTATGAAATTGCGATTTATTTCATAATACAAATTCAACGCATGCAAATTTTTTTTTCTTTTTTTCATGAAAATTTTAACCGGAGAGCTAAATATTGCTGCCCAATTTCGTTCAGCTAAATATTTAGCTGGAGGCTAAATATTTCTATGTAAAAAAAGATATAATCAACTTGCATTGAATTTTTATTGTGAAACAAAACGCAATTTCATAAAAGAAGAGAGGGAGGAAATATTATTTAACTAGAGATTGATTATTATTTTGTGAAACCGGGCATAAGACAAATAAAAAAGAGTTTAAGAGGGGAAATATTTCTATTTCCCGGTTTCACAAAAAATATCCAATCTCTAGTTAAATAATATTTTCTCCCTTTCTTCTTTTATAAAATTGCATTTTGTTTCATAGTACAAATTCAATGCAACTTGATTATATTTTTTTTTATATAGAAATATTTAGCCGTCAGCCAAATATTTAGCTGGACGAAATTGGGCAGTTAAATATTTAGCTCTCCAGTTAAAATGTTCATGTAAAAAAGAAATAAAATTAGCATGCTTTGAATTTGTATTATGACATAAATGGCAATTTCATAAAAGAAGAAAGAGGTGAAATATTCGCCGCATTAGTGATCCGGATCAGATCAAAGTTTACATTGAAAACAACAACAAAAATTAAATTTTTGTTGTTGTTTTCAATGTAAACTTTGATCTGATCCGGATCACTAATGCGTCAAGAAATGCGGCTATTATTAAACCGGAGTTTGCCTCTATTTTTGTGAAACCGAGCATATTATTTATTATGTGAAAGAAAATATTGAATTAATATTAAAAACTTGCATTGCATTTGTATATTATGAAACAACCGCAAATTCATAAACGAAGAAACAGAAGAAAAATTTAACTGAAGATTAGCTATTTTTTGTGAAACCGGGCATAAATCATTTTAATTTAACAAAATAATATTAAATTTTAATTAATTGAAAATTATTTTGTCTTAATTTTAAGAACATGTGTAATTTTTTCACAAAGTTAATTGTTTGAGAATTGAAAGATATTTTGGTGAAAAGAAAATGTTAATGCAAGAAATTGAAGCAACGGCTTACGACATTTTCTCAAAGCTTTCATCTGGCTAAAACAGTACAAGCAGCCCTTGAACATCAAAATCTTGTCACAGAGATAAATAGAACTCTGGATTGTGTGTACAGGGATATCCATCCTTCTAAACATCAAAATTATTCTGCAAAATATTTCTACAGTCGTTTTACCTTAACAGATAATCGGAATTGTCAATATTTTACAATGCGACCTGAATCGAAAATTTTAGGCTGATGGAAATCTTTAAAACCCCAGTTTTTAGTAGAGATATTTTTATCAAATTACCTCGAAATATTGAATTTTTCTGCAAAAATTCAAACTTAAACAATTTCACAATAATTTCGTTATTGAAATCAGAAGCTTGTGTTTTTTGCCTTATAAAATATAAATTTGCTTGTATCAAATCAATTTAAATCTCTGAATTGTAAAAAATGAAAACGCATTAGGAATATTTAATGAAGTCAATGAACAAGTTTATCTGCTTTCCAGTAAATAAGATTACTTTATAATCTTTTAATGACATTTTTGCAATATCTAATCCAACTCGGGTGTAAAATGTTTATTAATTGTTTTGCTTAATTTACCAAAATCACCATACATGTAGTAGTGTTTTTTACAAAGCACAACGAATAAAATAAAATAAATCCATAATTAAAAATTTAAATTTTCTACCACTGAACAAACAAACCTTCCTAGTAGTGTATTCTTCAAAATCTCCAAGTAATTAAATTCTATCACAATCAATTAATTTTAATTATTTCATTTAATGAATAAAGTAAAAAAAAATTGCCTGCATGATGCGACAATGGTTGGGTGATATAGGTTTACTACAGCATACAGTGGTGTGTATGTCTGTGCTTTCTTCTTTATTTTTAAACACAATATAAAATTAAAATTATGGAGAAGAAGCCAAAAACAGAAAAAGCAGAAGAAATTAAAATCCCGAAATCCATCTCTTGTCTTACGAGAATTACATTACTTATTTTTTTTTTAATTTCTTACGATTTTTTTTTTTGCTTTGTGTAGGTACTTATTACCATTTCTTCTATTATCATTTTTCTTTAATTCTCTCATACAGTGTGCTGTATGTCTTTTTTACCAGTTTTTCTTCAGCGTTTTCCTTTTTCTGAACACCAGTTTTTTTTTTTTTTAGGTTAAGCGCTTAAAATATGAATGTAATTTTATTTTGCTTGTTTGTGATAATAATAATGATATGTTTACTTTAAATTAGCATAGACGTTTTCATTCTGCTTTTCACGTTTTGTTTTATTGTTTCTGCTTTTGTTCACAAGTCGTGTTATTTCCAGTATTTTGTCTTGTACAGGATTCCTATTTTTGTTTATTTGTTGTTCGTACAACAATGCTGTTTATTCGACGTTGGTAAGTAAAAAACGTCGTACGGGACACGATGATTTTCTTAGTTTTTTTTACGTCTCGGTAGATCGATATAATAATGAACTTGGTTAGTATAATATAATGAAGGTTGGTGAATGACTTTGTTTTATATAAAAAAAAATAAACAGTTATTTTTCGTATGAAATTGTACATCTTTTGAATTAAGTATTAATTTTTTAGACAAAACACAACAACAATAATTTATGCTTTTGTTTATTTTTGCATGTTTTATGTAAATAAGTATATATGTATGTAGCATGTACAGTACATAAAGAAAATTGAATGAACTGAGAATTATTTGTTTGAGTCCCGGTAAAAACGACGCATCTCGAAACGATGAGTTTTAGAACGACGCGTTTTAAAATGACGCGAGGAAGAAATTATTTGTACCAGCCGCAGGGCAATGGTATAGAAAAACCTAACTTATCATTACTCGATTTGCATAAACTTTTTACAAATCATTTTAGATATATATATTAAATTTTATTCAACTAAGTACAATGAAAATTATACTTAACCTTAAACGCAATTTACTTTCAATTTATCCATGGGTGGTGCCTTACTCGCGTCATTTTAATACGCGTCGTTTTGAAATGCGTCGTTGAGAATGGTTCTTTATAACAATAAATTTTTATAAGTTGTATATCTGTTAGGATAAATATTGTATAAAATGTAGCAGATACAGTCTACATGTTATTTGAACAATATAACCAAGAAAACATTTAAATTGGGTAGTAGCGTGCATATGTGTACATATTCATGTTGAAGTAGATTGAGAAAATTGAATATTATTTATTTATTTGATAAGAATGATTATAGTCAAGTTCCCAAGTTTAACATCTTTGTAAGCATATGTATTTAGTTTAAAAAAAAATGTTAAGCATTTTCTTGTGTAACAAGTGAAGAAAACGAGTCATTGTAATACGAAAGTGAAATTGCAGCCTGAGCGATAGCGAGTGGCTGTCCAATTGTCTCTCAGTTAATAACTGAACATATGGAGAATAAGGTACTATTCACACCCAGCGCGAATTGCGAATGCGAGTAAACAATTTTTATAAAATTATGATATAAATAACAGATAAGCCAAAAATATTTGCTTACTTATAAGACTGCCATAATGTTGCTAATCAAATTAAATTTAATTAAGCTCGAAAATTATTTCAAAATTAAAGAAAAATGAAATTTGTGTAAAGATTGTCATTTTTCACGCGTCCTATAATTTCGTTTTTCTCTATAATTGTGAAATAATTTGCCGACCTAATTAAATTTAATTTGATTGAATACATCCTACTTATCTTAGAAATAGACAAACATTTTAGATACAAGTGTTTTAAATATCATAATTTAGATAAATTGTTTATTCGCATTCGCAATTCGCGCTTGGTGTAAATAGTCCCTAAAGTGTTGAAAGCATGTTCCGTTAAAGCTGTCGCCTTCTTTAATTAAGTTGACGATATTTCTTCGGCTATTTATATTTCCCTTTAGGGGAAGAATCTTACTAAGAACGTTATTATTATTATTATTAATTGTAGGGCCATGTGGGCGTTAAGCCACCTCGCACTGCGACCTAAAAGATCTTTTGTGCATGGACCCTGCTCAATTACTAAGAACGTTATGTTGGTTGGGTGGTTTGGCGTCTATTGGAGGGGGCTCCGTAATCTTCCAGTAGGCGCAAGTGTACGTACTGCCTCCTCGCTGCACCACTGGTAACTGTAACCATTAGGCAGAATGTGGTCTTTTGTGACAGGCTAAAGTACGGCGCTAAAGGAGAAAACCTTGACAAAAAATCAATAATCTAAAGTGGAACAGCATATGCCGATGGATAAATGGCTGATAGGTTAATCAGTCTATATATGCGGACTCTGGATACCAGGCACCCTCCAGTTTTATTTAGCCTTCCTGTAGTAAATCTGGGTGACCTACAGGCGACTTATTTTTTTATTCCCAGCAACTCGCAAGAGTTAAATCAAAACGTTAGACGATGCACGGGAAGGAATACACGGGAGTGGGTCTGCCCTCTCGTAGTCCTTAAGTCCCAATGCTACCGCTTTTCTAGCAGAAGTAAATGTTATTACATCTAGGAGGGAGAGCAATGAGCCCAGATAGTATGTAACGCGTGTAGAAGTACTTCCTACAGTAAACATCTAGGAGGGAGAGCAATCAGCCCAGATAGTATGTATCGCGTGTAGAAGTACTTCCAACAGTAAACATCTAGGAGGGAGAGCAATGAGCCCAGATAGTATGTCCCAGCAACTCGCAAGAGTAAAATTTTTGTTTTTGGTTTTTAAATCTTTTGCTGTTGAAATTTATTTTTTATTTTTAGCCTTATTGCTTTTGTAAATTTACTCATTAGCTTAAACAAAACATGTTTTAATAGTTTTAGTAAAATAATTAGGGATTTAAGTTTGTCTGATGTGTGTCATGTCAATTTACTTTGGCAAATCAAAAATTAATTAAGTAGTTAGTAAATCAATATTTTTTGTTACTAAAACTACAAAAACATGTTTTACTAAAACATACGGCATTTGCAACTTTGTAAATGGCCAACTGTTTACCGAAACGACTGTGCAAGTTTTCCAACAAATTTTTGTACAGTGGTAAATTCAGTTGATGATTTAAAGTTAAACGTGTTTCCAAACATTGCAGAAAATTACAAGAACTATGAGTGGCTCTGCGAAAGATATACTTTATGTACTTGCGCCCAAAAATGACAGCGTCAACCAAATAAATCTGGATATTTAAAGTTTACTACCTTGAACCGCTACAACATTTAAATCAATCGACACCATCGCCAATAACTACTGATCAGGCGCTATTCTACGCCTCAGAGTATTTTAGCTCATTGGAACTAAATGGAATACCTCCTCACATTCTTTTTTCAAAATTGGGACCCCAATATTGATATTGCGAAATTTAAATCCATCTAAAATATGCAATGGAACTCGATTGTGTATAAAAGGTCTGAATGTATTAGAGGCTACCATTATAACTGGTTGTGCAAAAGGCGAGAATGTATTCTTTGCATGGTTACCACTAATACAGTCCGACACTCCAATCGAGTTCAAACGACTACATCCTGTTCGACTTGCGCTTGCCATCACCATCAATAAGGCACAAGGACAATCGCTGAAGACCGCTGGAATAAATTTAGAATCTGAATGCTTCTCTCATAGTTAATTATATGTGGCTTGCTCCCAAGTCGACAATCCAAAAAAAACTGTTTATCTATGCCAAAGATGGCTAAACACAAAACATTGTCCACAAGTTTTGGCTTGAATTAGGTATGTATACCATTATTTAATCTTATTTATTTTAATATATTTTATTACTAAAATGTTGTCATCGTTTATTTACATCAAGGACTTCGATTTCTTTATACTTCAAAACTCCAACTATTTAATTTTATTTGCTTTAATAGGTACACATTTTCAGATGAAAAATTTGAAGTTTATTACTTTGCTAAAATAAAATAAAACTTATTTTTTTTTATCCCGAGCAACGTCGGGTACTCCAGCTACTTCTTTTATAAAAATCGATTTTATTTTTTATTGGAGTAAACTTTCTTTTTTTTCTGTTCCAAGCTCCTGCCCCTTATAATTTTTTTGAATTTTATTACCCACACAAATACACGCGATTTTTAACCTAACCTAAGCCGATGTATCATTATAGAATACGAGATTTTCGCATAAAGAATTTTGGGATACTGGATTTTGTAATACGAGATTTTGGAATACGGTATCATGTATACGGGATTTTGTAATACGGGATTTTGTCATACGGGCAACTACACCCAACCCAAAACAACTTAATCAATTTGTAAAACTAATTCCTGTTTGCTTTTCTTCTGCACAAATATTATCCTATTCAAAATTATTTGGGCAAGCTAACTTTTCAGTGCAATCCAAGTCTCTTTAAAAATGAAACAAGAAGAAATTAATTTAAAAAATTTTTAATTTTAATTAGATAACAACTGTTAAGCTTTCTAAATATATCAACACACGTACGTTAAAAGTACAACTGATTAACATTAATTCAAAATTGTTTGTGATCTCTTGGAGCCGATTGGAATCTCAAAAAAACCGACGACCTTGCAGTCAAGAGAGACCCGACCCATTAACGTAGGAGTACGTGAAACTTTATTTGTAGAGTTTAAGTGACACTAAAATACAGAAATTAAAAATTAAAAACTAGTTATGTGGTAAAAAATCAACACATCACTAATGATTCAATCAAAAATTGATTTTTAGTTTAAGATTATGGATCTAAGCCCAGGTTATATGTTCAAACCACAAATTGTACTCTGCTAACCCTTAGAGAAATTACGAGAGGGGAGTGAATTTCTACTTTTTGTGGTAGATGTATTTGAGTAGATGGCCTATTTACATATTTTACTGACTAACAAATCATAATAATGGGAATGCTATTAAAAATAATATATTTAGTCTATACAAAGCCGAAAAAATCATATTGGTAGTCTATTTCGTAAACAAATTTACCGTTCCGAATAAAATATTTTTAAATTTCATGCGATCCTGCTGAAAAATTTTCAGCAGAATATTTACGTAAACTCGCACCCTCGCAGTCAATGCGAATCAATTTTTAGTAAAATCGGATTACTCGGTTAATCTGGTGGATATGATTCTTTGTTTCTGCCCAGAAGTAATTTGTATGTGTCATTGCCCAGAGACGCCTTTGCGGTATACTAACGATATAATTTCAAAATAATTTTTCGATATAATTGCAAAATTATTGTTTTTTTCTATCTAAATCTTCTGAATGATTCTTAACCGAATGTACCATACAATACTAGTTTCAATTTAACAAAATGGACAAAAATATGGAAAATGAAAATTTAATTTTTTCGGTTATAAATAATTTTTTCGGATGAAAAAAATTAAAATACAATTTTTTGAGACAATTATGGCCATTATATAACGAAATTAACTTACGAACAACGATAGCTCAGACGGTTGGCGCGTGGTATACACAAAAAGGTCGATGGTTCGATCCTCGTCGGAGCCCATGTTTTAAATACAATTATTTGTTGTGGACATCGAAACATGTTTGTTTATACACCAACGCACAAATTCATAATGATCCAGTAAAAACAAGAACGGCCGCGAGATATAGCGTAAAAAGGAAGGCGTGGTTTAATGATTGAAGAATAAAATGAACAACGACACAATTCTACATACACACACCGGCCGTCGAATACCCAACAATAAAGATGATTTATGACACACAATAACGGAAATTTCGAGAGCAGTATCTAACTAGTATATAAGCACGACCGATGGCAAGCAGAGGAGATCAGTTTTTGGTTTACTTTAAATTGCCTCCAACAGTGTCAAGCGGACAGGTTTAAATAGTGAAGTACTGAAGTCATAACAAATATCAAAGTGTATAAAAGTAAAATGAAATAAAGTTAAGCCAAGTGACATCGAAGTATAGTGTTTTTAATTGCAAAATACAGACGAACTCAGAAGCCCAGTTCTTAACAATATTAAGAATAAATACAAAATCTTGCATTTCAAAATCTTGCATTACAAAATCTTGCATTACAAAATCGTACATTACAAAATCTTGCATAACAATTTCCCGTACATTTATAGAATCGCCCGCGCGATTCTACAAATGTACGGGAAATTGTTAATACAGTAGAATTTTGCTTGAGATATCAAAAATCAAATGTTCAGGATTAAATATTCTTAACCAGAATATTATGTTGAGATATTCTGGAAAATGGAGATTTCCATTTTAATTTTAATATTAAATGTTCATTAATCAGAAACGAAAATTTAAATTCTGGAAAATGAAGATTAAATCTTCCTTATCAAGATTATTTTGTTGAAATATTTGGAAAAATGGTGATTTCTATTCTAATTCTAATATTAGCCGTATTTCTTGACGCATAGTTATCCGTATCGCTATCTGCACAATTTTTTTTATTTTATTTTTTTTAATTATATTGACCTTTTATGAATACGCAATAAATATTATGTTAGATACTAAAGACAGGTACAGAAACTAAAACTGCAAAATTTTTTAAATGCAAGATATTGTATTTGCAAGATTTTGTATTTGCAAGATTTTGTACTTGCAAGATTTTGCAACTGCAAGATTTTTGGTTGGCAAGATTTTGATTTGCATGATTTTTAAAAAATGCAAGATTTTGTACTTGCAAGATTTTGTAATGCAAGATTTCGAGGCGCTCCCTGTGGGAAGCTTTGCTTATTTGCTTCCATTTGATGAAAAGTGCTGCTGAAAGTCAAGAAATTCTGTTGGAAGCTTAAGATGATAATCATCATCATGGTTGCATCGCTATTAAAGAGGTAATTTTGATACGGAAGACAAGGAACCCCCAGGCCAGTCGAAATAGTTCTAAGATGAGGTTTGCGATTATGTATCTCTCGTATTACAAGTTACGAGTTTCGAGAACTCGCAATATATTGCCAAATTTTCTTTAAATATAATTGTTTTAATCATTACCAGTTGTCTGTCGTACTTAAAAAGTTGTACAAGTAAAACAACAACAACAAGTCGCAATTACGACTTCTCGTAATGTCTCGTAATGAACTCGTAATGCTTACATAATCGCACCCGAGGAAGTGGAAGCTTTACTCGATAAAGACCTGAGTCAAACAGAAGAAGAACTTGCAGAATCATTACATGTTGATTAATCAACGATATCCAGACGTTTAAATGCTATTGAAATTTTTCATAAGCAAGGAAATTCGGTGACATACCAGTTAAATCCGAGGGACATCGAAAAAAAAAATGTATCGTGATGGGTGAAGGAAGACATGAGCGCGCTATGATATGATAATCCCAAAAGCAAAAAAATCATGGTGCAGGTATCCATTACTGCGGAACGCTATTATAAACAATTCAAGGCATGACAAAGTGATTTTCCAGCACAACAACGCTTGTTCTGATGTTGCGAAATCGGTCTTCCTACTATACCCACCGTATTATTTGTCAAGACCTAGGACATTTTGTTATTTAATAATTTGGAGGGATGATAGGTAATCCAATGTGGTTGTAGGTGATGAGACACCATACGTAAGACGACCAACAAACCAGCAGCTTAACTCTCGGTTTGCCAAAAAAAACCAATGGATCAAACCAGCGCTGTCCAAGTCAAATGAGTATTTTTGACAAATTTTCAAAATAACTAGAGCATTAAAACTGCGATTAGAATAAAAAGCCAACTGGACAACGCAGTAATTATTTATGTATCCAGGGTCAAAGAATTTATCACTCCGGCACAGATGTGAAGCTCATCGCAATAGTTGTTACATATTATAGCATGCGGCCCGCGGGCGACGTTATTAGCACCCCAAATATAATCTAACAGTATGAACGGCGTACCTAGAACGGTAAAGAACCGAAAAAACCCGAGAATCTATAGGGAAATGTTAAATGAGAAGTCCCACTAAGGAAACCGACAAACAAAGAATGTGTATAGGCCCAAATTCAAAATATTTGGAAAGAACACAACGCCAGCCCAATATGCCTCCCTTACAAATATTATAGGCAGGAGATGAAGTGTAGTCTTGAAAAAAATCAAAAATATATTGAATTGGCCTAGAAAATTGTATTTTAATTTGTTCTTCCGAAAAAATTATTTAGAACCGAAAAAATTAAATTTCTCTGTCAATTAAATATGTTTTTGAATTTTTTAAATTGAAAATAGCATTGTGAGGTACCTTCAATCAAGAAATAGAAGGTATTAGATAAAATAAACAAAAAAAATTTAAATTACATATATCGAAACAATTAAATGCTGTTTCTCTTTTAGTTAAAACCACTCGAAAATTCTTCTTCAAATTTAATCGATTTTGCTTCGTTTACATGTTACGTACTTGGATCTAACGTTTGATATTTCACGTGCTACTCGTTGGATAGATTTCCTGTACTAAACCAATTTGGAGAATGCTAAACGCTTCGTATTTTGTATCTAACTGAAAACGAAGGGCTGTGAAACGCGTTGGTGGTTTTATGCTTTCTAAACCGGCACCGGAGTACGTAAACTGGCGGAGATACTTGTTCATGGATGTTCTTTAAATTAGTTTAACCGGAGAATTATAAGAATTGTTTCAATTTCTTTATATTAATATCCTGACTAAATAAAGGATCTGAATCGAGCTATCAAGACACTTTAACTACGTTCTACTATGTCACTTCAATTTTATTACTTTGATTTTGTATAACAGTAATAAATATCTGTTCTTAATTTACTCAAAAATGTTTACAAATTCCGTTTTCAACCATCATTCTCTATCTACATTCAATTTATAGATAATTTCTGTTCATCAATTTTTAAATTTCTCAGAATTCGAATTACTTAAGTTAACTAACAAATAAGAAAAACAAATATTTCTCTATAAATAATTTAGCTGGCCCGAATCAAGTGTTTAATTATACCCATACTTTCAACTTTATCATTACCAGCAATAAACCTAAAAGATACATATTATTTTAGTTTTTACTGCCATATAGACATGTTTAAGATTCAAAAAATCCAAAATAAATATTTACTTATAGACCATTTTTAATTACTTAAAAAACATTCTTCATCTTTCAAAAATATTACTGTTTTATTATTTGTTTATATGTATTTTGCCAAGCAGAGTGACAAATTTCAATGGTTTATATAAAATAATGAATAAATATTACGAGTTAATTATGTATTTTTAATTTTTTAATAAGCACAATTTTATGTTTTCACATCAAATATTTAAACATTTGTATATATAGATCAAATAAACAAACAAATTGTAATTACCATTGTTATTCAGAATCGATTAGATTACAGATATAGTATAACTGGATAAAATAACAAAAAATGTCACATTTAGAGTGGTTTGAACAAATAACTTAATATTTCAACTAAGTAACATATTGAATTCAGAATAGCGTTCGACGTTATTTGCTTGTATCTTGAGGTTCCAACAAGTGTTTTTGTTAATTCACCACCATTAAAATTACCTCCGGCCAAATCTATTTATGGGTATTTCACAGCCATCATATTTCGCAATTAATTTAACATTTTTTGGTCATAAAAATATTAACAATTTTAATAAATAAATCAATAAAAGGATTTTAATTGTATGCAAAAAATGTTATTTTTAATACATATTTTATATATTAATTATTTTAAACCAATAAAAATGTATTTTAATAAATGAAATATTTATGTATTAACATAAAAATAAAAAATAGGCCAATATGCATAATGATGTTGATTCAAAAGTTTTTGTGTACATCAGCATAAGCTCTCTCTCAAAAAAAAAAAAAGGTTGCTACAGGATATTGTACCACCTCCACACAAAATCACTTACATTCAAAATTTAAAACGTTGGTGAAACTAAGATAAGCTGATGGTAATAAAACAAACTCAAGTGCGATTTTTCATACCACACCCAAATTTTTTATCAATTATTAATTATAACAATAAATTTTTTTAACATTATTATTTTTCATTAAATAAATTAAATTTAATAGAAATAAAAAAACAAAAATAAAAATTTCGAACAATAATTTTAATTGTTGGGCTATTATTTTTGGCAGTTTACGCTTTATGGGATATTACGATAATGATTTATTACAGCATTTCTTGTTGTTGTTATTGAGATTCTTTCCAAAAATATAAACGAAAAATAAAAAAATAAAAAATAAAATGAATGATTGATTCATATTGATTGACTTTGAATTAAATGGGAATTGTAAAAGAATTTAATGATCTAATTTATCACATTTCCTTAAGGATCATTTAGATTGTCTTTTTACTTGGATTTTTTTTGTTTGAGATTTTCTTACTTTTTATTTTTGTATATTTCCAGATAATAAACTAAGTAAAAAAATTGATTTATTGGGCTCAGGAGGGTTGTGAAAAGTAACAATTTACATGATTTTTAGGTGTACATAAAGAAAAATTGTGAGTGGGTTTTTACGAAAGTCATTTTAGGGGTGGGTGGTGGGTGGGGTTTAATGTTGTGTTGGGAGATTGTTACATGAAACTTTAATTTATAACGTAAATTTATTTATTCTACATATTATAAAATATAATGATTTTACAGATCATAAAAAGTCTACTTGTGATCTATAACCGCTGTACCAAATTTTCCAATGTGTTCAAAGAATTTATACTCTAAAATATTTAGTTTCTTTTCTTGAGCAATAAATACAACACTAAGTGCATGAAATTTTTAAATATTTGACACCCTTTATCTTAAAAACAACAAAAAAATCATGTTCGATAATTTATTTATTTTACTCAGTGATACACATCCAAAGCATAAAAATGGGATACGCGATTTCAAGTATTTTGCTCTATGGTGAAAAATTCATCAAATCGCATTTTTTTGAAAGTCATGTTTTAATTTTCATATTTTTATGTTTCGAATGTGTAGCACTAATTAAACGAAACATTTATGGAAAATTATTTTCTTATTTTTGTTGTTTTTTAAGATACAGGGTGTCAAATATTTAAAAATGCCACGCACTTGCTGTTGTATTAATTGCTATAGAGAAAAAACGAGTCATCCAAAAATTATAAAATTGGGCTCATTTTAAAGACAAATGAATAGGGATTATAAAATAATTATTATCACGTTTCACTTCTTACTTTTCAAAATGACCGTCGAAACTTTTTGAATTTTCTCCCGTCTGCGACTATATTTTTATTTTATTTTTTTTTTTAATCTTTTTTTCTATTTAATTCTGTTAGACATATTAAAAATCAGCGTAACATCTCGTTTCGTTTTCTTCCAAAATACGTTAAAGTATAAAAAAAGTAGATTGTCATTCTTAAACGTGCTGATACCTAAGTATAAAAATGTTTTGGTCATTCTTCAATCGTAAGGACGTAAACAAGTAAAATTGGGTTTTATACATCTGTACCTCGGAGGCATACAACATGTCACAAATATAAAATTCGTTGTAATAACTGATACATGTTTTTTAATCAATTTTGTGTCCATTTATTTTTTATATGAAAGTTATTTTACTATTTTTTTTAACTATAATATAATACTTTGGTTACTCTATAGATGCATGGGGGTTGCGTTTATATTTTTTTAATGGACGTAGTGTTGGCATTCTCCTGTTATGCTGGCCCAAAGAGGTTTAATGCAAGGTTGTTTTAAGGTGTTCTCTTGGATTCACAATATCTTTATAACCATCCGCTATTTGTATTAAATTCTTCAGAAATTTCCTTAAACGAATAGGAGAAAAATGTCTAGCGTATTTTATGAAAACTTTTAATGGGTATTCACTATGTAGGTACCAGACCTGCTATGTGTAACATTTATTTAGCCAAATGTCTATCGTAAAATACTTTACGCTGAGATGACGCCTCATATGATTTTTTTAATGTTGCACCAACTTGACTATATTATATTGGTAAGGGCGCTCTTATATCCTTTATTATTTCTTGAGAGATCCTCCTTGTTCCACGTGTCAAGTGGTAAAAAATACTAGAACTATTTCTAAAGCTAGGAACTCGGTTCGATTTCGCGTGAAATTTTACAAATTTACAAAAATGAAATTAGAGTAGAAGTGACCACTTTCATGTCTGTTTTTGCTAAAGAGTATACTCAGGCCAATAGAGAAAAAACTAGGTAGACTTTTATCAATGCGCGCAGAGCAGAGATTAGGGGTTTCGACGGCTTATTATTCTTTGAAATTTATTTCATCCCCTTCAAATTAATCCCCTTCGGATAGAATACACTTATGCCAACGTTTTTTTCAGTCTACGAAACAGTTGTTAAAGTCGGTTTCCGGAATATCCGTTAAAACCTTCTTCGATTTAGATTGTATCTCTTCAATCGTGTCAAACTCATGTCTCCGAAGCCTTTTTTTTAAGTTTCGAGAATAGCCGGAAATCAGACGGGGGCTAAATCAGGCGAATAGGGCGGTTGCGGAACGATATGGGTCGAATTTGTGGCCAAATAGTCACGTACAACCAATTCAGCGCACTATCATGATGCGAAAACCAAGAGTTGCCTGCCCAAAATTCTGTCATCTTTAATTGTCAATCGGCAATTTTTGAGCACCAAATCCTTTGGAAATGTCCAACGTTTTGGAAGCCGAAATTTTATTTTAGAACCAACATTTGATGCAATTTGCTGATTTTAAAATTTGAAAAATGCACTTTTTTAGATAAAAGTATACAAGCGAATCTCATTAACTACTAAAGATATTTATACGAAAGTTCACACAGACGTCTCTTTGGGTGTTGTCACTTTGATCTGAGTACTAAGCTTAACTTGTAGAGAATGTTATAAAATTAGTGGAGGAGTATATAATTTGGTATTTTTACTTTGGATGTTTTGTTTCATAAACTCATACATCAAAAATGCAGGTCTTGCTGAAATTATTGTGATTTCTTGTGAAAAATCTAAATGAAATTGGAAAAACGTAATAAAATACCATCTTGGTTAAACAAAATATTTTTTGTTATCTATAATTTAACTAAAAAATGAACAGCAATGAAACATTTTATTGTTCTATTGATTCGAAAATTCATATTTTCACATAAAAAAATTAATAAAAATTAATTTATAAAACATTTGCAAAAAATTCTATCATATTTGTTGCTCGAAAAATTTTCTACAAAAATAATCAAAAATTCTAGCGCGCTAGATTTTTTTCCAGCAGAATGAGATAGAGAATAGCAAACTGTTTGGTGGCATTTTTCTTCTAGCGGAGGTTTAAGTTTAACGTTTTTAAAATTTTTATAAATCCTGAGAATTTGAGGACACCAGCGAAATATTATAACTTTATCTGAATTTTCGGCTTCCGCTTCTTAAAATCTATATAGATAAACAATCCCACCATAGTAAGATTTACACCGCCCATAATGTGCCTACTCGGAAGTTCCCGCTGTCCAATTAATTAATTAATTACAAAACGCGTAGACCGAATTATTTATTTTATTTATTTATTCATTTAACATACAGTAAATATACAATCGGTATGCAAACAAAAAAAAAGAACAATGCAAACTATAAAAATATTAACAGTAGTTATACAATATTTTAGCACAAAAATAACATTTAACCATTATTTAATAATAGACATAAATTTAAACAACTCATTTCTAAACGAATTCCTTGTTAAGTTAAAATCGAATACATCATAAACCGAATTAAAGAGTCGCGACATTCTCAAAACTGGTTCCGAGAGTGCAAAGTTTGTAGAGACCGGATCAACATGTAACAAACAACGACGGCGCAAACAACGTGTAGGATCGTAAAAGTTGAAACGAACCAGCAAATCGACACAGTCTATTCGGGAAGTCAGAACATCTTGAACGAAGATAGCAGATGCAACGTCTCGTCGGTGGTCTAATCGTTGTAAATTTAATAATTTACAACGATCATTATAAGGAGGAAGTACATATTGGTGCACTCGCTCCGTAGGTAAGCCGCGAAGCGCGTACAAAAGAAACTGCTTCTGAACGCTCTCAATTCTGTATGAATGGCAAAGATAAAATGGTGACCAAATCTGAGAAGCATATTCCAGAATGGAACGAACAAAGGACACAAAAAGAGTTTTCAGTGTGAGTGGGTCGCAAAAGTCTTTACAATTGCGCTTAATGAAACCCAGCATAATATAAGCTTTTGAAATAATAGAATCAATGTGTTTGGTAAAAGTAAGATCATAGGAAAAGGTTACACCTAAGTCGGTTATGACCTCAACTCTGTCAATAGCGGTATTGTATAGAAAATATTGCTGAAGAACAGGTAAGTGTGTATGAGAGAATGATAAAATCCTACATTTACCCACATTCAACAACAATTTGTTTTTAAATGACCAACTGCAAAAGTTACTCAGGTCATCCTGTAATTTAACACAATCAGAAACTCCAGTAATAGGAGCAAATATCTTCATATCATCTGCGTAAAGCAAACATTTTGCGAATTTAAAACAATCAACAACATCATTGACAAATAATGAGAATAAAAGAGGACCAATGTGGCTACCTTGAGGAACTCCAGAGGTAACTCGAAATAAGCGAGAACTAAAATCATTTATCTTAACAAATTGGTAGCGATCAGACAGGTACGAGTGCAACCACCTGATGGGGATAAACTGACAATTTAGTTTATCCAGCTTATCGATAAGGATCGAATGATCAATTTTATCAAAAGCCTTCGAAAAATCGGTGTAAACTGCATCCATTTGTTGCCTACGCTCCAATCTACTATATAAATGTTGACAAAAACTGACTAGGTTTGTAACCGTAGACCTACCCGTGTAAAAACCGTGTTGAGCAGGAGAAATATAAATTTTTGCATGAAAAAATAAGAATTTCTGTACCATTGGGCGCTTTCAGATCCGAAAACTGTTGGCATTATGTCTAGTGAAATCATTGCTAATTTGATGTGAAATACTAATACATTTCTTAAATTTCATAGCGTTGGCCTTGATTTTACTCAACATGTTGCCAACTGTTTGGTGCTCTGAAAGCGCCCATTGATTCGAAAAGTTTTGGTATGGCAGAAAGAATAGCGATTCCGCGATAATTGCTGATATCGCTTCTTCTGCCGGATTTAAAAATCGGACGAATGAAAGACAGTTTCCAGGGATCCGGAAAAATCCCAGTACGTAGGCTCTTATTAAAGATTAGAGACAGTGGATGGGCTAAACTCTCAGCACAATTCTTAATAAGGATAGGTGGAAAACCATCATGACCTGCCCCCTTATTACTATCAAGTTGAGATAAGCTATCATAAACTTCTGCTTCAGTAAACTGTAAAAAATTAAAATCAGAGCAATCGCGATTATTTATAAGCTTGGTACCAGAATCCCCAGATACTTCATAGACGGACTCAAAAAATTTTGCAAATAGATTAGCGATATCAGAGGGTTGACTTGCGGAAGAGTTCTGAAAGGTCATTGGAGTAGGAAACCCAACAACCTTCTTTTTACCATTTATGAAATTCCAGAACTTTTTTGGGTTGGAAGTCAGATCCTCTTCTATTTGCAAAATGTAGTTGTTGTAAAGGAACCAATTTAAAGTTTTGAACTCTTTACGAGCTAAGTTGAATCTGGAATAAAACTCAGCGCCCTGTAACTTATACAAAGAATGGAACTTATTCCGTTTTTTTTCAAGACGTAGTAGTTCTTTGTTATACCACGGCTCACGAAACCTAGGTCCGATTTTATTTGATGGAACATACCTTTCAATACCAGTCTTGAGCAGCCCGTTGAACAACAAAATAGAATGGTTCAAATTTTCATCCCGCTCGAGAAAGTCCCAATTAGAACCGACAAGAAATTCATTTAACGAATCGTAGTCTGCAAGCCTAAAATCGAAATGCAGAGAATTACTAGAAGTACACGTAGTGTTGCAATTCTCTAAAAATATATATATGGTAATTGGAGTGTGGTAAACGCTCGAACATCCAGTAAAATCTTCGCAAGGTGATATCTCCGAAAACATAAGATCAGTTGAATAAACCAAATCGAGAAATATTCCCCGACTATTGCTTATCCGGTTCAACTGCATCATTGCTAAGCTAGCAAAATAATCAGTAACTGCCAACTCCCTTTGGCCAGAAGAAGAGGATGTGAAAACTCCATCAACATCAAACCAAGCAATATCTGGAAGATTGAAGTCTCCTATAACCATTAGTTGTTCCTTAATACGAACCAATGTCATGACCGCAGAACTGATGAAATTAACAATTCCCATATAATATTCCAGAGTAGATCCGGAGGGAACGTATACAGCCACCACGAGGATAGATGACCCGGATACATTAATCCGAACAGCTATTACATCATAAAGTGGATGACATGCAATGAGCTCGTTTGGGATCGAACTCTTAACAGCAATCAACACCCCCCCACCTTTAAGGCTGGTACAAAAATCATGTCGATCTTTTCTGTGGACAACGTAGTTGGGTGGGAAATATTCCTCTGAATTAAACACTTTAGTAAGCCATGTTTCCGATATGATAATCACATCGTAATCGTTATCAAAAACGCCAAGCAAGAATGACTTAGCTTTCCCTCGAATACTAGAGGCGTTGTGATAGTACATCGAAGTGAAAGTAATTTGTCCAGAACTTTTGGGCCGACGCATCCCCTTTGACCCTGCGTTATTTAAATTTCGGCAGAGTTGACTACTGCAGCTGGTATCCGGAATTTCACATATGAGGCTCCTGTCCGAAAATTTTGCTTATGGAAGGGCCTAATAAATACACCGGTAGGCCATGCATCCGAATTTAGAGCCTTATCATGAAGCTCAACGTTGATCCCCAATTTAAAGCACACATATTCTAACTCATGGATATCTTTATCCTTAGGAATTAGTTTAACTGCCTTGTAAACACTCGGACCTAAGCATTTGCTAGCCAGAGCCACAATATCATCCTCAGTTGTAAGAGTATCGAATCTTGACAAATGAAGCCAACATTTCGGTGCAATTGTTTTAATATAAATATCAGGTGAGGTATTAGTGCCGCGAATATTAAAATTTCGTATGTTCTTCCGGATAGTTCGTGATGATGGCAACGATTTTTTATTAGCATTTGGACCGCACGATATATCAATACTGTTCGCTTTTGCAGACGTACTCGCAACACTCGGAATAACAGCCGAAGATACCACATCAGCAAATGTGCCACCAGACACATACGAGATATTAGACATAGGCTTGAAAGATTCAGCACATGAATTTCCACCAATTATATTGGTACCAGAGATTTCGGACTTAGCGTTAGGTAGTTAGGACCAGGCAAAACAGATGCGCTTGAGTCTGAAAAATCATCAGCGATGATGTGATCTGGAGCAACCACAATGCAATGTGTAGCTAGTTTCTCCATTTGTTCACGTAAAATACGAATGTCCTCTTTAGTTGCAATTAATGCCTCGTTAATTTCTTTAATATGCTCAATGGTATCTTTCTGCTGTTCAAAGACGCCATCCACTTTCTTTATTAATAGTTCTAGCAGTTTAATTGTTACCAGAGAATCATCTGCTTTATAATTGTTATTATGATTTTGCTGGGACGACGTGTTTGATTTATCCTGTTCTTTTATTTTTGATGAAGGAGATTGGCTCCCGCTTTTAACACATATGGGACATTTCCACTGTGACCGACCTAGACAGAATTCTTTAGCCTTTTTTGCAGATAATCCGGAACAATAAATACAGAAAACCTTCTTGCACCCCAACTGACAGCATACATATTTGGTTTTATTTTTTTTAATTTCTACATTACACATGTTGTTCGAGCAATGTACAATTATTTCACTTGAAACTTTTTCCTTTTCCTTCTGTGACATCTTGAAGCACTTCGAGCACTGAACGTTTCGATATTTTACGTTTAAAATTGGAGCCACTTTAAAATTAAAATCGATTGTTTGTAAAATCTTACCATCTACAATTTTCACACAGTGCACGGTTTGAAAAATCTAAGTAGGGACGTTTATTAAATGGTCTAGCCCGATATTTTGCTAACTGAATAAACTAGTCTGTATAGGGTAAACAGCTACATCATTTAATAAATGTCTCCAGGAACTGTATAGTTGAACATATGTTCCATAATCCAAATCACTAGATTGACTGTGACGTTCACTATGTGAATGAAAAATAGAATTTGGATGTTTACGCGAGTCACTCCTGATTGATCAACATAAAAACCTAATTAATGAATAATTAAGATTGCTCATTAGTCATTAGTCATTACTATCCAATCTGTTTAACGTAGTGAATTCATTAATGATCTGAATTTTAAAGAAACATAGTGCACAAAAACTTCCAATTGCCACCAATAATTTCAAAACTGTTTTGTCATCGCCTGGTGGTAATTTAGTCGAAAATTTCGAAATGCGGCATATCATAATACAATAATTTTTAGATATTTTTTATTGTATTAAAATTTGTACAGTATTAATGCTAAGTTTCTTAAACCTAACCTATATCGATTATATTGTTACATTTGAAATAACAAACATGTTAAACCAAAGAAATTAAATCTCATAAAGGTCATTAGGTCAATATACGAATTTGATTATCTAAATTGACTGTGAAATAAAATTTGATTTGGCAACTGTTGTGCCCGTGTCAATGAATTTCATTATTTCTATCTAATCAAATGATTATATTTTCCGCAAATACAATTATTCCAAAACAAATTAGCAGTAAATTTATTTTACGCATTTACATAAAGCGTAACAATGTTAAACTGAAAAATGATTATTATGCCAAAAAATAACATTTTCTTTTTATTTCTAATTAAGTAAATCCAATAAAATACAAATTTATATGTTCAAGTTACACATGCCTCATAATACGAGAATACTATACGATGTAAATAGAGAATTATTTTGTAGGCAAATAATTCGCCATTTTCATAAATTTTGCACACCCATATTGTTAATAAACATAAGCTAGAAAATAATAATACATAGAGAAGGTTCATGTAGATCGATAACTGGAAAATTATATTTAATTTTTTTGAGTTGTATAAAGCGGAACTGCTGATTAAATTACATTAGAAGCAAAAGCAACAACAATCCACTAAAAATTATTTTGTTATAGAATATTTGATTTTTTTTTCCTATATTTTGTTTTATAATTTAAAGAATAACATTGTTTGAAATGTTTACATTTTGTCTAAATTTGTTTTCAAAAATATTTACAAATCTACTAAAGATAAGTAAGTATAATAGCTAAATATAAATAAATTTAATATTATAATACGTATAGAAAGAAGGACCAATTTCATTTTATGTTTTAAAATTATCTTCGTCAGAAAATCAACTTTAAGATTATTTTGTAGATTTCTTTTTTCTAATTTTAACATAATTTTGTGGGAAATGCCCGGTATTAGACAAGCTTACCTTATAACTAAGGAATTTGTAGACAAACTCAGTTTATGTTATGTAAGTATATAAAAAAGTAATATATGTATGTGCACAATCTTGCTTAGTTATTAATTTTATTCATCAACACTTTTTGTAGTTTTCACTTGTTGTTTTTATTCAATAATATTAGTGAAGTCGATAAAACCTATTATGCCTAAATTGTTGACAACCAGCTTTTTAAAAGCCCGTAAACCGTAACCTGTTAAAATGTATTTTTCCATTTTATCGGTTTTATATTTTATACAAAAAACTAAAGTCGATAATCTTATAAGAGGAATGCAAATATTACATATAAAACTCCTTATAAACCTTTTACACCCTCCAAACATAAAAGCAACAAGAAAAACCTGTAAAATCGAATAATTTTACAGCGATTTTTATTTTCATTACAATTTAATACACGAATATAGTTTTAAAAGAAAAAGTTTAAAATAAATAAAAAGCTTTAAAGACGACATCCATTTAAAATTTCGTATAACATTTTATAATATTTTAAATAGAGCATACATATAACATAAAAACCTTTTGTGATGGCGCTATCAATTTTCATTGATCATTATCATTTCAGTATGTTTCACGTCTTTCAGATAAAAAGGCGACACATCTACCTAGATTTATTGAAGAAAGAAATTGCTTTTGTGTTCAATAAAACATTTTTTTCATTTATATCAATACCGTGTACTCGTAAACTCGTATATGAAAAAAATCAATTGAATCAAAAATTTGTTTCGCTTTCTGATGCGAAATAATGTTAGGTATTTATCTTTACACGTGGAATGTTTGAATGATGATTTGTACAACAAACCAAAATTTGTTATTTGCATATTCACACTTCTAGAATAACCTCCTCAAGCGAACTTAGAAGTGGGTCCTTTAGGTTCTTCCATTCACCTTTACAATCTAAAACTAATTTAAATAGTATTATGATATAATAAACCAAAATACTTATATTAAAAAATTCCAATTGTTTTATCACCTGCTAATACTACTGCTTCTATTCGACGCAACCAAACAAAAGTTTGCTTAAATAATTGCCTTAATTTTAATCACACATCGTTTCGGCCAAGATTTGGCCTCTCATCCTATAGGAGACAACGGTATACAAATTTTACAGCACCATAAAAAGAAGTCACAAGGTTACTCTGTGAAAAATTGCTTTAAAGTCTGCAATGGAGCGGACTCCAATTATTATTGGGATTCAGCATTTTAAGCAGATACCTTGTTCCGAATTAATGATTGTAAACATTTTATAATATTTAATATTTCGAATTAATTTTAGCCCTTTTAACCATTTGCGTTTGTGCACCATTTTTGCTTTCCAAAATTATTCAGTGTAGTGTTCATATTAATAATAGCAGCAATTTTGTGGTGTTCACAAAAATACCAGTCCTTCGACAATGTTGAGAAAAAATTTAAAAATTCATCGAAAAAACTTAACAAGTACTACTTCAGTGTATTGTTTGTCTTCAAGTATTTTAATGTACAGAAATTGATCCATGACGCCCGTTAAGGGATATATCGGCCCAACACCATGGTATGGGAAGCAAGCCCAAACCATCAATTTTGTACCACCATGCTTAAAGTTTTTCCTGGGTGTACCAGGGTTGGGTCGTGGGCAATGTTTGGAGTTCTCCTCACATATTGTGGGCGACCTGTGGAACCTTAAAGGACAATTTTACTTTCGTTGCTCCATAAAACATTTCGCCAGTTTCGTACGGGCCTATTGATGTGCGCCTTAGCGAACTGGTCTTTTTGCGACAGGCCTCTTGCTGAGCAATGGTACTTTTATAGGACTTCTAGCGGCCAATTTAGCTTCTAATAAGCACCTCTTTATAATCACCGCATTTACAGGTACCTAAGCTCCCCCTTTATCTTTTTTGAGCTGATATGGGGGTCTTTCTTTACCATTTGTATGATTTGTCGGTCAACACGCTCAGTTGTTTTTATTTTTGGCGCACGTGTTTCAGCCTTATCAGTCCATTTCAGTGCATTACAGATCATTTCTGCAGAACATCCGATAATTTCTTGTATTTCACGGTAAGATTTTCCTTCACATCGAAGTTTTTTTAATAATGTTTCGCTTTTCTTCCATCCAGTGCTTAGATCAACGCATAACTTTTCTAAAATCCGGTTAAGTATGGTTTGTATACTTTACAAGTTAGTAGAAAAATTTGTACTTACCAATTATTTAAAAAGTTTCAACTCTTCGTTAAAAACCTCGCTTGAAATTATGTATCTTGCCTTACTGCTGTGCTACTATTATGAACAGCTACCGTTCAAACACTCGCTAACAAATGTAATCTCATATGAATATTTTAAAACATTTTGAAAGCTTCTAAATGCATTGTGCTGAAACCTATTGTGATCGATTTTAAATGCGATTTAAAACCAAGTTTACCACTTGGAAAGGCTTGGTAAGAAAACTATATGGCTTCGTATGATTTCTTAATGTTTAAGTATTTCCTATTGCAGGTATAAAATGAAAAAATTTCTAACTATGCCAAAATATGCGCACAAAGCAAGAGCATATTGTTGCACTGAAATACGCGGTTCGGATCTAAGCTAATCCAAGACGCATTTTTCCAGAAATACTGCACCCCTAATAAGCCGAAACGGTGTGATCGATTTTTACATGGGCCTAGAAAATCGTTGGGATCTATCTATCAGAATTCGGAATATCGTCATAAATCATCTCAGAATTTGATATATCCTGTCAGAATTCTGTATACTTATAAAGTTAAAGTTCGCTATAAGATGTCAAAGTTCGACATATTACCTAATGATTTGAAATACCATATCAGAATTCGTTTTGTATTTTCAGAACTTATCATATTCAAATTTATACAGGGTGAGGAAAAGTATGGAAACCCTTAAAAATTTCGCGGATTTTGGTCAATAAAAAAATGAGCAAGGGTTATTCTGAGGTAATTCTCAACAAGGAATTTAATGGTGATCTAGGTTGTGACCTTGACCTTCATCTTCAAGGTCATTTGTAGGTCAAGGTAATTTTTTTTTAAATTAGAACCCATATTTTGGATGACAGAATTAAAAAGAGCGATGAATTGTACGTTCGAATATGTATTTTCCATAACCTCCCAAGGTCATCTGAAGGAATTTACATTGCGTGGAAAAGTATGGAAACCTCTAAAAATCTCGCGGCGTATGTCAAAAAAAAAGTGCAAGGTTTATTCTTAGGTAATTTTCAACAAGGAATTTAATGGTGAGCTTGGTTGTGACCTTGGCTGTCATCTCCAAGGTCATTTTGAGGTCAAGGTAATTTTTTATAGGGAAACCCCTGTTTTTAACATCGGATTCGAAAAGAGCAATCAATTGTACGTCCGAATATGTATTTGCCATGACCTCTCAAGGTCACCTGAATAATGATTTGGTATGAAAATTAAAAAAAAAATAAAAATTAAAAAAATTAATTCTTAATTCTTTTAAAATTTTATTTTTTTTTTTTTTTTAATTTTCATATAGCAACCAACACAAGCATTATTACTGATGTAGTGATGTATAATGAAATACTTTATCTGTGTATATTGTTTTCATTAAATACATTGCATGTATATAGGATCTATCATGTTACATGCTATAAAGGAATTGAATAAAAGAAAATGACTTCATCATTAGCACTGTAGACACTGTCATAGAAAGACATAATAAAATTTAAAACAATAAAGTATTTGATGTTATGTTAAATGGTGTTTTATTAAAAATAATAATATAAATATATAAGAGAGAAGAATATAAAACATGGCGCAGTTGTAATTAATTAATTAAAAAATTAAAAGTTATACAAATAATAAAAAGTTTAATTATAAATCGAAAAATTGAATAAGACGCCATTGTGACAGGAGTTAGTGAGTCGAAAAAAAAATGGAAAATTTAAAACGTCCATCGCCTTTGATAATCAAAGGAAATTTGCAGACAAATTGGCAAAAGTTCAAAAGATAATTTGAAATTTATATGGTAGCCGCAGGGTGTGACATCAAAGGAACAAGTGAAAATCGCAAGTTTTAGAAACCTTAGATACGTTAGATATCAAGATGGAAGAAACCACATTGGATGACGTAATCAAAGCGTTTGATAAATCGTGCCACAAATAAAGATGTTGTATGAAGGAGAGACATGTGATAATTTTCTGACCGATTTTAACACTTTCGGAAAATTGCAAGTTCGATACAATAAAGGACAGCATGCTTAGAGATCGGATCGTGTTTGTTCTGAGGGATAAAGGATTGCAGGAAAAGTTATTAAAAACGGGTAACCCATCCCTTAATGATACTATTGACAGATGTCGACTAGAGGAACGTTCTACAATACAGGCAAGAGAAATCCAGAAGTTAACAGTAGCCGACGTAGATGACGTTTCAAAATTTAAGTATACTAAAAATAATAAATTTAATAGAAATATTAATGTAAATAGAAATAATAACACTAACAAAAGTGGACAAAAATCATCACAATCACAAAGCTCAACTACTAATTCTAAAGTTTTTAATTGCAAAAAATGTGACGAGCAACATGCTAGGAGAAATTGCCCGGCGTATCGGTTACGTTGTAAAAAATGCAAATGTTTGCATCATTTTACTAAATCTTGCAAATCAAAACGGGTAAATGAGCTAAAGGATGAGAATGATTGCGATGGTGATGATTTTTGTATCGATACAATTGAATCTAAAGATATTGTAGTACCAAAAATAGATAATGAGGTTAATTCAGACAATAGAAATATCTTATCGATATTACAAACTAACAAGGGATGGTTTGAAAATTTATTAATAAATAATAATAGAATTAAGTTCAAAATTGATACAGGGGCGGAAGTAAATATAATACCCCTAAATATTTTAAGAAAGATAAATAATGGTATACAAATAGAAAAAACCGATATAATATTGCGTGCATATGGTGGTTCGAAAATAATTCCTGTCGGTAAAGTAAATTTAAGCATAACTCGTAACGAAACTGAACGAGATGAACTTTTTATAGTAATAGATTCAGATTTAACTCCGCTAATAGGGTTAGAAACAATTAATAATTTAAATTTAATTAAAAAAATTAATGTAGTTACGAGCGACAAAGCTAATTTCGTTGCCGAGAATTTAAAAGTTTTTACAGGGTTAATAATACAGGGTTAGGAAAATTTCCTTACAAATTGAAACTTGTGTTGAAAGAAAACGCTCAACCGGTATCTAGACCGCCACGCAGAATTCCGATAGCCATAAGAAGTCAAGTGAAAAAGTCACTAGAAAAATTGGAATGAAACGGCATTATTGAAGCATTAAGCGAACACACAGACTCACAGAGTGGATGAGCAACTTGGTAGTTATGGAGAAACCAAACGGTACGATGAGGATATGTTTAGATCCTAAATTTTTGAACAACGCAATCAAAAAAGATTATCATGAAATACCGCGGTTAGAAGACCTTACAGTAAAATTAGCTGGTGCAAATTTATTTACGGTGTTAGATCTTATAGACGGTTTTTATCAAGTAGAGTTAGATGAATATTCCAAGAAACTTTGTTCTTTTAGTACGCCATTTGGTTGTTATTGATTTAAACGTCTACCATTCGGGATTAATATAGCGCCAGATATTTCAGGAATATTGATATATATATCGATGATATTTTAATTTATGGGCGTACTGAAAAGGAACATGATGAAAGGAACATGATGAAAAATTACAATATAAAATCGATAAGGTTAGTTTCTTAGGGCTATTATTCAGTCGAGATGGGATAAGTACAGATCCAAATAGGGTAAAAGCTATAATAGAAATGCCAGACCCATTTACTAGATAAGAATTACAAAGATTCCTAGGCATGATAAATTACATGAGAAGCTTCATACTAAACTTAGCTGAGAGTACAGAACCTTTGCGTCAATTGTTAAAAAAGAACATTGATTTTTTATGGCTAAAAGTCCATACAAAGGCAGTACAAAATTTAAAGCAAATGATTTCTCATTCTCCTGTATTACAACTTTACAACCTTTCAAAGAGAATGAAAAAATTGTCATTCAGACCGACGCAAGCCAACATGGACTCGGTACACGGAAAAAAATAAACTGGTCCTCAGCTAAGAAAACGGACTTTTAATTCAAGAAAATGTACTTTTTCTTGATTTAAAAGATAATTTTCTTATTTCTATCGAGTTTTTCTTCATGTAAGAATTGTGTTTCTTGAAATGAATAAAAACTCGAAAGAAATAAGAAAATTAGCTTTTAAATCAAGAAAAAGTACATTTTCTTGAATTAAAAGTCCGTTTTCTTAGCTGAGGACCAGTTTATTTTTTTCCGTGTAGTGTTTTGCTACAAAATAAAAAACCAGTAGCTTACGCGTCCCGAAGTTTAACCGACACGGAACAACAATATGCAAAATATTAAAGTAAAATAAAATATTCATTATCGATTTTATTCGGTTTCATCATTTTTCTATAAACGGCTTAACATGGAAAAGATCAAGTTTTGATTCTAATCGACATACATATTATGTCAGACCCAATAATTCTTACATTATGTCTGATGCACCGAAACACCTAGGAGCATCTACTTAATGATTTTGCATTCCAACGTCCCCCCTCTAACCTTGATTTCATTTTGATTTTCCACTTGTGGGTGGCGGTCCAAGCCAAACTGCACATTAAGTCGGATAGTTCATAGGTTTAACCTTGAACTTCGAGTTAATCATTATGGATTAGTACTTACTCAGACTCAAAGTTTATATGAAAGGTAGAATTGTTAAAGACCGAACTTTCCTTTTTGAAAATGTTGTAACCTGCATGATTCTTTAGGTTTTATAAACAAAATAAGATCTATGTAAAAATACCACATCTATAATAAATCAAATCATCACCTAATTAAATTTCCAATAAAAACCCAAATACCTATACTAAAAAAAAAACTTCCACTTGTTATATTTAGATAAGACCATGTTATTTTTCAATTTGACGTTAACTATAATACTACAACACTCAGTCAAGGGTACGTATCCATATATAACATCAACTGAAAGTTTTTTGTAGTTTTTAAAAATTATTTCATCTGGAAAATTTTTAAGATAAATAGAGAGAAAAATTATTATTTAAGAGGTGGAAACTATAAGGTATAAAACTACTTCTGTACACTATGAGAATATACCATAAAGAGGAAAAATTATACAGAGTGATTAATAAGGGTTTTTCCTTTATGTGTACAATAGTATGGTTCAAATAAGCGCCTTATAATTAATAATGCTCTAAAAAAACACTTGTCTATGATGATAGAATGTTTATAGTGAAAATTATTCAATTAAGATCAAAATTAAGTTGAGTAATTTTTAGTTTATGAAAATTATTATTTTTTTTTATGTTTTCATTTAATTAAGATTTATAATTTTATGTTTATAATAGTTGTGGATGAAGTTGAAGTAAATGGAGAATACATACTCGAAAAATTAATTTAAATAAAATTACCGAATAAAAGATTTTTATTATTATTATTTTTTTTTTTCAAAAACGTTTTGTTTTTTATTGTTAATTCACAAATTTTTAAGAAGTAAGAATAAGTTAAATTGGAAATAAAAATTGGAATATTTCAATTCACAGTAGTGAAAATGGAAATATTTTGGCCGTGGTTCCAAACGAGAATGACCTATCAAAATTTTGAAGTTTCACCAACTCAACAAGGGAAGATAATTAAACGTTGAAAGAACCTTCAATTTTCAGTAATAAATCGTTTTATCCGAAATGATTAAAACGACAAATTAATTTACTTAAACAAAATCCTCGCATAAAATAAATTACCATTATTAAAATATCGAAATATAAACAAAATTTGCCATAAATCTAAATATTCCCACCACCACTATCGCTTATTCTATATTACTCAATTATCTTGATAAATTTATTCGTTAATTCGTTAAATAAATTTAGATAAACCAACTAATTTAATTATATTTCGTATATTAGTATTTGCATCACTCATTGTAAATTTTACTTATCTTTTATTAGAAATAAACATAAATTTCGAAGAGTATAAAAATAAAACCCGATGAAGTTCAAGGTGTTTTTATATGGATCATCACACAAATAAATGAAAATTTGCATAAATACATGTAAAACCTTCCACCAACAAATATTCCACTTTTCACAAAGAATCAATTGGATATAAAACACCCAAACAAATGGTATATTACCATGAAAACCTTGAATAACCCTCTTTATAAATGGAATTTATTATACATACTATATATGAGTATATACTATATACCAAAAATATATTTTATGATAAATGATTTATTTATTTTAATGAAATCAACAAAAATACATATTACTAAATTTGATATACCCAGTTGTTGAACGAACGAACGAACGAGTACAAAAAATACTTACGATACATCATACATTTTCAACATATCGAAATGGAAAACTTTTTTTTTTTTTTTGCCGGAAAAACATTAAATTGTACAAGAAAATTTCCCCAAAAACAATAAAATCTGAATAAAGAAAAAACGTATCTGTATTGTACGAGTACATAATATATAGGGGAAGAAGTTACGATTAAATTCCAACGAAAAGGTAATATGCCTTAAGTATGGTTATTTTATTTTGAAATTGTCTCTTAATAATTTATTCTTTCAGAATATTACAGTATCAAATCGTGCCACGCACAAATACAATAGTAGTATTTAAATCATAATTTATACTGTTATTATCAGAGTAAAAAATAAGATTTTCTTTTATATTGTATTAATCAATAATTCTGAATATTTTCGATCTCGAGGTTTTCGTGGGGGTATATATTTTGTTATCTCAAAATCCCAAGCCACAAAAAATTATTTTCCAAGAGAGAATTTATAGCCGACCGGAAGTGGCAGTTTTTCCTCTACATATGAAAAAGTAAATAGTTTATGAGAAAAGTTAATATGTACGGGAATAGTACTTACATAAATGTTCGAAATTAAATTTACAATCAACAACAAATTTTGTTTTTGAACATTGGAAGTCATGATTAATCGTAAGTCGGTCATAATGTATATTTCTAGCTATTAGGACCAATTACATTTACTGTATGTTCCGGTTGGTTCATACCATATTAATTTTATTTTATTTATCTTTCGTATTAACCAACACAAACTACTGATATTTTATTCAAAATAAAATAGCAACAGAACAAAATATTATGTTGCGGTGAGCCATTTGCTCAGAGGTAAGAAGGAGTGGCCTATAAATAAATTAAAAGCAATAAAAAACAATCTTTTTTTATGAACTCACCATTTCTCTAGAAATTTGGATTTATCGATTGAAACTGATTTAATATTTTATTTTATTTTTCAAGCTTTTGTTCTAAAATTATAATATAAGTTTATACACTACAGTTTAAAACGTTTCAAAACACCAATAAAAATATTAAAAAATCACTGCCGAAGTACCATGAACTTATAACAGAAACAAAATTCTAGTGTCCTTTGAGAATTAACCAAAAAAAAAAAAATTTATTTTGTATATAAAGCTTACTAAAAACTAAATTGTTTTTCTACTTAGATTTTTATTTGTGTACGTGATTCAATATATTTATTATCTGTTGCATTCAGTTTTTTTATTGTAAAATATTATGATTTTGAAGTGGTTGCGTAATGCATATTATGCCAAATTGGATATGGTGTAACACAACGAATGTTAGATATACATACATACATATTATGAATGATATTCCTTCCGAATATTTCGAGAGATTACCATATCCATAAATTATGTATAGTAAAAAAAATATTTTAACCAAATTACGATTTCCACATTCTTATAATTAATCTTGCCGCAATATGTCACTTTCAACAAGAACAGAACGCCTATGCAATAAATATAAACATCCTTAACAATAAGTATGCATATATAAATTTATTTTTGTGTATTATATTTTGAACGAAATGAAAATAAAAACGAGAAGTTATATGCCATATATCAAATCTGGTTACGTTGAAATAAGTCACTTGATTTTATTTATTTTTGTGGTACATACAACGTACAGTCTGCTATAAATTAAATGCTGTGATAAGCTTAATATAATACGTAGTACCTATTCGGAGGTATACCATATATTGTTTACAACCTTCGTTTGTGTATCTAAACATGCTAAAGTCAATTCAATATAAAACGATTATTTATTCGTTTATTCGTACCAATATACAAAATATCCCATATACCAAAGTAACCACCAGAAATGAAAAACACTTCTGGATTTTATATACAATTTTAAGAAACAGACAAATCATCATACTCGTAGTAACATGAACATCAAGCAGAAATGGAGAACAAAAGGAAAAACAATGTTATATATTAGTATAAATTGTATAATACCATTATACATACTCATCCAAAATACAACGATGAGAGCAAAGTGTTGTATTTTCCATATTTCATTTCATCTCTACTCAATTGAGTTTTTCTTACCATAAAAATATCTAAAAATGATTTCCTACATTCATCAGAATATTTTTTTAGATTTGTTATATTATATTAGCTCTAGAGGTGGTACCAAAAAACAGCAACGGAAAAATCCAAATAATATGAAATAGGAAAGCTAATAACTACAAAGCTGTATTTAGGCAAGTTTTTCAATAATAATATTTAATTAAAATATTAAACCAACCTTCAACATTGGTTAAATTCTAATTAATAATTTAAACTTTAAATTATCATGTTTTTCGAAAACTAAGAAGACAATTAAATGGAGATTGTGAGCTACTGATGAAGAATTATTTGAGACGAGATTTGGCATTGGCCAAATCAATAAATAAGGCGAACTTTTTAATACGTTGCAGAAAATTTCACGTGTTCCCGAAAAATAGGCAACTGAAAAACATTTTTAGAATTAAGGAGAACAAATTTAAATAAGTTGAAGATAAGTTTATATTTTCAATTATAAACTTCGAAATTAAGGAAACTTTTCAACGAATAAATTATTTAAATAAACCCCTAAACAAATTACGAGAAGAAATTAAAAACAGTTTTCCTCAAAATATTTTTGAAGATTGTTTGGCATTTACAACAATTAAATACAAACAAAGTGAAGTTCCTTCAGTGGCCGAAATTATCGAATCATCTGTGCATCCTAATTTCGTCTAAAGTGAAACGGTTGAGATAAGTTCCAGTCCGGCCGAAACAGTTGAAGAAAAATGGATGATCAATTTAACAAATTTGGAAATTCTCTTTGAAAATTCTAAAATTAGATAATGAATTTTGTCTACCTTTCAAAAAAGGTTTGGTTCCTTACAATAGTATTATAGCAAATTTAGAGAGTAGTATTTCAAATTTAGACGAAGCGACCCATAACATTATTCGGAATAGATTAGTTTACATTACAACAAATTTTAAAACATGAAACAATTTTGGAAACAAAACATTGTACGCATTGAAGAAATGCAATAAATTCGTTTCACAAAGCGAAAACGTTTTTAAACAAAAATCCAGAAGTGTACGTTTTGAAAGCTGATAAGGGCAATGCAACGGTACTTATGCCGAAAACAGAGTACATATTTGGAAAAATTAAATGAACTCGTATCAGATAACAATAATTAATAATATATTGAAATACGGAAAGTTGGCATTTCTTCAATGCAAACAAATCTAAATTTAATAATTACTTCTTGGGAACGTTTAGGCAAAATTAATAGAACGGTAGCTTATAATGGTACGATTCCGCGGATGTATGGTGTACCAAAGGTTCATAAAGTTGATTGTCCGGTTAGACCAATCATTAGTTATGTAGGTTCGCCCTTATATAACTTATCAAAATGTTTGTCAAATATTTTAAATTGATAAAACGCGGAAGAGTTCAGAAATAAAATTAAAAATGTTATTCTGCCTTCAAATTGTATATTGGTATCGCTGGATGTAGTGACTTTATTTACAAATGTGGATTCATCTGTGGTTTTAAATTTAATTGGACAATTTTGGAATGAAATAAAACGTAAAATTAACACAAATTTGAGTTTGAACGAATTTTAGGAAGCGTTAAAATTAATGGGAGATGTTTTAAGGAAGTATTCGGTTCCCCAATGGGTTCACCAGTTAGTTCAACAGTAGCCAATTTATTAATGTAGTATGTTAAACTCGTGTGGAGCTGCTAGTCTCCCATCGGGCGCGTCCCCAGGTGGCGAATAGGGGGAAACCCTAACCGACTTGTCGGAGGGTAAATGGGAAATAAAATACCATTCGTGGACCAAAACTAGCTAGGGGTGGTTCCCTGAATATAATAACCAATATGGGGGACTCTAATGGAGAAAACCTTACGGCGCAGGGAAACGGATACCCAGTGCCGGCGACTTTGAGGGGTGAGCAAGCGGGCTCCCAGTCGTCGTTATCCAATGACCGCAATACTTCAGAGGTGATAAGTTCTGTAAATCCATTTGGAAGAAGTTCCATAGTGCCACGATCACCAGCAAGACTCTATGCAATGCATAAGTCCGAGAAAGTTATTACCCCAAGTGGTACTCTAATCAGTCGACTGGACAATACATCCGGGGGGGATCGATCCTCTTCGAAGGCTGGCCCTATGGATTTTGAGGAGGGCCAAACACTGCATGAAAGAAGTGATGCCAGCGGAAATTTTACAATGCGAGCAGTAGGATTCAGTGAAAGTACTGTTGGCCTAGAAAAGGAAAATATGGATCTATTTGAGAGGCTACAGAAGATGGAGCAATCATTTGCCAAGCTAAGCGAAGAAATTGAGTATCTAAAGCGAGAAAATGAACTTCTAAAAATGAATCGGGATGCTAAAGAACAAAGCGAATTAGAGAGTATTGAACCAAAGAAAGTCAACTATCTCACTGATGAGGATGAATTAGAAAGGGAGACGAACTGGATCCTAAAGAAGAAAAAAAAAACATTCCAGGAAGGGTAAGAAAAGAAAAGCTGAATCGTCACCTGAGGTTGAACAACTAAATGTTAGTGGAACTACAAGTACCGAACCGAAAGTTGTCCAACCTAAGGCCAATCAACCGAAAGGTAGTAAATCTACCAAGAACATTGCACCAAAACTGGTGCAACCGAAAGAAACCCCCCCCCCCCCCCCCAATAAGTATCGTGGGAGTAACCAGTTACCCAATAATTCAGTCACTGATGAAATCGGTTACTGACAAAGAATATAAGATAACAGCGCTAAACAATGACGTTTGGAAAATTAATACTCTGGACTCAGAAACCTATAGAACATTATCTATGAAGCTGAATGCTGAAAAGTATCAGTGGTTTACCTATGAGGACAAACAGGCTCGACCGATAAAATTTATGGCAAGAGGTTTGCATCACATTTGCTCAAGCGAAGAAACAATGGAAGACTTAAAAAATAAAGGTCTTAAAATACTAGATGCTGTGAATATGATTAAAAAAGAGAGAATAGAAAACCAAGAAGGAAACCCAACTTTCAATAAAAGGGGACTCCCTCTTTTTATGCTAGTATTTGATAACTCAGAAAATGTTCAAAATATTTATGGTATAAAAGCAATTCTTCACATGAAGGTAAAAATTGAACCAATGAGGAGAACCGCTACACGCATACCACAATGCAAGAAATGTCAGGGATTTAATCACACCCAAAAATATTGCAGCCGGGATCCGAGATGTGTAAAATGCTCAGGTAAACATTTTACCCAGGCATGTACAATAGGGAGAGATGTACCAGCTAAGTGTATAAATTGTAAAGGCCAACATCCGGCCAATTATCGGGGCTGTGAGGTTGCTAAACACCTACAAAAATTAAAAGATAAATCACGAAATCTATCGCGAAATCATGAAATTCGAAGGATTCAACCATCAAATCAGATGGATCAAAATCCACAACCAAGCAACGCAGGGCAAAGAAGAACATTTGCTCAGGTAGTGAAAGGCTCGGGTTCAACCAAATATATGGGCTCTGAAAATAATCGAATTATGGAAAACATTATGAACAGCATCGAAGCTATTACAAAGCGGCTAGATGACCAAAGTAACCTGAACAACATGATATTTGATCAACTGAAGAAAATGCAACTCCCACAACGCAATCCGATAAAAAATGTTAAGTAAGAACACAACTTTCAGAATAGCAATCTGGAATGCGAATGGACTTATGCAACATATTCCAGAAATAGAAATATTTTTAAATACAGAAAAAATCGACATTTTTCTAATATCTGAAAGCCATTTTGTTAAGCCTTCGTTTGTTAAAATCCGGGGTTATAACTTATATCATTCCATTCATCCAGCGGAAAGAGCAAGAGGAGGTTCAGCATTACTAATGAAAGAAAATATAAAACACCATGTAGAAACAGAAATCGAAGAAGAAACAATGCAAGTCACCACTGTTAGGATTCACATTAAACACAGACAGCTTACTGTCTCCGCAATATACTGTCCTCCCCGGCATAACTTGAAAAGGGAGGACTACATTAAACTATTTAAATCATTAGGACGTGATTTTATTATTGGAGGAGACTTTAATGCAAAAAACACCTATTGGGGATCTAGACTTACGACGTCAAAGGGTAAAGAATTGTTTCAAGCAGCCCAGACATCAAAATGTGAATTTTACTCTGGTGGTTCCCCAACATACTGACCCAGTGACGAAGCTAAGATACCGGACCTAATCGACTTTTATGTAGCAAGAGGTATATCTCAGAACTATATTCATATTGAAAACAGCAATTCTCTAGTATCGGATCACTCACCGGTTATCATGACAATCAGTGAAACTGTAATTCAAAGGGAAAGTGCACCCAGATTAACAAATTCAAAAACAAACTGGGATCTCTTTCGTGAAATAATTGAGGACAAAATCAATCTCCAAGTACCGATAAGAAATTCTCGACAGTTGGAAGACGAATTGGAGCAACTCAATGAAATAATTCACTATGCTGCATTGGCAAGCACTCCCATTTTACAAAATAAGAAGACGCTTAACATATCCTACCCAATGAAAGTTAGAGAGTTGGTAAGAGAAAAACGACGAGCTCGTAAAACCTGGCAAATTAATCGAACACCGGAGAACAAAACAATTCTTAACAATTTATGTAACAGCCTCAAATCGCTTCTTAAAGAAGTTAAAAATGAATCAATCAACAGATATCTAGTTAGCCTAACTGATGAAAAAAATTCTGATTACTCACTGTGGAAGGCGACGAAGGGACTCAAAAGACCCAAAATGCAAGTGCCTCCACTTAAAAAGGATGATGGAACCTGGGCAAGAGGCCACAAAGAGAAGGCTGATCTATTTGCGGAGTATCTCCAGGAAACCTTCCAACCACTACCAAGACAAACTGCCAATGAAAATATAATATCTATTCACAAGCTGGATGAGTTTGAAATACGGCCAGTAATTCTCAAAGAATTAAAAGAAGAAATGAAAAGTAACATGAATGTTAAAAAAGCCCCAGGGTATGATTTGATTACTTGCCAAATTATCAAAGCTCTACCTAACAAAGGATTTCGTAAGCTACTACACATAATCAATGCGACCTTTCGGTTAAAATATGTTCCGAATCAATGGAAAGTAGCAGAAGTAATCATGATACCAAAATCTGATAAACCACCTAACGATAAAAAATCATACAGGCCAATTTCTCTGCTGCCAATTATGTCAAAACTCTTTGAAAAATTATTACTAAAGAGACTTAAACCAATAATTGAGAACCGACAACTAATTCCTCCACATCAATTTGGATTCAGAGAAAAGCATTCTACAATTGAACAGGTCCATAGAATCACCAACATAATGGAAAGAACGTTAGAACGTAAAAAAGTATGCTCAAGCATATTCCTGGACGTCGCGCAAGCATTCGATAAAGTCTGGCACAGTGGTCTGGAATACAAGCTGCATAGAGATCTACCGAGACAATTCTATGCCATACTAAGATCTTATTTATCCAATAGACACTTTCGAGTGAAATATGAGGATGAATACTCTGAGCTAAAGAAAATCTCTGCCGGTGTCCCGCAGGGGAGTGTCTTAGGACCAATCCTGTATTTACTATATAAAGGGACATACCAACCACAAATGAAGGAACCATAGCCACCTTTGCAGATGACACAGCAATTATGGCAGTTGGAAATAATGTCGCTGATGCAACGAGCAAACTCCAGAGGATGACTAATGTGGTTTGTAACTGGACAAAGCGTTGGCGAATCAAAATTAATGAGACAAAATCCACGCATATTAACTTTACTTATCAAAACGCTTACCACCTACCTATAGGAATTAACTCGCGACTCGTGCCATATGCAAATATAGCTAAATACCTTGGCATGACCCTCGATGCCAAGCTTAAGTGGAGAGAGCATGTCAAAAAGAAAAAAGAAGAACTTAACATAAAGTTCAGAAAAATGTATTGGCTCATAGGTAGAGGCTCTGAGCTTACAATTCACAATAAGCTGCTGCTATATCGGCAAATTTTTAAGCCGATATGGACCTACGGTACACAACTCTGGGGATGTACCAAGCAAACAAACGCCAAAATGATACAGACGTTTCAAAACAAGGTTCTTCGTAGCATCGTCAATGCTCCGTGGTACGCAAGAAATGAAAACCTTCACAGGGACCTACGGATGGAATACATCAAAGAGGAAATAAAATTGCATGCCGCAAAACACGAAATAAAGCTCCAGGAACATGGAAACCCCTATATTCGCCATATGATAGATAACCCTGTCGTTGAAAGAAGACTCCAAAGAACGAGGCCACTTGACCTAGTGAACTTACCAAACTAAAATTAGTAAATAGGTTTAATTGATTATGGGGCTAACCAGTGGGTTACACCCCAACAAATGTGAATTTTACTAGATATAAAAAAATTTGTATTTGAAAGAAAAATTGCTAGATGAGCGCAGTCTCAGTCGTAATAAAATAAAATAAAAAAAAAAAAAAAAAAAAAAAAAAAAAGTATATTAAAACTGAGGTTTTGAAAGCATCTTCCATTAAACAATCGTTTAGAAAATTCTTGGGAATCTCAAAATTTAATTGTTGAAAAATACGTGAAAATTCTTTTCGAAAAAATTAAATTTGTGTTAAAAAATTACAATATGTATACAAGTTGTAGGTAGAGCATTCCGAAGTTTAGCTAATTATTTGTTTACAAAATTAAAAGACCAAATTCTAAAAGTGTTACAATACAATTTAGTTCATAAATTAAAATGCTCTTGTGGAAAGGAATATGTTGGGCAAACCAAACAAAATTTAAATAAGTGGTTTTACCAACATGTTTACGATTCGACAAGTTCTTTTAAATTACCACCTAGCAATATCGAATCACTTACGTGAAAGTAGACATTTATTGTCGGACGATATTGATATACTGGATAGGGAACCAAAACTCACAAAAAGTTTAATTTTGGAAAGTATTCACATAAAACAAATTCAACGAAACTCTCAAAATTTAATAAACATCCAGGAAGTTGCCAAATTTTTGTTTAATTATTATGATCATGTTTTTTTTTTAATTCATTTTATTTTATATAATTATTAAAAAGTTTTTCACTTTAGTTTATATAAAAAATATTTTTGAATCAAGCTATACATAATTTTTGAAAAATAGCTTTCAAATAAAGCTACATTTGAATTTTTTGTAAAATAGTTTTCAAATTTTTGGAAAGAATTTTTATTATTGGTTTGGATTGCTCTTTGAGAATGGTGGAAAATACCACCGAAACGTCGGAGATTTGAAAAATAAAGAAAATAAGTTTGAAATCAAATAAATTTAATTTTTATTAAATAAAAAAACTTAAAAAGTTAACAACAATTTAAACTTTGTTTAAATTTACCACATATCTTATTCTCGTTTTTGGTATTCGAAACAATTTCATTCAAACTTTTAATAGGAAAAGGATTAATCGTTAAGTCTATCCCGTTTATGGAACCTCATTTGTTTACCATCAAACTAGAATCAATTTTATTTTTAAGAGTTGGCTTCATGGAAAGACGAAAGTATTTGAATTGTGATTTTACAAAAGTTAATTGTCTCATTTTATTTTTAATTATAAAAGAATAAAAGGGTTATTTTATGTTTAGATACAGCCAGTTTGGAATTATACATATTGATACACATGCGTTATTCACTACAAACAAATTTTTCATTTTTAAAATTTTATCTAATAGTCCGCAATGTCCCATTTTCATTAATTAAATCGTTTACCTATATCGTTTACTATTCTGAAACTGAATATTCAAAATCTGTTTTGTTAGTCTATTTCACTGAATTATACATAAAATATAAACCGGCGACACTGTGATTCAATTCATTCATATATATGTAATTAAAACAAACATACATCGTGGAATAAATAAAAAATTGCGAGCGTTATTAAAATAAAAATCTGAAGCCTAAAAAACCAAAACTATTTAATAGTCGTGGTCAAAATATCTTATTCTACTCGCATATATTGGCTATTATTCACTCAGATGATATACGACACTCGTCAAACGGCTCATGTCGTGAACCTCACCTCTCTACTCTCTACATATTTTCCACTACTTCATAGTGATATGACATAATTTTAATGTTGGTAGCGTTTTAAGTAACGTTTTCTTTCTACCCACTAGTAAATTAATGAAAAATAAACACAAACATTTTTCGCAAACATCTATAATAAAACATTAATTGTATTGATAAATAAAAAAAATCAGAAATATGTACTTTTATCAGCTACTTGACTTTCGTGGATATTAAAAAATTAAATATTTGTATTATCAAATTTACTAGAGTGGTATTTCATTTGCCAATTTACAACAACAATTCTATAATAAATCCCAATTTCCAATTCGCCGAATTCCTACTGAGTTGATGGTATTGAAATCCAATTCCAGTTTGAAGTTGTTGTGTTCAACAGTGGGTTTCTTATCTCGTTTTTTTAGTTCTGTAGGTTGGTTTGCTACTTATTTTTATTATTTTGTTATTTTTTGACATTTATATTTAAAAAAAACAATTATTAAAAATGCTAGGTGTAAACAAACCCGCTTATCTTTATTTTATTAACGAAACGAAAATTATATTTCGTAATAATTAATTTCGAAATGCTACCAACTTTCAAAAACTAATCAAATTCCAAAAAGGAATTGGTTGGCTATTTCGTTTGACCAAAATTGAATTCCAATTCCAAATCAAATTCCTTAGCAAAAGAAATACCACTTATATCGTCCCTTTAGTAATGAAACAACCTACTCGCTTTTTAACGCAAAGTATCTAACATCTGGTGGAAAAGTGATCAAAATCTTTTTTATGTTTGTTATGTGTGCATTTGATAGAAGACAAAAAAATATTTCAAATCATTATGATTATAACCCCAATTCGAGTTTTAATATTCCTTCTACAAACCATAGAAAAAGGCTGCCATGAAAAACATCATATTGCAGTGAATTTTACGACAGTAGTCATGGATATTAGCACAGCTAACACTCACTTAAAATTATATCGTGACAAGAAAAGTCATGAAACATGCGTTTGCAAACCTATGTATTACCAAAAATATAAAACACCGGTTTTATCTTTTTCTCGGCAAAATTAAACAACTTATTGAACAAATAATTAAAAAAAAACAGGTCCAGAAAATAAAATAAGCGGAGGTTTGGAGGAGAAATAAAACACGAAGCGATGAGCAATTGAATTTAGGCGGCCAAGATTGAAATAATTCAATACATCAAGAAAAAACTATACCTATACCTTTAGTGCCTTATTATTATTTGTAAGTACAAAATCGTTTAAATTATCACAGCCAGCGATTTAGGAAACATAAGTGAATACTAACCGTAATACAGCCGAACTGAAACAGATAAATATTTTTGAATTTATGTTTGGTTTCCTGAAATGAATAAAATTTGTTTATTATAGAGAACAGTCAAATGATCGTTTTTAAAATTTCGATGAGAATTTCCTAACCACAACGTAATTGCACCGTCTTTAAACCTCACGACTCTTTCTATTCTACGAAAAATGTGTAGCCTATTTTACCAACCACAACTGGTGGTTTGACCTGTCACGGTAGGAATAGGCAATGGTGTCGATAAATTTAGTGTTAATTGCCTGCACATTGCATTGCTTTATGCCAGCCTTTAGTGCTGAAAGGTGGGTCGGCCCATGGATTCTGCACTCTCAACAGGGGGTCATAGTTACAATTCAACGGGCGCATTAGGCGCGTTTCTACTAACTAGTTCATTATAGTAATAAAACTCAAATTTTCATCATAAACTGAATTTTCTGTCTTGACGCTAACATAACAAAATGGTATGATTTGAAAATTAAATGTCAATATTTTACCAAGAAGAGCAAAACTAAGCCAATATAACCAGCAAATTTCACTTTCACCAAATTTCCCGATTTTTTCGCAACTGTTTATTAAGAAAAATCAATCAATTTTAATTTTGCCGTTCTCTGGTCGTAAAACAATCGAACATATTTCAGAATTTTCAATCAATTGTTTATTGCCTATGGAAATCATTTTTTATCGAATATCGTCGACCTAACAGTGAATTAACGTAACTGACATTTTTTCGAAATTTCTTTTTTGATCCCAATTGGGTCTTCGTGAGAAACTCTGTCTGATGTTTTGCACCTGCCTTGGTTCACCATTAGGACAACAACGTCGTCCTAACAGTTAATTAATGTGGGTGCGGAAATTTGGCAAAAATATCTGACTACATCTAAGATAACAGAACCCTATTACATTAAATTACTTATTAATTTGGATTGGACTAAGACCTTTCCAAAATGGCTTCTGAAGATGTTATTTTTAAAACCGAAAATAAAATACTTTAAGTTGCAACCAAACGTAAGATTTCGAAAGGTGCCAAACTAAAACTTTGAATAAATAAATGAGACAACTGATTATAGTGAAATTTAACATGTGGGTTGGAAATATAGGATTCCAAAATGATTTTTGAATAAAGTTGTGGAATATGGCCAATTAGGATGGAACTTGGCTATTCCTTAACCAAGATGAAATTCTGGAATATAGTCAATTAGGATATAACTTAGCTATTTGTAACCGATTATGATGAATTTTGACGATTCCGACAAACACAAGAAAATGTGACCAAAAATTATTTTTGGATGAGGTTTATGAGAAATAAGTCAATATTGCTTTTATAATGTTGTCTGACGAGGTTTCTGTGAATCACAACATTCTAACTTTTTATGCGTTTTTTATTTCGTATCGCATACAGCCAAGTGGTGTATCAATTGGTTAAAAATATTCATCTTAAAAATTTGTTGGGAAAAAAAATGAAATGGAGAGTCTCATTGTTTTATTATTACCCAGTTTATTGTAAACAGTGGCTTTTGGTTAAAGAGATTGTTTCAAAAAATAGGCTTATTTTAGGAGTGTGGCTTATGGTTCTGCGGCTTCGAAAAAACCAATATTTAAAATTTCACAATTTGTTTAATTCGCAGAATAAAAACAAAAAATAATTGGTAAATAAACATAAATAACTTAATTCGTGGTGGTTATAATTCTATCAAAATACTAACGAAAATTTGATAGGTCTCGTGCAAATAATATAGGGAATATGTATAGTGATATTTGTTTACTTCTTTGTTATTTAAACAAAACATCGCGTGTTTTGAACACAAATTTTCTAATTTCCCTCAAATTCAATTCACTAACACTTGAACAATTGATTGCTACTACTTCTGTAATTTATAAATTCATTGATTTCAAACGATTGAAAAAATAAAATCACGGTATTTGTGCGTTTTTTTTACATACAGGGTGACCCATTTTAAAAAATCGATTCAAATAACCCCAGGGGAAGGCCTAAATCAAAAAAAGTATAATTACAAAGGTTACAAAGGTTGCACAATTTTAAGGAGGATATCAAATGATGATCTTAAATTTGACCTTGAGGTAAAACTTCAAGGTCATTTCAAGGTAAGTCGGTTTTTTAATGGGAATACAAATTTTTGACATCGGATTCAAAAGGAGTGGAAACTATTACGTCCGAATATCTATTTTCCATGACATCCCAAGGTCACTTCAAAATGAAGAATTTATGTATATTTTTTTAATTTTCATACCAAATCATAAGCATTATAACTAAAATATATTCTTTCAGGTGACCTTGGGAGGTCATGGAAGATACATATTCGGACGTAAAAGTTACACTCCTTTTGAATCCGCTAAAACTCCGGTAACGTAAAATTTCCCATGCTTTTCGAATCCGATGTCAAAAATAGGTATTCCTATTTAAAAAAACGACTTGACTTTGAAATGATCTTAAAACTTGACCTCAAGGTCAAATTTCAGTGCTTGATTTCCCCCTAAAAATTGTGCAACTTTCGTAATTACACTTTTTTGATTTAGGCATTCCCTTAAAAGTTATTTGAGTGGATTTTTTTAAAATAGGTAACCCGATAGACGGTAGATGGCATTTTTGTTTTTAATTTAGCTTAATTCTTACCAAAAATGTATTGTCACATTTTGTGCAGCGGCACCGGGATTTTTCTACTATTTTAATTTTTCACGTGATATTTACGAATTATTTAAAACATTTTTAATATTCTACATTTTTTAAAATGTAATTCAATAGGGTTTAACGTTTATTTGTTATTTTTTTAATTTTAGGGACGGTATTAAACCGACCTCTCAAATTTTTTTAAATTTATTGAGGACCTTCACTGAAGGGTTACGCGGACCGCCCAAAAATAATTTTCATTGGCATTTTGATAGAACTATACCTACTTAGTCTCATTGTATTATTATGAACTACAAAGGTACTATATTATATTCCTCATTCTCTGCTTCATGACTCCTTTTTTGATGTACTCTTATACACCCAGTCAACAAACATTTTTCCCAAAGATTTTTTAATTTATATTTAAATGAATTGTCGACGGATATACCAAATGACTGTAATTTACTCGTCAACCCACCTGGGATCATAGTAGGAATTTTCTTTCAGTTTTATGACCTGGTGCTGCATCTAACACTAAACTAGATTTTTTGTTGAAGAACGAATATGGTCATTTCCTCTAAACTTTTTCCAACAACAATACTATCTCTGCGGGTAACCTTCAAGCTCCATCCCTATTTCTTTAACCGATCAATTATGTTACTTGGAAAATTTCATTCAGTTTTTTACCATCAGCCCTAACAGTCCTTGTTTTAAGCACTTTCTGTTCCCTATTTTCTCGCTAATGTTGATGTAACCGCTCTTAAAACTAAGTTTTATTGCTTCATAAATTTGTGTACTCATTTCGGCGATCCATTAAATGCGATTTTCATTGCCTCTTAGCTCATTCAATAAAAAACAAATTTTCTACAGCCACTTCTATAAAGGCCGCTTTGCCCGACGTTGTCGTTTTTTGTTTTTGTTATTTTTGCCTGGAATTGTTTTTAATTTATTATCAGATGGCGCTCGCCAACGTCAATAAATTTGTTAAATTAAATGTTTCTCTGCCGCCATAATTCCATTTGCTAACGCAAATTTAAGAACTTCAAATTTAAAATGTAACCCAGTGTTAACCCATGTAAAATGTGTAGCCCAGCCAATGGTGTAATTACCTGGTAATGACGATTAAGTTATACTGCTTATATACCCTAAGAATAAGTGTATAGTAAACAGAACCTTGTTATTCGATCAACACATCCAGAAGTTGAAAATTACCGCCTTATCGTTTAACATTGTACAGAATATTAAAATTTCCGGTTTGTATACTAACGGTGAAGAAGATTAGACCAATTTTCAATTACCGATATATCGGAATTCTGTTCACGAGATACTTATAATGCACAGTAGCCAAATTTTCAAAACGGGTATCCAGCGTGCCTTACAATTCTTGACAAATATGGTTGACATGATTGTTAACATATCAGCAGCTACTATTTTGCAGCTTATGCCACTTCTTAGCCACAATACACAAAAAATAACAAGTTTACTTCTGGCCGAAAGCTTTACTTTCTGTCCAACACTCTGTACATATTTAGAAGAAAATTACTGAAATTAAAATGAAGCAACAGACTATTGATTTGAGGAATTTTCTAGCAAACATGCCAACAACTTATTACACTATTCCGGCAGTAGAATAAAAAATTGTGAATTTAGGAAAATATTTTTGAAATAACAATATTATTATAATAATAATAATATTCTCACGGGAACATCTTGCGATGGCCTTTAACTTTTTAAGTGTGCTATATCTACTAGAAAAATATATAGTAATGTTCAGCAGGGGCCCTACTTTGCAATGCGTCCATTATCTTCGCCGGCTATCGTTCGCAATATCAGCAAAAGGAACAATAATATAAATTTACTGTTTCCTTCCGAATCGCATCGGTAGGTCCCCTATTTTATTATTTCCTATTCACATTAACATGAGTACATATTCAACAAAAATATTTGATAAACTTGTCTTGTTTAGTTCACATACTCTTCTCGATTTTAGCCAGTTTGCTTATACCATGTTTAAGAATATTTTTTCATTTATTCTGTAATCATTTTACATAAATTTATAAAAATTGATATAATTTGATTTTCAACACTTACGTAAATTTGTATATTATGTAATATTTATAAATAGCATCACATAAATCCGCAGCTTACCTAAAAATAAATAAAATAAAAATTGTTAAAAATAATATCAAAATGCTTAGTCATTATTAATTTACATTTGAAATACATAATCTGTGTCTAAATTTCAATTTATTTTAAACAGAAGAAAATAATATCAATCGATATTATTGCAACTAATATTATTATTTACAACGTCTACAAGAAGTTTCATTAGAATTAGAATATTAGGTTAATATTAATTTAGACAATGTGGTGCAAGTCGAGGAGAGCAAATGGCTTCTCCTCCTTCTCTTGAATTTTTTACCGAAAATTATTTAATTCGGTTATTCTTTTAAATTTTAGATGAATAATGGCTAAAAACATTTTTACCATCACTCTGAATAATACATACAATATTATACTTCTAATCTATTCATGTAACCTCTTCCGACTTTTTCGGTACACTAGTACATTTTAAACAAAAAAAAATCCTTAACTTAATTATAACTTTAAATGTGTACATATACAATATACGAAACGTAAATAGGAAAATTCATTAAAATTTAACAAAAATAAAAGTTCATAACTTTTATTTCAAAAAAATATGTACGATACAATAACAACAAACACAAGCAATAACACAAACTGATACACCAAGTTAAATATTATTTACTCGAGATGAAAATAGGAAAATCTTTAACAATCCCTCTGTAATCCCTTATATATGAACTTCATCGTGTAAAAGTTTATAAAATTAAAAATAAAAATTGGAAACAGCTTTAAAATCCTCTGCAATCAAGAGATTTAAATTTTAAGTTTCCGGTTTTTTTTCAACTTAAATATTTTTTATTCAATACCACATCATTGACAACAAATTTTGCATATCATCTCGAACAATGACTACCACAACCATATCGATATAAACTTTTATAATATAAAGATGTTTTTTGAAGTCTTGTTTTCTATTTATTTATGGTGATCAAAAAGTAGTAAGACTTTTCCATTTAATTGCGCGGGCTCATCCGAACGAGAAGTATTTTTTAAGTTGATAGACATTTGAGTCAAATTTCGTGTTAATATCTTTAGGAGTTTTTGTTTTGGAAAAAATATTGGAATAAGTGTATTCTATCTGAAGGGGACAGCCGAAGCCATTTGTGTTTAATTAAAAAGTCTTACTGCTTTTTGATTACAGTGTTATATCGTCATATTGGTTGGCAGTAAAATGTGTTGCTATATAATCCAGTTCATTTAGGAGTATTGAACGCAATAAGAATACAATCAGGATTATACTTGTTTATTTAGTTAAACGAAACCTAATTCTTTCGTATAGTCTAGTTTTAACTCCTTTACCTTAGCCGTAACCAAACCGATGGCGCACGGCTGTATCTTCGTGCACAATGCATGGTTCCTTCCAGGCTAGCCTTTAACATCTGACGTGGTAGATGGTTTAAAAATCCCTTTTGCTATTCTTCAACAATCGTGTACGATGATGTACACATATGGAAATGATATAAAAAAGTTTTTGGTGAGTAAAATCGAAAAAATATCCCTCTATCAATTTTTCGAAAATCAAAGCTCAAATGTAAAATTCTCTCTAAAAAGATCTCTCCTAAATTTTGGTTGTTGTTTAATATGGTTAATTGATACTACGTTCATATATTTAGGTCTATGATTTATAGTTCTATGATGGTACTTTATGTATATGTTGGTGTTAGTTGATGCAAATCAAACATTGAAACAACGTATCGCTCATGGCCTATTATTGAATCACATTTTTGTAGCTAAGGAGGGATCTCAAAGCAACGAAAAAACTCTGAGAACCATTGCTCTGACCTAAGAAATGTTTACATTTTCTATAACAAAATTTGGAATGTTAAGTTTGTAAATAAAATTTTGATAGTCTTGGAAAAACATATTCTTGTCTTGCAACTTATTGCAACACTGAAAGTTTAAATATTTGCAAATCCCGGAATTAATTAGATTTAAATGTCTCGCTCGCTCTACAAAGGTTCTTCTATTCTGAGTGTAAACAAAATATTGAGTTAAAGTATTTCGTAACTTTTTAAATTTCTAAATTTTAATTTAATTAAAGCAGCAAATACTCGATTGTCTACAGCAAGAAATTTTGATATGAAAAAACAAGATATGTGCGAATCAATTTTTATCGAAATTTCAATATTAATTATTGTAAAAACAGTGAGAGACGACTGCCTTCTTACATTATAATTTTGGAATTTGGTATTTGATGTGTGGTAATTTTGCAATTTTTACAGGATCTATTTACAAAATACAGTGAATATCAAAATTGATGTAAAGAAATAATAAATGAAAGTTAATTGTGATCTTGTGACGTTAATCCCCAATCCTCTTAGTCATCAATTAGTCTTAGTTACCCTTTATCATCTTTTTGTGATCATTTTACTCTCACAAGAACAGTGATTACTCACTTGAAAATATAACGTGGCAAGAAATAGTAATTTATAGTACTAGTGAGCAAAGAGAGATATTATCCAAGAGGAATAGGTTTGTCTCAAGAACGACAGCTATGTAGAAGGATATTATCCCGAGTGCAATTTTATTTGTTATGAATTTTTCAGTGGATTACAGAAATATAACCCACGTTGCTCCAAGTTAATGCAATGGGTTATCCTATCTGCTGTATGGTACTTCGTTGTCCGGCGATAAAACATTAATTGTCAAACATTTACATAGAAATTTCGATGTAACACAAGTGCAAATAAATTGTTATTAGTAAATGAATTTTTTTAATTTATTTGAATTTTGTAAGTGGTTTTAGTTTTGAAGTGTTAATAAATACACTTTAACTTGAATTAGAAAATATTTTTCTATTTTATGTAAAATAAATGTTGAGTGCTTAGAAATCAACAAGCAATAGATATCAAGATACAATTAGTTTTGTTTTATAAAGATAGTTTATTGGTTTTTGTGAAGACACGCGCGTTCCTGCAAGTTTACAAATTAATTAAATTGCCTTAATGATAAATCCTAGATACACTGTCTATTGGCGCACTTTCTGTTACTAACTGAAAATCCTCCTAAATTTTACTATAGAAAAATTAATATTAATAGGTTTCATTGTGGTTTTATGGTATCAACCACCCAGCAAACGTGAGTTCACTAGTTTTTACAATTTTTTGTTTGCAACCAATTTTTCTCGTATTGAATTAAAATAAAGCTAAACGAAACTATGTAAAAGGTAGTTGCATCTCATTCTATATCCTCCTGTATAAAAATAATAAACGATTTGATTGTTTTTGTTTTTGGCATTAATATACATTTATGTTAGCCTCCATTTTTTCGTTTAAATATTCAAATTACCAGATTTATTAATTTTGCTTTTAGCTGTGATAAATAAAAATAATTAATTATTTTGAGATATATTAGTACAGATAGAAATATATCTATAGATAGAAAAGATTTTTTTAGCTATGGAAAAGCTGGCTTGCAAAAATGATATGTTAAAATATCAAAATCTGGATTCTTTCGCATGGTCGGGCACATCAGAAACTTAAATAGATTATAGACTGTCATACTGTTGAAAATATTTCTTCCAGTCAAGTTAATGATGTCAATAGTTCAGAATCCGATAAATTTTCAAACGGCTGCTCTAATCCAGAAGCTGACGATCAATCTAGTTTTAGCTGCTGTGGCAGCATTTGTAGCTCTGAAAATAGTGTTAATCTTGATGCCAAAACTGTTATTCAAAGGAATCTAAAATTATGGGCGTTAAGAAATAAAACACCACATAATCATTTAGATGATTTGTTGAAAACATTAAATGATTCTGGTGTGAAGAAATTACCACTAACAGCAAGAAAATGACATTTAATTTTCTCCTGGAAAAAGACCCTATCTATCTTAATTGATATTGGTATTGATGGGCTGCAAGTATTTAAAAGTTCCCGACGAGTGTTATGGCCAATAATTGGAAACTTTTCTGAATTCCCAGTTGAACTGCCATTTTTAATTGGGTGTTATTCAGGTTTTGAAAAACCCCACTAAGTTAAAGAATTGTTAAAGCCATTCGTACAAGAAACTGAAGTTCTTATTCAAAATGGTCTTAGAATTGCACAGTTGGGGACTTTAAGGAAATTTAAAATAAGACTGTTTGTTTGTGATAGCCCAGCAAGAGCATTTATACCTGCAACTCAGTACCACACTGGCAAAAATAGCCGCCCCAAATGTTGTCAAATTGGAAGATATGCTAACAGAAGAATAATATTTGATACTCAAATTAGAGAAGAAAGAACGGATATGTCTTACAGCGTTAGAAGAAACCGGCTTTATCATCATCAAAATATATTGGTATGGTATCGCAATTTCCTATCGACCCCATGCACCTTGTTGCTTTAGGAGTTGTAAAAAAAATGCAGATGCTTATTTCTAAAAATAAAATAGTAGGTGTTAAAGTAAATCTTGACAGAATAAAAACAACATTAAAATTGTGTTCTGCATTTACTCCGTCGGAATTCGGTAGAAGTTGTAGAACTTTTGACGATTTAGCTTTGTGGAAAGCCACAGTTTCGAAATTCGGCAGTTTTTACTTTATACCGGTATTATCGTTTTGAAAGGCACATTAATCGATCAAATATATAACCACTTTTTATTATTACATTGCGCTGTAAGATTATTGTCAGACCCAAGAAATTGTCGGCAAAATGCCGATGCAGCCTTAATTTTGATTAAAGATTTTGTCAAAATATATCCTACAATATACGGGGGGAGAAAAAACAGTGATTGGGCGTCTTTTCAAAAAAAGTTCATATTATTTTAAAAAACCAGTAAAATCTTCAAAAACACTTGGGATTGCACTCGGCCATAGTATCCAACCAGAAGTTCAAACTTTTTATGTAAAAGAAATATTGCATAAATATTTGTGTGTGCCAATAGATAAAGAATATATTCTTATACCAATTTTGCACCAATCATTTATTAAGTTTCCACATTAAATCGATTCATCATTTTTATTAAGATGCACAAACTTCCATCTAATTACAAATATGTATATAAAATATTTCCAGTTAAACTGAATACTGCAACATCAAAAATAACAGTAAAAATGGTACATACACATTATACATATTTTTCAATATTTTTAACATTTACCAAGTTAATTAATTGTCACCTATAACAGAAAATTATGAAAATATTTATAACAGTGAAAATGTTTCACAAGGCTTCATTACTTCGACACAAATCCCACAGATTGTTGATGATCAGGATTCCAGTATCGAAAATAGTCAAATTTTAATTCCACCCAGAAAAAGATATCGACGCTACAAAAAAAATATTTTAATCAATGATGATGAGCAGAGTGAACCAACATCAACAGAGAGGGTTGTTAGACTGGAAATAACTCCATTTTTTATGCATTCTTCTGAAACCTCAGTTTCCAGAAACACCAGCCACTTAAGCGAAAATAATCATGGAATTCCGGAAACCACTGTAAAGAAGGACGTACCGGGGTAAATAAATTATTACTGATTTTTTGTGTGTAATTTAGAATTTCGTAAAATAAAACTGACAAATCGTTTTACTTTCAATATTTCAGAAAATATATTAAATGTGTTAAATTTAATCTCCGACAAAACTAATAATTTAAATGATAAATTTGACAATTATAAAAAGGAAAACGATAACCATAGGAATGTCCAAAATAAAATGATGTTAGAAACTTTAGTCCACGTCAAAAAAATTAACAGATCTCTGGAAAAATTGGTTGGTGAAAAACAAAATAATGCGGTTGAGTTTGAGACCATCTTAGCTTAGGAGATGCCAAATATATCATAAAATTAGTAAGTTTCCTTGTAATAACTTTAATTAAATATAACCTATGTACTTATCAAAGCTTTTCATTAGGAAGCTTATCTTAGACAACTAAAGGGATCTTCCACACTGGAAAGTGTATGTCGCTTTATAGCAACAGATGAACTGTACCACGAATTTAATTTAAGGGGGGAACCTCCTCCAGATAATAATTTTTTTTTTGTTTTTTTTTTACTTTAAAAATTCATTTAGTATCTGAAGAATATATTTCCAAAGTTTCAAGCCCAACAGAAAATCCTAAAGATCCCTAGGAAGTCACCGAAGTGATGCGAAGTAATGCGTTCTCTTCAAGAACGAAAACTTTAAGTGAGTTTTTCTTGAAACGTGTTTTTTTGCGCGCCGTGGAATGTAACTCAAAAAGTAATGGACCCATCAACTTGAAATTTTGTATACATATTCTTTAGCTTATCGGCCTTTACACAAACCTAACATTTCGTATAAATTGTTTAAACAAATACACCAAAGCCTCGAGTTGCGTCATTAATGCGTTCTGGAAAAAAGCGACGCAACTCGAGATGCGTTATCTCGAAATGCTATTTTTTTATTTCAGTTCGCAAATATTGTATTATTCAGTATATGATATATATACATAAACTGTTTTGCCTCACAAAAAAAAAAAAAAAAAAACTCGAGTTGCGTCGAAAAAAGTGACGCAAGTCGAACCGACGCAAGTCGAATCGATGCAACTCGAGGCTTTAGTGTATTGGTTTTAACGAATTGTTTATAAAGAAACACGTGCTTTTTTTTCTTTTTGTCCTCTAATTTTCAATTTTATTTTTTTTTTGCAACTTTTAGGTTCATGCAAAGCGGAATGAATTATTTTAATAAAAAAAATTTGTTTCGTTGATTTTAGTTAACTACAAGGACCTGGGCGTTCCACGGCGCAAACTTTAGTAGTCTAGTTCGAGCACCTCTAGCGCCGCCATTTTGTTTTTTTTCCACTCATAAAAAATTTTTTTTGTATTAATTTAAACGTCAATATTATTATGCAATTTATTTCATTGCAATAAATGCTCTCAATTTTTTGTAAAAAATTATTGAAAAGCCAGTTGTCTGGAGGAGGTTCCCCCCCCCCCCCCCCCCCCCCCTTAAAAGGAATGGCAGGGAAAAGAGCACTAAACAAATTAAAGCTTTTCAATACTGCCCTATTCCGTAAAAATAATAATTAAATTAATCATTACGATACATGAACATTTTAAATTAATTTATTAGATGCGTGGCGCGGTCTGGTAAGCAAAGAAAATTTTGAAAAAGAAATTAAAAAATTTATTCAACGTGCTCACAATAGGTTTTTTAAAAATAAAAATAAATTATTTACTTATAATAAATATTGAAAAATACGTGAAATCACAAATTTTTGTAAGTCATATTTGAATTTTATGATTTTTATGTTTTGAATGTGTAGCCTTGATTAAAAAAAAATTTGAAATGGTTTATTTTTTTTGTTGTTGTTAAAGATACAGGGTGTCAAATTTTGAGAAAAATGATAATCATGATGTTGTATTTATGGCAATAAAAAGAAAAATAATTATCCGATAATAATGATTTTGAGCACATTTTAAAGGTAAGTTAATAGCGATTAATAAAAAATATAAAAATAGTACTGTTTAATTTTTCTTTTTTAAATTTCCCGCCAAAAGGTTCTTTTTCAATTTTCTCAAAAACATATTTTTTTTTTTGAAGAATTCGACAATTAATATTTTACAACATATCAAAAAATTGGAACACCGTTATTTTTTGTATTCTTGCAAAATTCGTTTTAGTATGACAATCCACAAATTTATTATATTTAAACGTATTTTGCACGAACACGAACGAGATGCTGTCCTGATTTTTTAGGATGTCTAATAGAACTAAATGAGGGAAAAGATAATAAAAAAAAAACTAAAAAATGATGCAATTTTGAGAAAATTGAATAAAACTGTTTCGGCGGCCATTTTGAAAAATAACAAATGAAAGATTGTACCATTTTTATAATTATTTTATAATCCCTGTTCATGTATCTTTAAAATGAGCCCAATCTTATAATTTTTGAATAATTAGTTTTCTTTATATAGCAATAAATACAATACCAAGTGCATTGAATTTTTAAATATTTGACACCCTGTATCTTACAAAACAACAACAACAAGAAAATTATTTTCCATAAATGTTTTGTTTAATTAGTGCTACACATTCGAAACATAAAAATCTAAAAATTAAAATAAGACTTCAAAAAAAATTTGATGTGGCGAATTTTTCACTGTGGAGAAAAATACGTCAAATTGCATATCTTTATATGTGACCGCATGCCATGTTTGAATTTTATAATTTTTTATGTTTTGGATTTTAAGCACTGAGTAAAATGAACAATTTATGGAATTTGATCTTTGTTGTTGTTGTTGTTTTTTATGGTACAGGGTGTCAAATATTTAAAAATTTAATGCACTTGGTATTATATTTATTGCTATATAAAGAAAACTAATTATTCGAAAATTATAAGATTGGGCTCATTTTAAATATAAATGAATAGGGATTATAAAAATGGTACAATCATTCATTTGTTATTTTTCAAAATGGTCGCCGAAACGGTTTTTTTCAATTTTCTCAAAATTGCTTCATTTTTTTTATTTTTTATATCTTTTTCCCATTTAGTTCTATTAGACATCCTAAAAAATCAGAACAGCATCTCGTTTCGTTTTCGTGTAAAATACGTTTAAATATAATAAATTTGTGGATTGTCATACTAAAACGTATTTTGCAAGAATACAAGAATTATTTAAAAAAAAAAAAAAAAAAAAAATATGTGTTTGAGAAAATTGAAAAAGAACATTTTGGCGGGAAATTTAAAAAAGAAAAAATTAAACAACATACTATTTTTATATTTTTTTATTAATCACTATTAACTTACCTTTAAAATGAGCTCAAATCATTATTATCGCATAATTATTTTTCTTTTAATGCCATAAATACAACATCATGATTATCATTTTTCTCAAAATTTGACACCCTGTATCTTTAACAACAACAAAAAAAATAAACCATTTCAAATTTTTTTTTAATCAAGGCTACACATTCAAAACATAAAAATCATAAAATTCAAATATGACTTACAAAAATTTGTGATTTCACGTATTTTTCACCATACAATTAATTAATTGTGATATACCGACTTTTTGTAATAAATTATTATTATTATATTATTATTGATATTAACCTTGTTTGTGCTTTGTGCATAATTTAAAACCTAAAACCTTAATAAAATAAAAGTATTTTATTTAACAGTACAATTGTGTTTTATTTAATGAAAAACTAAAAATGCTCTTAAAGTGTGGACGTATTAGTGCTTTTAAACTGCTTTTAAAAAACTACTTTAAAAGTGATACCAAAGAACTAGTTTAAAAGTACTTTTCATCTACGGAATTGGCTGAGATTTGGTGTGAAAGAGATAACTTGATTTTTTTATAATAAGTGGAAAAGAGAAAGAAAGATATTTTTTTTTTTTGAAAACTAATGAATTTTTTCCCGACGTCTTGTATTTTTTCAGTGGAAAAAGTACTTTTTTCACAACTTTTGCACCACATTTGACATTTGTAGTTAGTATTTGGCAAATGCCAAAATAAAAAAAGCTGGAACGATTGGAAATGAAAATAAAACCAATATTGGAGTTTAATATATTATTGTGTAAATAAATTGTATCATTATTAAACAAACATTATTTTTAATAATACAGAAATACAAGAAAAGTTTTTAATTAAATAATCAAAAAATTTGTATCGCAGATTAAATTTTCTCTAGTACTAAACATTTGAAAACACTGTTGGGAACCAGGGAATAAAAAGTTAGAAATTTTTGCAGTTTGGAATTATAGCGATATTTTTCACCAATTCCCAATTCCACGAGAAAACCAGAATAGGGCCGCAGGAGTAGAAAAACATATGTTAAACAATTTTAAATAAAAGACTGAAATTTACAATGAGAACATTACAACTTGACTATTCTTTTGCTTGACAAAGGGTACGCGAATTGAGCTGTTACAATCCAATATAAAAAAATTGAGTTTCCTTGAAAAAATCCGAAGTTTTCATATATTCTCTCTTAAGATTTATTCCAGAACTTACTCACTATTATTTTACACAAGTTTTATTACCTTAATTATTTAACTGACTAAAACAATTAATATCTCATATTATCAATTATTTTAGCTCAAGAATTGCTTCCTAAGTTTTTAAGTTGAACAATTTTTTGGGAAAAAGATGACCAACATTCATGTTTACTATTTGTCAAACTGTAACAAATTGGTTTATGTAAGATCATTTAAGGGGGAAGAGTCTTGTAAACAACTGTATTTTCAAGAATTCTTTACTAAAAAAACAGAAAATTTATTCAATTGAAACAAAGTACATTATAAAATTGATAATAAAATGTATTTGAAAAAATTATATTATTGTGACGATTTTGGGTATCATACAACGAGTTCATATTAAGAAGAGCGATAGCTCAGACGGTTGGCCCGTGATATAAACGAAAAGGTCGATGGTTCGATGCTCATCGTAGCCAATGTTTTTATTTCAATTATTTATTGTGACATCGAAACATGTTTATACACCGATGTACAAATTCACAATTAGTAAAAACAAGAACGTCCGAGATATAGCGTACAATGGAAGGCTAGGATTGAAGGATATTAATTATGACACGCCATAAAAGATATGTCCAGATGATATAGCTCATAAACAGAATATCCAAGAATGAAGATGATTTATGATACGCAATAAAGGAAATTTCGAGAGCAGTATCAAACTGGTACTTAAACACAACCGATGGCAAGCAGAGATCAGTTTTTGGTTTACTTTAAATCGTTAATCAAGGAAATAAATCTGTTGTCATAGCCCCCACCAGTGGCAAAAGGACAAATTTAAATAGTGAAGTTAAAGCAAATATCAAAGTACATAAAAGTACAGTGAAATAAAGTTAAGTCAAGTGATATAAAAGAACACAGTGTTTTTAATTGCAAAATTCAGACGAACTCACATCAAATTGGTGGTGCTGCAGATGTTCGAAGTTGACTCTCATTTTTTGCGCCGGGGAACGTTTAGGTCCTTGTGATTTGAAATCAGCAAAGGAAAATTTCTTCATTAGAATACGTTTCTCCGCATCGGATGAACCTACTTTTAGCAACAACAACAAAAAAATTTAAAATTCAGCATCATTTCAAAGAAAATGTACCTTTTTTACAAACAAATTGCAATAAAACAATATTTATTATTAAAATTGTAATTTAGTTTTAGGTTCATCCGATGGCCAATAACTTAATGAATATCTGTACAAAATTTTAATTTAATCGGCCGATTACTTTTTGAGTTACATTCCCCGGCGCGTAAAAATTTAAATTTTGAGAAAACTGCCGCAGTAAAGACAACGAATTTATCATAGATTTCTCATTTTAATCAAATAAAAATTTCCATCCCAATGTTATCGTTGAACGAAAGAAAAGTTTGTTGTCTGTATTAAATCAATATGATTCTTTCGGCTTTTTATAGACACAATATATTAACAATAATGGCATTCACAACATTTTTCGACTTGTTAATCAGAAAAAATGAAGAGGCCAGTCATTTATAATATATCTACCAAAAAAGTAGAAATATCAAAATCCCCCCGTACTTTAACCCAAGAGTCAATACAAAATGTATCGACTCTAAAAAATGAAAACTTTCCTTGAGTTTTCTATGTGGTAGTTTGGTTTCGTACAGATAAGCTCGCACAAACAAAAAGTTCGGTCTACTCATCAGATAGCTACGACCAAACTATAAAAATACAATTCCAACTTCATTCATTAAGTATGAGACAAGAATGATTTAATACAGACAACAAACTTCTTTTTCTATTATTTGTGTGGACATAACACACACAGAAATGAAAGTTTTCCTTGAGTTTTTTGATTTAGTGAATTTATAATTCGCTAAGTCACTACGTTCTTGCCTCATACTAAATGTATGAAGTTGGAATTGTATTTTCGTAGTTTGCTGGTAGCTACCTGATGAGTAGACCGAACTTTTTGTTTGTGCGAGCTTATCTGTACGAAACGATACTACATACTACCACATAGAAAACTCAAGGAAAGTTTTCATTTTTTAGAGTCGATACATAAATGGCAGGCCTCTTCATTTTTGCTGATTAACAAGTCGAAAAATATTGTGAATGCCATTATTGCTAATATATTGTGTCTATAAAAAACCGAAAGAATCATATTCAATGTTATCGTTGTACTGCTTATACATATGTATTATATAAGAAACACATTTTAAAAATCATTGCCTTATAAAATAGCAAACCAGTAAGCTTATTTGGCCAAGAAATCGAGCACATCAGTTTTTTCCGTTCAAAAATTTCATTTTACCTTCCCCTTAATTTATTTTATCATAACTATAGCAAACTGGCAAGGGACATTTTTCTACTATCGCTTTGCGCTTAATTAAACAAATTTAACTGTCAATATGCAATAAAATATTATTTTGAAATGAAATCACTGAATAAAAATGTCAAATTATTAATTAAGATTTGCACTTTTATTACAAACGTGACCAATATTAGCTTATTTTTTTATAAACTGAGTAGACAGGAATCTGACATTCAAAGAAATTTTGTTGTTTAAATACATTGTTGGCGAAAACTTCCTAAAACATAACATGATCTTCTCTCTAAAGTGGGCAACTTAATTAAATTAATTTCCAATTTTCATGTTCCACTTCTCTAATTCAATCTCCTCAATTTTTGTTTTTCACATTTTCAACTTGTAGTTATTTAATTTGACCTTTTTCTTGTAAACATCTCCAAATTTTTGTTGTTTTTTCTGTTTTTTTATTTTTTATTTTTTTTTTTTAATTCTAAACGAAAGAATTTTTAATTTTGTTTTCTTCTTACCTTGTTTTCATATACGGACGAAAATAATTTTATTTTTCAGTATTTTACCTTTTGTTTGAACGCTATTATATGTATTTGAAAAATATATTTGTTGATTTAATAAAAAAAACAGAAGGATATGTTTATAAATATAATTTGTTTGTAGAAATATTTTATTTTATCTATAAGAAATTTGTTTGTTTACATAGAGATGAATAAATTGACAAACGCCTTGGAATTAAAACTTAAAAAAGTAAAAATAAAATTGTTCTCACTGTGAGCTATTTAGTAAGAATACTCTTCCTTATTAAAAAATTCACTTAGCAATTTGTGAAAGGCCGTAGGGGTGATGATTGCTTGTTTTGCGCTCCTAATTCCATATACATATTCGTTTCGAATACAACAATTTTGTTGTTTGCTTTATTATAAAATTGTTTTCATTTCTTGGTAAAAAATATAAATTGAAAAGTGGAAATGAAAATTGTTTTGCTTTTGTTTGGTTTAGTTTGTTCTGATGTGTATGTACTGTGTAAATAGACAATTATGAAGTGATAATTTATTGTAGAAACTTTTGCTGCCAAAATTACGAAATGTTTTGATGGTTTGCGTTTTATTTACTTAGTATAAAACTGGAACATCTTTGTTAAAGATGACTTGAATTATGTATATGAAAATTAAAGCTTCTTAAATTATTGTTTGGGTGGAAGGGCGAATTTCTTGAAACAAATTATTTGATTCGGAATTTATGTTAGTTAATGTTAGCTATTATGTATTATAAAACATAACATGAATTTTAATAATTATTTATGTTAATTTTAAAGCATAATTAAACAAAAACCAGAAAATTTATTCTCTCACAAATGTTAAGATCTTAATGTACTAAAAATAAAAGAAAAAATGTAAGAAAATGAAAAAGGATTAATCAAGAAAGAAAGATAAAAATGTTATATGTACACATGTATAAATGAAGAACATAATCATTTTTCTTAACATATTCATCTATACAGTTTCTTCAAGAAATCTTTATAGATTGACTGTATTCGTGTCATTTAATATATCTACTTGTTTATTAAAATATACTTATTATAATATTTTATTATAATCCATTCAAAAATATTCTTCATTTTAATATTAGATTAATCACTTAAATATAAATGAATTAAATTTTTGGTCTAATTTAATTAGACTAAACAATTTAATTTATTGATTTTGTATTAAAATAGAAATAGATACATAAATAAATTAAGTAATTTTACTTTATTTATTCAGACAATTATTAATAATTGACTCGATTTTGTGTTATCTGGAATACAAATTTCCAAGAAATGCGTTTTTTCATACTCGTAATTGACAACCTTCAACAGCAGACTTATTTACTTACAGAATATCAAAGAAAACAATAAAAACACAATAAATAAGATAAATAGATATATTTATTTCTCATAACATACATCAGTCGCTATTTAGGGAATACCTCATTTTGTGTAACGAGATGGATATCTGCGAAACGAGCATGTAATTAACAATTTCTTTGTTCTAATTTATCAAAATCATATATTTCTAAATTTTGATTAAATTCTGCAGAATTTAACTAACGTACATTGAACGATTCTACATCAAAATTGCACATCATATACAAAAATATTTCCTGAGAAAAAAGATGACATTCGACCTCTTGAAAAAGTAGACAAACTCCCTACAGTTTAAAATCGTTGAAATTTTTGAGGATATTTAAAAACCAATCTTATAATTATTGATTTATTTTAACAACTTTTACCGTTTCTTGGCTAGTATTGCATCTTGAGTTTGTGGCCTTCGCCGAATGAAAAACAACTTTCCTCAGTGATACCAAGTGGGCATCGATTTTTTAAGATATGGCGACGTAATGACTTACTATCCAATTTGCCTCTTCTCGAGTTGTACTTCTCACTTATCTTTTCAATAATAAACCATAATAAATATATATGTAGGTATATGCAAATCGAAATCTGTTAAATATGCTCAAAATTAAAGCATACTATTATTCCTATAACAACACTTTACTAGCGAAAACTTAAATGATGATATTTAGCGTATTTACTTGAGACATTTACAACAACAATTGCGCTAAATAATCCCTGAGAGGGATTAAATAATCCCAAGTTTTGTTTAGGATTTTTAAATGTAATCCCATTTTTTTAGTTTTCGTACTTAGCGATAGACGCCGCCGTATTATATTTTTATTTTCAAATGTTGTCGCCCTGAAGAAGACGTGATATTTTCTTTTTAATTTAAAGCAAATTTTCAAGTTAAAAGAGTTTTTTTGAGAAATTTTTTGTTTTTAATTTCGTATTTTTAGAATTTTGTTTCAACAAACAAAGTTCGTAATAATATACATTATGTAGTTATTTATTTGACAACGAAATTATTTGCGGTACCAACTGATAAAAAAGAAAAAGAAATCAAAAGCAATTTTTGCGACTGTTCTTGTGTGTGAAAATGAATCCGAAATAAACCCTATTCCATTTTTCTCAACTAAAGACGACTAATGTAGTTGTTGTGGGAACACATTATTAAATATTAGTACCGTAAAAACTGAAACTGAAGCATATAGTTATTGAAGATATTAGGTTATAGTTAAATTTTCCCATCTTCAAATAAAATGTCCCAATCCAAAAAAAAAAAGTTTCTTCTGTTTTCGTATATGTATTAACATAATTCTTAATTAGTAAATTAAATTCTTTATAAGTAAGTAAGTAGTTTAATATTTCTATATTTAATTATTAATAGTTTTGGGTTCGAAAATAGAATTTAATATTTTTAATTTCACTTGCTAACAAAACAAATTGTTTTATGTTGGTATGTTCAGATATTTTAAAAGATATAAAAAAATTAACTTTTTCTTAAAAAGCAAGAAGTTTCAATTCCGAAAAAAGGAAATTTAAATTTATTTTATTTTAATTTACGAGAAAATAAAAGAGAATCTTTTAGAAAATCTAGAGTACATTATTGTTCTTGTTCTTATGTGTGACAAAAATTGTATTTTACATACATATAGTGTAGGACAAAACTAAATCACCGAATGTACAGTCAATTTACGACCAAAGCACAGGTCCAAAATTTAGGCTTTAATTTTAAGCTTTTCACATTGCAGAATTATACGGGTTTATCCCTGCGTGCAGCCTTGACACAGAAAAGGTTTTTAAGGAATTGGGATTTTAGTCACAAAAACAAATAGAAGAACGATAACCGCAGCAATGTTATATCTAACTACACAGTTAAGATAATAAAGTTTATATAAAATTCTCACATTTTGGTTAGGTATAAAGAATATAAATTTCATTTCAATCTGTATTTAGGGATCATCTCAGCCTTTGCTGTAAAAGATGTGTTTGACCATCTGTGACAAACCTCTATCTACTTTTCTTGCATGACCACTTAAGGCGAAAACTCGCTCAGGATTTTGTCGCTTCGCAAATCGTTACATTGTTCCTAATATGATTGCAATTTTTTTAAATTAAATGCTAAATTGCATTAAAGTCGAAATATAAAACATTATAAACATAATAAAAAGGTTTCGAGCTTTTTTATTTATTTTATTTATCAAAATATTACGCAGCCCATTTTGTGGTTTAGTTTTGTCCAATACTGTACTTAAACTTACTATTTTGCTTATACAGACAAACAAAACATCTTTTACAATTTATTTATTTAATTTATTGCTATTATGTATTTTGCATTCAAATCAATTCTATGTTAATTAAGATAATTTATTTACTTTTGTTTATATGTATAGGTACGAGTAAGTAAGGAAAACATTTTATTTTTACTTACTCGTATACACAAGTATTTATTCTGGTCTATAAACAATATACTAGATATATTTGGTTTATAGCTATAAGCTTATAAGATTTGCTAAATATAATTTTCTTCTTCAGTTTTCTCTAACATTTTCTATTTAGTCAATTATTATGTTTCGTATATTTTATTTCATTTTATTATTATTTTTCCTCGTTCATTTGTAAAGTAAAAATAAAATAAATTATTGTAAATATTACATTATTTATTTTATATTTACTTATTTAACAAATTTATTTTATTTTTATACAATTACTGTTTTTCTTAAATTTCCTTGCTATAAATAAAAATTGTGTATTCCTTACGTTTACATACTTTGTTACTTTTGGAATTATGTAAGTAATGTTAAACGAATTTTCGGTGGTAAGATTAATTCTATATGGGCAATCATGTTGCCATTAAATTTGTATCCAACAACAATGTTAAGTTCGTTTAAGGGTACTAAGCGGTTCAAAAACAAAAATTGTTGTTTTTATTATATATAAGACATACATATGTATGTATGTACAATAATTTTAAATTGAATTGTCTAAAGCAGACCAAAATACACACACAACATTTAAGACCAAGCCCAATTAATTTATTAAATAATGAATTGCATAGTAAACAATTGGTTCGGAAGATATGTAAATCAAATAAAACATTAGCAAACGTATTGGGTTCATATTATCAGAGCCTACCTACTGTATAAATAAGAGCCTCCAGTATCGACTGTATTTTTTACTAAGCTTAAAATAAGGTACATACAATTTATGTTTTACTATGAAACTATATGGGGAAACGATTATTTTCATTTACAGTTTTAGTTTATTAGAAATGTGAGCTTTTCTTCTGTTTTTATACGACAATGTTCATAAAACAAGTAATTTTATTTGGTTGAAAAATCGAGGCATGAAAATGTCTATTTCTTAGTGAAAATCGTCTTGAAAAATAAAGTATTTTTGAAATTTACAATTTTGTTGTTTTTTGTAATATACGTCATAAACATAATTCGAAATTTATAAACAATACACAACAAATTTGAATTTGGATATCTTTCTATGGTTATTTTGAATTTGCAAAGCATGCTATATTGTTTTGATTTTTTGTTTTCTTCCCGAGTAACCAAAAATGGTGATCACAAAATTTAGACCAATTTGTCACAAAATGTAAGTTCCTTTTTGTCACAAAAAAAGTTGACAATTTGGAACATATTTATGCGGGTATTTTGTGACAAAATATATGTTCATTTTACTCCCAAAAAAAAAAAAAAAAAAAAAAATTGATCATTTTTGATTTGGTGAATTTATAATTCGCTAAGTCACTACGTTCTTGCCTCATACTTAATGTATGAAGTTGGAATTTTATTTTTGTAGTTTGTGTTTGGTCGTAGCTACCTGAGTTCTGAGTACCTGATGAGTAGCCCGAACTTTTTGTTTGTACGAGCTTATCTGTACGAAACCAAACTACCACATAGAAAACTCAAGGAAACTTTTTATTTTTTAGAGTCTAGACATTTTATATTGACTCTCGGCTCGGGTTAAAGTACGGGGGGGAGGGGGGGGGGGGGGGGAGATTTTGATATTTCTACATTTTTGGTTAACTAGGGTCAAAAAAAATTTCTTACGCATAATTGCATCAATAAACCAACAAATATCCACAAAATTGTTGATAATTAAGTGATATATAAAAAAACTATCAAATTTGTGGTTATAATTTCAATAAATAGTTCCACAGTTAAACCACCAATTATTCAGAAAATATCGAGAAATACATATTTGACTTTATTACCATAAAAAAACTGTCGAATTTGTGACTAAACTTTCAACAAATATTTTAAAAATATTCCACCAAAAACCGACAAATTTGATTGACAAAATGTTCGTTTACGCGTGACAATCGGCGTCAACCCCATCAACCATTTTTCATCTATATTGGTAACAACTGTTTGTCACATTTTTTTCCACCAATCACCATTTTATGTGAAATTTTTGTCGCTTTTTTGTGACACGTGGTTACTCGGGTTCGCACTCATTGTATTTATTTATAGTTTTCTAAAAATTGATAAACAAATTAATAAGCAACAAACAAAAACTTCTGGGCATCATAAAATTAATTTTTTAGAACAAAATATAATAGTTTGGCAACATTTATAATTTTTTGGCACTATTGGAATGGAACACAAAAAAATATTTTTTAGCATCGAAATAAACATTTTGAGCGACTAAAATAATAAGCTGACAACAAATTTTCATAAATAAATTAATTAAAAAATTGAAATTAGTTTTAAAATATCCTGGAAAATGCAGATTTATTTTTAAAATTGATTCGGAAACCTTGTAGGCATAGATCAAATATTAAATAATTTGTATCGATTAAATTTAATTTTTGGTCTCGATTTTTTTTTTTTTATTACTGAAAATTATTTTTTTCTGTTCAAAAATATTATATTTGTTGCCAATTTATTAATTTTGATGCCAATGTTTGCCTCCACAGTATTTAATTATATCCTTCAAAAATATTTGTTTGTAGTCTCGTATGTTGTGCCAAAATATTATTTGTGAAGCCAATTTATTATTTTTGATGCTAATGTTTGCCGCCAAAAAATGTTTCTTGTATGCCCGTTTAAATTGTCCCTATTTTAATTTTGATTGTTGAGAGTAGACGTGCCGTCTACGCGTAGACCGTCTTTTTTCTTACTATTTGTTTTATATGTGGACAATTGATGACGTCATTAAATTGAATTTCCTCTTTTAAATTCATATGAATCGGTCATTTCAGAAACCCACAATATTACAATTTTGACGGTTTTTAGTTAGCTATCGCTTCGAATTCTTAACATATCAATTTATCGATCCCCGCTGAAAACCCACACGTAACTAGTTTCAAATAGCAAACACACCGCCCAAAAATTGAATGTTCCCTGCAAAAGTCCCAAAAGTGTTGCACATGTGGGTTTCTGAATGGATTCGATCCGCCATTTTGTTTTTGCCTTTGCGTCATGATAAAGGTCATGTGTAACGAGTTACGTCGTTTGTAAATTATGTCCTTGATTTGAGTTTCGCTATTTTTTGCTTTTAATTACCTCATAAAAATTTGTTGATGCTTTTATTTTTATTTTTGCTTATCCTCTGTTTTCTCGTTTTGCGTTGCATTTTCAAAAGAACAAATCAACGATGTAACTCTTAACTTATCTATACTCGTGTTTATTTGAGAGACACAGTACACGTTTTCTTTATTTTATTTAAAATTTATCGTTTTTGTTTAATAAGCCAAAATAGTAGTACACTCATCCCTCGCTTAACGGAAACTCTTTATACGGAAATTCGCTATAACGGAATTACAAAATTAAACCAGGTTCTCTTTTTACGGAAAAAAAATTCGATTTACGGAACAAAAAAAAAAAAAAATTGAGAAAATTAAAGTTAGAATCAATATAATAAACACAGTGGTGGTATACATAATTTATGTTTTTCTCATCCTTTTTACTTCGAATTAACCTATTTGATTCTTAGTTCGGCTCTATGTTTAACGAATTTTAATTTACACAAATTTAGAAAAATCACATAGATACTCATTTTGTTTTAACTCTTTAAATCGTGTCAGTTTATTTTACAAGTGTGTGTTTGGCGTTTGGCTGGTAGTTTTTAATTGTATTTAGTTGCCTTTTATAATGCCACCAAAACGAATAACTTCCAAAACTCGAGCGATAAATAAAAAAAAACAACGAACGAGTTGACCCTCAACTCGCAAAAGATTTATGTGAAAACTTTTTTGTATAAATATCTATTAAATCATTTCAAGCCATTTCGATAAGGCTCAGAAATCCCTCCATAAAGATGGATGTTGTTCGCTCAGTATTTAAACTAAGTTACGTTTTTGGTTCAAAAAGTCAATAAATTATTATATTTTGGATTTGGAGGATCAACTTTACTGACGTTAATTGAGCATGAGTAAAGTACAGTTCTGTTAAGTTAATCACCTAAACCTGCCATGTACGCGTTAAAATATACCATTTTTTATACACAATACACAGCAATCTTGTTCAAGATTCCATAGGACTAAATGGTCATGGTAAACCCGCTGAACAAAGCAAAATTGCATCGTTTTATCAGTGATAAGTTTAAAATAAATTAAATAGAGCGGTTCTATTTGGGCGCAATGTTGGCCGTAAACTCTTTGCAATTGGAAAGACAGTAGCGCAAATCCCCCCATAACCAAACTCACCAACAGCATAAGCAATTTCCATTTAATTTTTTTACACTACACAACACACAAGCATAATAATTTGTGGTCCTTTTGCTCGTATGTAACTTTCATTTTCAAAAACACTTGCTACTGCGACCATATATAGCAGACATTTTCACAACAAAATAAATTAAAGTAGCTAGGCGCTTTTTTTAGATTTTTTTTTGTATTCGGCTCACGATGTTTTTGAAATGCCGGATGATGTTGTATATTGCCTGAGTATGCGTAGGTTTTGAATTGATTTTACGTTTTATTTATTTTTTGTCCTTATCGATATTCACACATACCAGCAATATTTTTTGTTCGGCATTTTTGTTTCCGTAACCCGATTTATATACAATTTTTTACTTACTCCTGCCGCTAAAGATGTTTTCACATCAAAAACCCGTAAATCAATTACGTTAGAAAGAAATTAGATGTATTGCGCCGTTTTGATGCAGGCGAGGAACTCAGTAAAATTTCAAAAACACTAGGTCTTGCGACATCTACAGTGGGGACTATTCGTGATAATGAAGCAAAAATTAAGACTCAATCACAATCAGCCGCTCAACGGACTGCTGCCAAATTGACTCGCCATAGGAGTATCGTTATAGAAAATACGGAACATCTTTTAAGTGTATGGATCGAAGATAATATTCAGCACAACATACCTATGAGCACATTTAAGCAAATAAAATGGTTTGTATTTGAATTCTTCCATGCTTTTTAATTTTTTTTAATGTTTATACATATGTACTATTGTACATGATACATTTAAACGAGGAAATCAAAAAAAAAAATTCGATTTACGGAATTTCAATTTACGGACAACTTTTTGGGAACGGAACCCTTCCGTTAAGCGAGGGATGAGTGTAATGTAGTAATGTCTTCAAGCAGCAATAGTGACTATGAAAAGCCCATTACAGGCAAAAGAAAAAGTAACAAGGAAAATTATAAGTCTAATATTATCAAGAGAACCCATATTAAAAATGAGGCATATATAAACATAAAGGCCGTTTTGTACAAGCATGTGCACATGGTGTTGATTGCAGGTTAGTTTATGTTATATTTTATTTGTAATTCTGTGTTAGACGTATGAAATTTGATTTTACAGATGCAGCAGAAGTGTTTTAGTTTTATTTCTGAAGCAGACCTTACGGAAATACATATACATAATACGCATTACAAAGTTTAATTTCTGTACAACCCTTTAGGAGACAACGAAAAAAGTTTAAAGACTCAGAGTCTAAGAAGCTAAAAATATCATCATATAGATGCACAGATTCCTGTTCGAGTGGAAAAAAACTGTATGTAAGCAGGCGTTTATAAACCTACACGGAATTACGTCTGATCGCGTTCGTCGTTTGTGTAATTTATTGAGGGAAGGAAAAGTACCGCAGGATTTGAGAGGATCAGGACGCATTGAAGATCATATTCTGAATTTTCCCTCCAAAGAGACTCACTATATTAATCGAAAGTATGAATATCTCGATGAAAAATTAAATCTTAAAACAATGTGGAGAATGTTCAAAGAAAAACATCAAGATGATTATGTTGATTATAAGTTCTATCTTAAAGTTTTCCAAGAAAAGTTTAGCCTTTGCCAATGCGATGAACTCAAGATAAAGTTGAAAAGCCCTCACCTCAATGATGCGGCAAAACGTGTGGCTACTGCTGAACTAACAATACACAAGATAAGAGCAAAACAATTTTATTCCAAGCTAGAACAGGTTAAGAAAGAAGGTGAAGAGAAAACTATGGTTTTAGGGATTTGCATGGATTACATGTAGAACTTGCACTTGCCAACTATACCGGTACAAGAGACTTTCTATTTGAGGCAGTTGGCTATTAATGTATTTAATAAACATAAACAGGCAAATCTGTGTTTTATATCTATAATGAGGGTCAAGCTAAAAAGGGCCCAAATAACGTGTGCTCATTAATGATGAATTATATACAGGAACACGAACCATCAACCGTAAGCATCTGCAATTTTTTTCTGACGGATGTGCAGGACAAAATAAAAACAATACTGTTACAAGAGTTTTCCTTGCTATGGTAGATGAGGGGAAATTTGCTACAATTAATCAGAGGTCACTCGTTCCTGCCATGCAACCGAAATTTTAGCGTGGCAAAAAAAAAACTACGTACTGTGGATCGACTATATACGATGGAACAAATTGCTGAACTTATTAAAGCGTCATCAACAAAAAAAATTTTAAAGTCAAATTGGTTAAGACCAGCGATATTTTTAATTTTAAGAATTGGTGGGATACCCTGTACAACAACATTTTATCAACAGAATCTCATGGAAGGCATATCACAAGAGATCAAAAGGAATGTTTTCACATATCCAATTATATGCATATTAGATATCAAGAAGATATAAGGGGTACAATAGTGGCACGAAATTTTATAGAAAGTGATGCAAAAAAATAAATCTTTTAAATTTGGTCCTAAAGGCACAGTAGCTCTGCCAAGTAATTTAGCCTACCCTGAAAACAATTCTAAAAAGATAAACGATATTAAAAAGTTATCTCAATACATTCCAGCAGAATACGCCGAATGGTATGCACAAATTTTTACTTGGCCCACTTGTGAGGAAGAAAATATTGAAAATATTGATTAAATTGATTAAAAAACTTTGCGTAATTTGCATTGTGAATAGTAATTAAGTAAGTCTTGTATTTTTCTATTAATAAAAAAATAATGTAACATCATATTTAATTTTTTTATATTATTATTGGTCCAAATACTTTAAAATAAGATGAATACTTTCTAAAACCCCACATGTACAGTTTTGTTTTGTTGATTTTACTAGTTATGCTTTAAGGCAGTCATGTCCAACCGGTAGCTCGCGGGCTACTGGTAGCCCGCAAAGCCATTTCAAAGCGCCCGCGAATAAAATCTATCAACTACTGTCATTATTTACTATTTGTTCTCATTAGCAAATGGTATTTTTGCTTTTTAGTTAGTTTACTATGAATAAAGTTTATAAATGCACCACTATAGCAAAGAACAAAACCATTTCTGAAATCACCTCAAAAAAGTGTAAGAATGGGACGCACTCATTATGATAAAACAGAAAGAAACGTTTTGGATACACTTGTGCAGTAGCTATCCGCCATATTGATTTTTTTACTTTACTGTCATTCATTATTAAAAAGTTTTAATGAAGCGTGGACGACAGACAAAAATGTATGTTGTATGCATAAAATTTTAATATTCAATAAAATTAAAAAGTATTTTGTTAACATTAATATTATAATAACAAATGTGATAAAAATGAGCAAGAAAGCGGAATCATATAAAAAACAAAAGATATACCATTTTCAAAATGAATGGGAAGATGAATTCTTTTTCATTGACTTTAACGGGAAAGCAATGTGCTTGTTGTGTGAATCTGGGGTATCTCAACCCAAGCGTTCGAATGTTGAACGGCATCATAACAGTATGCATAAAAAATTTATAGATGAATATCCCCCAAAAACAGGGTTACGATTAAAAAAGCTAATCGATCTTAAGTCTTCGTTAAAAAAACGCCAAAATATTTTTACACAACAAACAAAAACAGCGCAAAAGCACACAGAAGCCTCACTTAAAGCCAGTTACATTTTAGCTCGTCATAAAAAATCGTTTTCAGATGGTGCTATTATCAAAGAAGCTATGCTTGCTATTTCCGAATGTTTATTTATGGAGCATAAATATAAAAATGAAATTATTTCTGCAATCAAGGATGTCGCGCTGTCAAGGAATACCGTCACAAGGCGTATTGAATTATTATCAGAAAATATTGCTTTTCAGGTAAGGCAAGATATTGAAAAATGTACACATTTTTCATTGCAGTTTGATGAATCAATTGATGTTACTGACCAAGCTCAACTTCTAATGTTCATAAGAATGACTTTTGACGATTTTACAACAAAGGAATCATTGCTTTCAAATTTATCTTTAACGGAAAGAACTCGGGGAATTGATATGTATGAAATATTTAAAAAATTTATCAATGATGAAAATATCCCGATAAATAAACTTGCGGCGATTACAACAGACGGTGCTCCATCCATGATAGGAAAAAATGTCGGTTTTATTTCTCTATGTAGGAAAAATGTCAATATTCCCGATTTTAAAAGTTACCATTGTGTGATTCATCAGCAGAATTTGTGTACAAAGGTTTTAAAATATTCTCATGTGATGAAAGTCGTTGTAAAAATAATTAATTCAATCAGAGGAAAACCAATGCAACATAGGCTATTCAAAAACTTGCTTGATGAACTGGAGAGCTCACACGGGGATATTATATTTTATTCCGAAATAAGGTGGCTTAGCCGAGGCAAAGTCTTAAATCGTTTTTTAGACTTACTACCTGAAATTAAGATATATTTGTCCTCAAGAAATGAAATTTATAGTGAATTTGGGGATTCGATCTGGATGAGCGATTTAGTTTTTTTATGTGACATAACCACACATTTAAATGAACTAAATTTAGTACTGCAAGGAAAAGATATATACATCTCAGATATGGTCAGTGCTATAAATTCTTTTAAAAATAAGTTGGACTTGTGGATGTCTCAATTAAAATCTTGCAACTATAAACATTTTCCATCCATAAAAAAATTTTCGTGTGATAACGAAAAGAATTATATTCCACAAAAACACATCCATGATCTTCAGTTATTGAAGGATGAATTTAACAGTCGGTTTCAGGATTTAGTGGGAATTGAACCACTTTTATTATTTGTTTCAAATCCGTTTTCATCATTGAATATAAGTGGCTTGGCTAAGGTAATGGAAGAATTTACATTTGTTAATAAAGACCACGCAGAATTGGAAATAATAGATATTCAAAGTGACATCCGCTTGAAATCAATTGAAAACCAAAATGATAATTTATGGAAAGTTATCGACGTTTTGAAATATCCAAACATAACCAGATCTGTACAAAAGGTAAAATCGTTTTTTGGATCATCTTATCTCTGCGAAATGGCATTTTCACAGTTGAATATAATCAAAACCAAACACAGGAGCCGGCTTACCGATAAGCATATCAAAGACTGTATGACTATAGCTGTATCACCATATGTACCAGATTTCAAAAAACTATCAGACGGCATACAGTCCCAAGTGTCGCATTAAATGTATTTTCCTTATTTATTTTTCTTAAAGATTTGATGAATTTTTGTGATTTTATTTGATATTATTTTAATAAAGATTGAATTTTTCTAATATAAATGTACATAGTTTTTTTAATTACTTTTTATATGCGGTAGGGGCCCGCTAAGTGCAAAGGAATTATCGAAGTAGCTCGCAACTCCAAAAAGGTTGGACATCACTGCTTTAAGGTATACTCTCTAAAATACACCTCAAAACATAAGTTTTAATACATGAAATCTAAACGAATCATACCAAATTTAATTCAATTGCACATATATTTGTAAAATAGTTTTTTCAATTTTCTGAAAAAATAGACTAGTGCAACATGTGGGGTTTCTGAAATGACCGATTCCATTGTTATTGTTGTACTTAGAATGTTTGTTAATTTAATTTCATTTATTTTCTTTTGATTATTGCTGGAAAGTAGGGAAATTTGAGAATCTATGTTTTAAATGAGTTATAGCTGATTTACATTCAACGACTTTCGACGTCCGCAAAAAAGTTGAAACACAACATATAAAAAACAGCAAAGACAAAAAGAGAAAAAATAATCATCTGCTTAAAAAAGTCAATTGAAACCCGAGAAACAAACCCAAAAGTCGTCGTCTGCTTTTTTTTGCAGATGTCGAGTTTCATCTTTTTTCTGTAAAATCGTCAATGCGTGAATAAATAACTATAATAAGGTTACATAAACAAGAAAACCAATCATTTGTATTGCTTTATGACATTTTTTGTTTACATTTATTTTTTAATGTGTTAAAAATACGAATTTTTGATTTGACATCTGCATCTGCAAAAATCTTTGAATGTAAATCAGTCTTAAGACATAATAGAAATAGAGTTGTTTGTTAGCGATTTCAGAAAAAAATATTTAACTGGGTTTAACTTTTAATTCAAGTTTTATCGTCAATTGAAATATCCCTTATTTTAAGTTCATTTTTCACATGCCGCCTTCATCTTATGACATCGCTGGAACTAAACATTGACAAAAAAAAGTTTTGGACCATTTGCATAAGGCGGGATACCAAAAGAACCTCAACATTTTGGTACCACATGAATTAACTGTGAAAAATTTAATGGACCGCATTTCCATCTGCGAATCGTTGCTGAAACGAAATGGAATCGAGGAATTTTTGAAGAGATTGATAACGGGCGCTGAAAATTGGGTCACATACAATAATTATGTGCGAAAAAGGTCGGAGTCCACTATAGATGAAGCTGAACAAATGGTGGCAAACCCCGGATTGACCCCGGAAAATATTCAATAGCCTACCTGATGAATTAAAAAACTCACGTAAATTAAGGGGAGATTGGCCAAAAAAACATCAAAAATCGACCTTTTTATTATTTTTTTTGTTTTGACCTTTTTATTATTTTCAACATGGTTCCGCGTGTATCTCAAAAAGTATTTGAGGTATCAACATAAATGAAAGTGCATATTATTCCTCAATACCGTCATTTTGGCAGGAACTAGGATCTTCTGGTTTCGTAATATACTTTCAAAATGTCGGCTGTTTAAAATCGAGAAAAAACGGTGATTTTTGACGACTTCTCGCTGTTTTTTTCTTTTTTTTTCTTAGATCCTAGTTAGTGCCAAAAAATTTTTTTTGTAATCTCAAGACATGAAGCAATAATGTTTTATATTTAGTTTTTAATAAAATATTTATTTGTATAAACGAAAAATAATAAAAAAGATCGATTTTTGATATTTTTTGGCGGATCCCCCCTTAAATACAATTAAGTGAGGTTTACATTTTAAAATCATTTTTATTTGAAGCCCCAGCTGTGGATGATTTATTGGATTTCCAAGTGTAGTAAGTAACTTGAAAAGTTTTTTTCAGTATTCGATGTAAATATTGTAAATATGTTATGTCGCCACTGGATCTTTGGATTCACAGCTTGAATAAAAATAAATAATAGTTAAATAATTACTTGGTTAATTTTAAAGCGTTTCAGTATAATGAGATGGTATCCACTGCAAACACTTTTGGCCTTTTAAGATTTTTTCTTTTCGCCCAAACTGTGTATGGGAGGCGCTTAATATAGGGTTTAAGTCCCAAAATCACAAGCACTTAAAATTGAGAACTTAAAAAAAATGAAAAAAAAATTGCCGGTATGAAATAAATGCATACTATTGAATTAGTCTAAATTAAAATTCGTGTGTAAAAATAGAATTTTACCTTGCTAATCATTGAAAGATCTCTGTTTCGGAATGATCGAATACGAAAATTGTGTAAAAGGCTGAACTCAGTTCTCTATGGATTGAAGCTGAAAAGGCAAATCTTTTCAATAGAACTAAGAGAGGATTAGTTAAGACATTACTTAGTGAGCCCATGCGTCTTCGAAACACGTGCTTAATCATTAGATAATTTATGATCTTAAATCATGTCTCTATATTTTACGAGTCTATTTTAGGGTCAAATTTAGAACCTTATTTAAAATTAAGGATGATGCTCTGTTTATATGTAACTTGGTCTATTTTAAGGAGCCGAGATATTTGTTGATAAAATAATTTTGCATTATGTGACGTCATCGCGTTTCGTTTGCCTGATTTAAAGATTGGAGTTATTTTAGAGAGTTTCCATTTTTCGGGAAATACAGCAGTGGTTCAGGAATGATTGAACAGTTTACACAGCGGATTTAGCTAAATACTCGCCAACATTTTTAATGTAGATGAAGGTATGTACATCATCTGGCCCACAACCGTTTCCAAAACCCTGCAAAGCTGTTAGAATGTCTTCTTCAGATATGACTGGAGGAGTGTTTGATTGTTGCTATTGCTTGTTCTTGTTCTATCGATGTAATCAGTACTAGCGGTTGGTCGATAGACAGATTAAAAAAATGCAACAAACATGTCCGCTATCTCTTTGGAGTTTGAGTTGCTGATATTGTTGATGGTCATAATGGCAGGGTACCCCTCGATTTCACGCTTAGACCTAAAATATTTCCAGAACTGTTTTGGATTAGTTCTAATTTTTTCTTGGATGGAAGCCAAATAAAACTTGTACTTAAATTTGAAATAGACATCAATTTCCTCACTGTGCTGTAAAAAGGACAATTTGCCTGTTTCCAAACTTGATTTCATCATTTTAGCACAGGAGTGGGATTTTGCACAAAAGGCGAGAAGCGAGTTTGTGTCTCTTTTACTTACACTGAATATGAACACTATTTCGCTTAGTAGAAATATATTTGAAGCATGCGATCTCACCTAACTAGAATAAAATGATATTCTTTTTCAACTTTCATTCGTCTGTGTCTCTCACCAACGAAGGACGTGGCCGAAGCGGAGAAAAAGAGATAGCCCTTTTACATAATATGATAGATGGAGATCGCAATAGAAAAAGCAACATCGACCGAATGAAATGGAGTTAAAACTTATTCTTTGAAAAAAAGACATAAACTCGCTTCTCGCCTTTTGTGCAAAATCCCACTCCAGGCTTATCATTTACGATTTTTTAGATTTATAAGCCGGTCATCGAACCATGGAGGGTGAATACTTGGTGATTTATTGGAAATAGGCACATGGAGTTCAAAGCTTTGCAGTAATATCTCATAAAATTTGTCGACATTTTCATTCGTTTCATTCGTTGCGTTTAGAAATAAGTCACACTCACGAACTTCTTATCTTTGTATCTCGAACTTTATAACTTTCACGACTTGATTCAGTTTAATTATGAGCGATCAATTTGAAATCATTCATAACTTCAAAATTCATACTTTAGTCTTCAACTGTAATTCAACATGGATTTAACTAAAAATTCACTCGAAAAATAAATTTTTGAATAAAAAATTAATTAGGTCGACGACTGACTGTAGTATAATACTTTATCATTTATAAACGGGTCAAAACTCAAAACGCGTAATTTTGTTTCTTAATATATTTCATCCAAATATAAGCATTTGTTTGAAGTGAGATTAATAAAAGGCTTATATATACGAGTACTTATCGTATATTATTAGTGTTAAAATCCGGTAATGCTTTTAAAAATAGAAATTCTAGACCTTGGCAATGCATTTTAATTTTATAGTGTTGGAATTCCAAAAATAATTCTGTTATTAAGCTCATAAATTATATATTGTTTTGATGCAATTATTTATTTATAACATTTATTTAAGCATGTACTAGTACGTTTATAAAAATTTGCCCCTAAGCAAAATAAATTTGTATCTCACAAATCAAACAAGCCGACAATAGCAATCATTTTGTGATGTAAATTTGAGACAAAGACGAATTAAAATTAATTAAATTGTAAATGCATGTGTACTGAGAGTGTTTGTTAGTGGAAATTAGTGCAATCCAAATGCAAGTTCGCGGACTGAATTTCAACTTTATATAAAATATCTCATTGCTACTAAATTCATCGTTCACTTTAATTGCAGAAATTATTTATAGTTTAACGCATTGACTCGTACTGTACACAATTGTGTACATACACTTTAAACATATTTTTTGGGATTCAATGAACTAATAATGGATTTTTTAAGAGTTACTTTGTTGGCTCTTAGTCTTAAGCTACCAAAAAAGATTACTTAGCACGAAAAATATTATAATATTTCAGAATTACTCAGATACTTAAGCAAAACAACAAGCGTTTTAAAATAAATGACGAGTCAAAGGGTTAAGTTTGCATGACTGCCGATCATTAATTTTAATCAACAGAAAAACCATTATTTATGATTTTGAATATAGTTTCTGGACTACCTCACTTTAAAAAATATCTCTCTTATCTTAATTTGGCGGTATGGTAAAAAAAACTGGTAAAGGGTTACATTTAAATATTTTAGAACTGATCATAGAACGCGACAAACCGCAAAAGCCTGATAAGAAACAGCTTAGAAAACATTTTTTTTATTTTTATATATGTATGTACTTGACATTAAGATTTGATATGTTTATAAATTTCCTACATTTGATAAGTTATCAAATGTTTGTATTTTACTGAATTTGCTACTCGTTTTTATTAGAAAGGAACAAAAATATGTTTTTTGATTAACTCATTATTTTTATCTTACGATGACTGATTGCGCTCGTCTAGACTAATTTTAATATTCCTGAGAAGAATATGCTTTCGATTTAAATGCATAAACGAAGGTAAGGTGAAAATCATGTTAAACATGTACGTTGTACCTATACTAAATACATACAAAATTTAATATTCATTGCGCATAAACAAAAATATATTTACTCGTTTTATTAAACTAAATTTTTGATGAAACCATTTCCTTTCACAATAAATTTGCTTTCGAATTCGGATTAAAGAATAATAGGGCAAGGGATATACATACAATATGTTATGATTATAATAAAAAAATTAACGAGATGGTACACTTATATCTGAAACATTAAGTAGTTAGAGAAAGAGGTAAAATATATACTTTAGCTCGCTCAAATCTGGCTTGGCAAGACACTTTTTTTGGTTAGGGTCTGAAATATACCTATATAATGTATATTTAAAATACAACAACAATCATATTAAAGTCTTAAGTAAGTGGGTTGCTACCTTACAATAAGGTAAGCTCTTTGATTTTTTGCGAAATTTCTCACTTCTAACTTTATTTATTAATTAACTTACCTACTGTAACCTACTTATGACTCAATATACTTAAAACTGGATTATTTAAACACAAAACGATCTTTAAAGAGGAAAAAAGAATAAAAATCCAAATTAATTGTATAATTGGTATTAAAATTATAGTTTATCGTTGAATAATTATAGTTTTTAATTTATCTGATATCAAAATGGTTAAACTCATATTAAGCTCAAAATATCAACTTTTTTCCTGTGTTATTATAAAATGTATGTCGCTACGCATCCCAAAGACTGTCACATCTCAAAACTTGAAGTTTTTGGGTAATCGACATTGAAAGTTCAACAGCTCATAAAATTAAGGTTTATTAATATTTTGAAAACTTAGATAATTATTTGCCGAGGTAGTAATGTTTGAAGATTACATGCATTTCAGCTTAATTATCTTAATTCGGAGAAGAAAAAAAATATAGAAATGTGATACTGTATTAGAAACTTATGACATTATTACAAATAATTATTTATATATTCTAAAGCCGTAACACATTTTTATAAAATAATTAAAAAACTGTTGTATTTGTTGCTAATTTTCAAGAATTAACAACCCATAGGGGTATAATCGACAAATCATATTATGAAATACAACCAAAAGTGGATTTTTTGAACTTACGACAGTCTTCGGGACGCATAGCGATGTATTCTAAGGTACATATAAGTCCAACCGATTTTAGATGACTTAGGACTTAATTGCATAAATTTCTGCAGGCGACCAAGAAAGAGAGTCTTAAACCATTTTAAAATTGCAGGTTATAGGGAGTTAGCCGGATGGTATGACAATTACATAATTATCGTCCTATTGCTGATCTACCCACAGTATCATCTTTGAAAATGTTTTGCTAACAACGTTGTTGAAGTATTTCCTATTTTTAAATATTAATCTAAATGTTCTTCTTGGGTTGAGTAACAAAGTATAAAAAATGACAGATAAATACATTAATATTTAAAACCTATTGAAGAAAAATGAGTTAAAGCCTGAATTCCATTGTGAAAAATAGTCTGTCAGTCAAAATAAAGTGAGATAAAAATATATAATCGGTAGTTGTGTAAATGAAACACAAAACGAAGTCAGTCAAAATTTTATTAACAAAAAATGTGTCTGTATTAGTGGATCGCCATAATTATGGTTGAAAAGTATCAAACCGAGATCATTTCAACTAACACATCTGCATAAATATTGTACACTAATAATTTTAATAGCATGGCGATTTTTTTTTTTAATTTTTTGTTTTATGACGGAAAATCTTCGAAAAAGACAATTCTGATATGAGTATTAATAATAATTAATTTTTTAGATAATTTTGAGACGTAAAATAATTGAATTAACACATAAAACTTAATTTGTTGGTTAATTGTTGGTTATGTTTTTGTTTGCTGTCAAAACACACCAATAAACTGTAATTTTAAGCGCGGCACTTTTATGGGAAAGATTTTTCTAATTTTGTATTTTAAGACAGAAAATATTGGAAAAAAATAATTCTGATATGAGTAATAATAATAATTAATTTTTTAGATAATTTTGAGACTTGAAATAATTGAATTAAAACATACTACTTAATTTGTTAATTAATTCTAGGTTATGTTGTTGCTTGCTGTCAAAACACATAAAATAATAGTGTGGCATTGTTATGGGAAACATTTTCTTAATTTTCTATTTTATGACGGATAATGTTCGAAAAAAATAATTCTGATATGAGTAAAAATATGATAATAATTGATTTTTTAGATTATTTTGAAACGTGAAAATAATCGAATTAACACTAATACCTAATTTTGTTTAATAATTTTTGGTTATGTTTTTGTTTGCTGTTAAAATATGTCCATCAAAGTTTGCTATAATAAAAACAATAACAAAACACTTTGACTTTGTCACTCTGATGGATTATTTTTTTTTGTCTTTTTACAACTTGAAGTCAGCTCAGTCAATTTTTCACAATGGAATTCAGGCTTAACTCGGAGAATCCCTCAAGCAACCACCATAAACGAACCAGACCAAGCCATAAAGCGCCATTTACTGATTTCATATACGGCATTGTTAGTGTACATATATCACACACACTGCTAACGCCGATGATATTTAAGTATTTTCACCCTCTATTCTTTGCTCTAATTTACATAAAAAATTTCCAAAATATGTTTTTCTTAATGACATTTTGCAGTTGCGCTTGCGCATGATTCTATTTGTTTTTTTATGACACATTTAATTCTCTTTTAGTTTCCTAGTAGGCGGTTCTTTATGATTTCTACACTGTATTCACAACCATAGATATACACGAATACACGATAACGTTTCACTAATACAATCAGTGGTTGATATATTTTTACAACAATAGTATGCAATACATTGGGCTTTCTAAAGAGAATTTTCGAAGGTTTTGTTTATATTGTTGCTGAGTTTGATTGTTTTCATTCAATTTCCATTCTTCCGTAAAAATGAAGTAGAAAGGCATAGTATCAATTTCTTTGAAAACAAAATTATCAATTTTAAATGAACTCCAAGATGGCAAGACACCAATAGGGATCTGCAGAAGCTACAATATCCATAAGTCGACTTTAACGAGGATAAAAAATAATAAAGAAAACTTGGAAAAATTCGCCTCAAAAACCTATGTTAATCAAAAAAAAAATCAAGCGAATGAAGCCATTAAAAAATCCCGATCTTGATGATAAACTTTACGCATGGTTTTTACTACGAAGAGAAGCAAACGAATTGGTTTCAAACGAGATGCTCAAAGTAAAAGCACTAGATTTAAAAAGGGCACTTAATGAACACGAAGAATTTGCAGCCAGTTATGGCTGGCTTACTAAATTCGAAAAACGCCACGGCATAAGAATTTTGACGGTTTCCGGTGAAAACTTTCCTGCAATGCTGAGAGTGCTGCTACATTTAAAAGCGATTTCAAAGGATTATTGCCAAAAATGGGTTTTTACTGGAACAGATCTACAATTGTGACGAAACCGGTCTGGTTTACAAAGGTTTGCACAGAAAAACAAACGCTACCGTTTTCGAAAAAACTGCTGTTGGACGGAAGACCATGAAGGAAAGGGTCACCATTATGCCTTGTGTAAATGCAACAAGGACGCATAAACTCGATTTGATGATGATTGGAAATCAAAAACCCTCGGTGTTTTAAAAATGTAAATTTACCACTGTATTACAAATCATCCAAAAATGCTTATGGCAAACCTCTGCGCTTTTTAAGGAGTGGCACAACGATTTGTTCATCCCTGAAGTTTCTCGCCCCTTGAAAGCTAAAGGCTTACCAGTAAATGCAATTTTATTGGTCGATAAAGCTATCTGTCATGGAACAGCAAACACTTTTTCCGATGATGAAAACTTCAAGGTTATTTTTTCCCACCCAATAATACACCCTTGTTGCAACCACTCGAAAACACCTTCTGTCAACACTCGTGGCGTTATGTGTAAACGGCAAAAACGACATGGTCTCAGCTCTTAAAAATATTAATTTAAAAGAGGTGGCGTTTTTGATAGTTGAAGCCTGGAATGAACTCCCACGATCCGTTGTCATGAGTTAATTTCAACATCTATTTTCATCGACGACGTAATAGAATTTAATACACCGGGTGATCTTTTTATGGGAGAGGACGATATCTCCCTGGCCAGACTGTACAATTTGGTAATCGAAAATGATTTAACTGGAGGTATATTATGAAATTTTTACGATTTCGTAAAATTCGATCCGCCGCGGATATTCCAATTATGAATTTTTTTGTTTCGTAAAATAAGAAAATCGTAAAATCCGCCTTATTATGACCCAAAAAAAAACGAAATCGAATTTTTCGAAAAGCAAACGTCAAAATCCGATTGCTTTTTATGTGACGAATATCGTATTTACGAAGGTAATGAAGCAAAGACGCATATTGTTAGTTAAAATATGTATAATAAAATAGATACATTTTAAAATTTAACATTAATTACTTTTTAAAATGCAAATTAAATAATTATTTAATACAAATTGATTTACAATTTAATTAAAAGTTATTTAATTGTTAAAATTTGTAGGTACATAACATAAAATGGCAAACATTATTGTCGTAAATTTTACGAACAAAACGAAAGTTTCATAATAGGAATATCCGCCGCAGATCGAATTTTTCGATTTCGTATTTTAGGAAATCGAAAAAATTTCATAATAGCCCCCTGAGAACGAAATAATGGAATGGGCGACTGGTAGCAAAGAGAAAAGCGTAATTTTTGAAATAGAAGATGAAATAGGAGTCATATGAAAGAAGAGAGCAGAATCAGCATCGATAATGTGATAGATTCCTTCAACGTCGCGGTAGAATGGGCAGAAGAAAATACCCTTACAAGCAATGAGATCTTGTTTTTACGACGAATCAGAGAAAAAGCGCTTCTTAAAAGAAATTTCTTTTTTGAAAAAATTGGTTCAGATTACATAGTTGCTTGTATAGAATGCTCACTGTATTAGGAAAATCAACGGATTATAAATTATAAATCAATTATAACGGAACGTTGGTTACCAATTAACCAATTATAAATCAACGTTCCAAACTACAATTACTTAATTTTATTTGGTTTAATAGGTACAGATGAGAAATTTGAAATTTATTACTCTGCTAAAATAAAATATAAAGGGCTGAAACCTCACGAGGTGATCAGAACTTCGGTCTTTGGTGTCTTCAATGGGGATAGCATTCACCTGTATCATAAAGTTAGTGTGACAGTTTTTACAGTATTGATTTCTATTTTAACCAACATTTATTTACTTATACAACAACAGCCAAACAGGTCAAAAGCTTCAGTAACATGGGTACAGGCATCCAATTTAACACGAAAAATCGTATTCTAGAACTTTACACCGAAAGTAGTATACAAAATTATACTGATCTTCCATCCTACTTGGACATATTCCAGAGCTTTATATTGTACAAAAATTATTTTAGAATTCCTTTCCCAACACACATGTCAAATTTGATGATACCCGGTTAAGGAATAGCCAAGCTCCATCCTACTTGGCCATATTCCACACATATCAAATATTCCCATTTCCATACACATATCAAATTTCATTATGATCGGGTAAAGAATAGCCAAGTTCCATCCTACTTGGCCATATTCCAAAACTTCAGCCAAAACTCATTTTAGAATCCCATTTCCAACACACATGTCGAATTTAATCATAATCGGTTGAGCAATAGGCAAGTTCCACCATACTTGGCCATATTCGAGAACTTCATCCAGAAATCATTTTAGAATCCCAGAACTTCGTCCAAAAAACATTTTAGAATCACATTTCCAACGCAGATGTCGAATTTCATCATAATCGGGTGAGAAATGAACAAATTCCATCTTTATCCAAAAATCTAGATTCCCATTTCCAACCCAAATGCCAAATTTCATAATAATCGGTTGATAAATAGGCAAGTTCCTTCATAAACAATTTGTTAACTACTCACTACATCCTAATGCAACCCCAACTCAACTTCAACTCAACTTCAACTCAACCCGCAAATTGACCCCTAACTTAATATTCAAATCAATTCCAAATTCAATGCCCAATTCAATAATCAAACCAGCATATAAAGTGGTAGACATTCGTATAAACGCACTATGTTTTTTGAATATAGTTCTAAGAGTAAAGTGTTTTGATTTTTTTCAAGTGGTCTAAATTGTGTCTGTCATCTTAAATCTGTTGATAAGATAAACCATTAGTAAAAATTTTAATGGTTTACTTTAATAAATTGAAAAATCTAAATTTCAGGTGGACATTCGTATAAACGCACTTCTAATAATGTGCTAAAATAAAAACACATATTATTTTATTTAATATTTGGTCTGGCCCCGACCTTTCTGAATAACTTCGAAAATTCGAGTAGGCATTGAATTTGTTAAATTTTTGAGGGTTTTCGGATCAATTGTGGCCCAACATTCACGGATGGCACTTTTCAAATCTTTAATTGAATTATATTGCTGTTCATTTCCATAAACATTTCGAGGAAGGCCCTCTAAAGATTTTCGATAGGATTGCAATCAGGACTATTGCCTATCCAAGATCTCAGCTCGCTAGAAAGGTCTAACTCGCAAAGAAGCTACACGAAACCGTCTATCATGCAGGCCATTGGATCTTCCTGTAACGACGCGACACATTTCCCGTATTTTTAATAGTTCACCGAACATAAAATGGACAAAATTTTGGATCAAACCACTTTTAACGGCCATGCATACGAATAATCTGCTCAAATTTGCTCGTAAATACATGTCGTCGATAACGGATTGGCAGAGTGTGATTTTTTCTTACGGAAAAAAAATTAATCTGGATTTTCCCGGCTGCTACAGTTGCTACTGGCATCATTTGGAGGCACAAGGCGTCGTTAGGTCGAAGCGTAATTTTGTGGCGGTGTGTTATGGTATGCGGAGCATTTTCTTATAACGAGGAGCTTCCCATCTGCTTTATAACGACACGAATGATCTTCCGTATGTACGTGAAACTTTTGGAAGACGTTTTGAAAAATTATCTGGATAATAACATCAACAAAAATTATAATTTTCAACAAGACAATGCCTCGATCCATGGTTCGAAGGACCCATGGTTTGAACCACACCGTGGTTTCTCGAGAAAAACATTCCCCTTCTTGAATGGCCAGCTTGCAGTCCTGATTGCAATCCTATCGAAAATCTTTAGAGGGCCTTCCCCGAAAAGTTTATGGAAATGAACAGCAATATAATTCAATTAAAGATTTGAAAAGTGCCATCCGTGAATGTTGGGCCACAATTGATCTGAAAGCCCTCAAAAATTTAACAAATTCAATGCCTTCTCGAATTTTCGAAGTTATTCAGAAAGGTCGGGGCCAGACCAAATATTAAATAAAATAATATGTATATGAAAAATTGCTAATTTTGGTTTTTATTTTAGCACATTATTAGAAGTGCATTTATACGAATGTCCACCTGAAATTTAGATTTTTCAATTTATTAAAGTAAACCATTAAAATTTTTACTAATGGTTTATCTTAGCAACAGATTTAAGATGATAAACACAATTTAGACCACTTGAAAAAAATCAAAACACTTTACTCTTAGAACTATATTCAAAAAACATAGTGCGTTTAAACGAATGTCTACCACTGTATGTATAAAAAAATCGTAAATATTTATAAAACCAGGTATTTTGGGTCAATTCGTATGGCAGGTACCCAACCCTCTTGACGTACAGTCTCCAAAAGCTTTTCAAATCTCCGCCTTGACCATAGAAACAGATTGGCGAAAAAAATTCCAAATCGGACAAGCCAATCTCGAGATACTATGGGTCCAGACATCCAGACAGACGGACGGACATTTTTTTTTTTTTGCTTTTTCAGACTCAGCGACTTTCAAAACTTCGAAAAAAGTGTTTTGGACTAACCAAATTTTACGTCATTTTTGACAGGATTTCAATAATTTGGTCTTTTTAGAACGAAGTAATTTAGCACGTATTATTTTAATTCGTGAGGGCCAACTTTGATATATTTTTCAAAATGAAAATTTGAAAAAAATATTTTAGACATAATTCAATTTTAATGTTTCTGCAATTAATATTGATTTAATATCAATCTCGTGTATCGTTGGTAAAGATATGTAGAAAACTTTTATATAAACGGTTTTGTAAAATTTCTGCTGTTTTCATTGAAAAAGTTGAAGCTACAAACATCATTTTTATTATAGATTCCTATAAAAATCAGTGAAAAGGTATACCACTAGAAAACCTTCTAAAAAATACGCCATGATGAGTATGGCTCTAAACTCTAGAAGGCTCTGGTTTAACTCCAAAATTCGTCATTTTCCCGTTATTTAACGTTGAAAGGTTCGAATTCAGTTTTCAGCGAACAAACCGTCACCTTCAGTCCGAGTTCGCGACAATATTCTGCGGAAAAATTTTCAACAGGATTGCATGCGATTTAAAAATATTTTATTCGGAAGGGGAAATTTGTTTACGAAATAGACTACTTTGATTGGTTGCTTGCTGAAAACTTTTCCGCAGAATATTGTCGCGAACTCGCAGTCAACGAGCCACAACTCCGTTCGTATTGCATCTACACAAATAAAAATATACAATCGATTTGTTATTTCATAAGCTTTATTTTGGTCCTAAACGATTTTTTGATCAAACGTAAGGTTTTCGAGTTATTCTGAAAATCGCTCTAAAACATGAATTTTTTAGATAAAATATCAACATTTTCAATCGCAAATAACTCGAAAAATATTGATTTATCGAAAATATTTCACAGAACATTTCTGTAGTTATTTTGAGTGTACTAATTACCACCCCCGAAAAGGGGTGGAATCCACCCCCAGGGTAAAAGCACACATCGGCAATATATAACTTTTGTTCCTTAATCCATTCTCTACTTACTGTCCAAATTTCACGTAAATCGGTATTGTCCGTAAGAATTCTGAGCGATAAACCGGCAAATACTGGACTATACCACCCAAACTCATAAGTTTTGAATCTAGAAGTGTGCCTCTAAGAATTCTTGATTTTTGTTATTTATTTTAACAATTAACGCAAACAAACACTAACTTCAACACACCACAGTTCTTAAGAGGTCAATTGGTGTATGAATAGTTTATACGTTCAGTTTGTTTCCTGACGGTAAATCACATTCACTTTGTGTTATGCTCTATGTCTATAAACTACAACTCTTCAATTCAAGGGCAATGTTCAATTTCAGTTTATTGAATGACCTTCTATTATCAGTTGATTGCTCATAATATTATGTTTATACTCATAAAAATGTACGCTCAATCAAAAATTGCATAGCAAGTAAATTTGTATTCAAATAAGGCTGAAAATCAAACTTATTTGACATTAAATCGTGTTAATCAAAATAGCTCATATTCCAAGAAAAAATTTTGTTATCAGTTCAGTTTGCATGTCGTAATCAGACTAAAGTAAATAGTTCGTCATTGTTTTACTTTGACGAGCGATGAATGAATAATTTAATGTTTAAGTTTGGTTTTATTTGGTTTTTATAAGTAAAGTTTTATTAAAATTAAAATTTGCCGCATTTCTTGATGTGATTCAGATCAGATCATGTCTCATGAAACGACACCAAAATGCGTAAAATAAACAAACACCAAATTTCAATTTTCTGTCTCGTTTCGTTTTTAATCTAGCTCTTCATACTCGTACTGTATTCACCATTCTTTATCGCTTCTTTGCTTAATTCAAAATTATTGTTTAACTACATTTTAATAGCTGGTCTAATTTTAAGATCACCATTTGTGATTCAAAATCAATGTTGGATCAAATGAGTTGCTTCACATATAAATTTTGATCTGATCCGGATCACAATGTGTCAAGAAATGCAGCTATTATTAGCTGTGTTTTTTTATTCGCTCCCGATAGCTGCTATAGAAAACCGTCATATAAAAAGTGGCTCTGAATAGCGCTCCGTATAAATAGGTAGAACCAAATATTTTGTTTAACAAATTTTCGCTAAGCAATTGAATTACAACAAATGATAGTTTTTTTATGTTAAATAAATTTAGTTTCGGTATAGAAAAATGACGGCTCTCGATAGCAGCTATCGGGAAAGAATAAAAAAACACAGCTATTGTTTTCACATTTTTTTAGCTATGATTGTTACGAGGGCCAGAATTAAAAACGCTGAATTAGAAAAGGGGTTCAAAATGAATTAAACAAATATATTTTTGTATGAAAAGTTCACTTTTTATTATAAACTAGGGGACCCCTGTGCAAATTAAATAAGTACCAAGTATGTAATTTCAAACAGGCAAGCCATTGTAGTGTGTGGTTTCAGGCGAGCCATTGTAGCGAGAGAACGCCCCTCTTCTGATCGGAGAAATCGGAGAAAACAAATTATTACATTATTGAAAAAAAAAAAAGACGAAGTTGTCGAGAATCGAACTCGAGACCTTCAACTTCATAGCGCATCGCTCTAAAACATGAGCTATTGAAATTTATAGCTTAAGAAAATGTTGAACATTCTTGTATTTTATATTATATAGATTTTCTAAATTAAAATTTGTAAAAAATAAATAAAATCCAATGGAAAAACTTGGCTATATCTCTATGAAAACTATCCCTAAAATTCTTGATTTTGGTCAAAACAAGCTATTTACTAAAAGAAAAGTAATCTTTAAATGTAAGTACGTTCAAAACATCTCGATCAAAACAAGACATTTTTCGAACAATCAGTTCAAATCAAGTGGTTATTTACAAATTAGTCTGTGACAAAAGTATATATTTACATAAGCATAAATCAAAACTGTCTATTTACAATTTTCGATTGCCAAAAACTACTTACATACATTAATTACATTTGCATACTTAAAAAAGTAACTTGCTAATATTGCCTCTACTTTCTACTGGCTACAAAACCGGCATGCTGTAATTACATTAAACAAATTGCTTCACGATTTAGAAGTTTTTAGTCATTTCTGAAAAATAGTGTATGACGTAAATAGCCACTTTTGAACAGACACTCCTCAATTGTGTCAGACTATTTATGATTTTAAATTGCTGATTTGTCAAAATTAATGCATTGATTAATATTTATAAATTCAAATATTTACGTTTCTAATAACAGTACACAAATAAAATGACAACTAAATTGAAAATTAATCTTGCGAGGAAACTTTTCATTATCTGTCAGGTGGTTAATAGCGTAATATACAACAATTAAGTTTAGTCTTTAATTTAGTCAAAAAAACAGCAATATTGTCAATGCCTTATTAGTTTTTGAGCATATATCTAACTAGAAGAAAAAGCCCGTAAGTAATACGGGCGTAAATATTAATTTCCCATAAGAACTAATGCAAATTCGGTCATTTTGACTTAAATATTTATGAACTTAATTTCACTCGAATTGAATATCATCGTGTCCAAGTAAGAGTATTACATATACAAATCGGTAATTTTTTGGAGAGACTTTAAAGTTTTTAATGCTAATTTTGGGTTAATTTTTTTTTAAATAAAGTCCTTTCCACAAAGTATGGCAAGAATTGTATTTAAAAAAAAAATAAGCCAAATTTAACATTAAAAGCTTGACAAGCCCCTCCAAAAAATTAATGATTTGTAGATGTAATACTCTTATTTGAACACGACGATATATTATTCGATAATTTGCGCCCTCAATATGCTAAGAATTACTTAATGATTGAAAAATCGTAGAAGAAAATCTCTCTACATTTACAGGTAGGATGAGAAAAGAAAACCACTATTTTTCACTACTTATACAATCAAACAATAAAATTTTTCTGTGTACAGGAAAAAAAATTTAAAACAAATCAGGACTGCCTTAATTTTTGTACAAACACGGCCCTTCACATAACAATCTCCGTATATAGTATAGTAATAGTAATTCAAAGTAATTCAATACTCCTTCTAAAAACGGTACTGGCGGTGCTATATTCTGAATTCGTCAACGAATTGCAAATCCGCAGTAGGGACATTTTTTGGGGGGCAAATCAATTTGAAAACTAAGCTTTATTTGTAAATAGTTATTTGAGAAAGGGTTTGGCCCAAATTTTAAATTTTTCCAATTTCTAAAATTAGAAATTTTAAAATTTTTAAACCATTACACATAAATTGAGAATATCTGAATTGTTTAAGGTAAAACACCACAATCCGGATCGCGGTACCAATTGTGGATCGTTTAACGGTTTTTCTGTTAAAATAAGAAATATGCTCATGATTTACATGTATTGAATATTGAACTATATTTAATATTGATGTGTTAGGTTGCCCGTGTTCATTTTTTCTCTCATTTAACCTTGCATAATTATTAATTTTAATGCACGAATGCACACTACATTGTATGTCAGCAGCAGCAAAGTATTTTGTGTGAAAAGACGCTATAAAATTCGCAAGGGAAATGAATGTATGTATTATATTTATTAAAAATTAGTTGTTTAATTATTAAAGATAAGTAATTAACATCTACTTAATAAAACAATATTTATTTTTACGAAAAAGCGTTGGTTTAGTTCAATTTAACTAGCTTCATTCGGTGCAAATTATTTTCAAGATCGCCCAATTTCGGATCGCAAGATCCACTTTTCGTTCACAAACTCAAAATTTTTAATCAAAATTTAATATATTATAAATCCCAATAAAATTGAAAGCAAGAAATACAATTTACAGTTGACAATTGTTCTTTTAAAATGAACTAATTTGGATCTACGTTTTTTACCATTTTTTTGTTTTTTTATAGTCACTTAAATTTATAAATTATTGTAGTTTAAAACGGTTATTAATTAATTAGAGCAAAAATCCTACATCCAGTATATGTCCAATGATTTTCCTAAATTATTTTAATTAATAATTATTTACACCTAACTTTCAGTAATTAAATTTAATAAAGAATTTTAAGTTTTAAAAAATCTCGTTAATGGCTCAAAAGTAGACCGTGCGATCCCAATTACGGGTGACATGTTGTACCATCAATTTCAATTCGTTTTCGATTGTGTTTTGTCTCTTGAATCAAGAACAGAATTGTACGCTATTTTCTTCTTTCATTACAATTTTTCTATTGCGATCTCAGCCTTCCTTTCTCAGATTTCCTTTTCTTCACATCGATAAAATATCACAAACAAAATTTTTTGTGATAAAGAGTGATGAATGAAAGTAGAAATAGAATGTTGTTTTATTTGAGCAAGCTGAGATAGCTTTAGAAAAAGCATAATTCAAAAAGCGAAATAGAATACAATTTTGTTCTTGTTACAAGAGACAAAACACTATCGAAAACGAATCGAAAGTGATGGTAGAACATGTCACCCCCGGTTTTACTATTTAAATGTTTTGTGCTTATTGAGGATCGTATTAATAATTTATTTATTAAAGACCGTTAATTTCAAAGAATCTATACTTAGCAAAGTTAAATGGTTCCTACCAAATCCAGTACAGCTGTACAAATGCCAAGCGATGGATTAAAAAATGCTTTGGAAGCAGTGATATGCGGCATGACTGTTCGTACTGCCAGCAAAACATTTAAAGTTCCAAAAACAACGTTTTCATGTCCATAAGGACATGCTGTTGGATTCAGTTCAATTAATTGTGAAAAACCTGAAAATTTCAAACAACTTCCGACGTGGCAGACCAGGTAAGCTAATTTCAGCTACCGCTTCTAATTTCTATTCCAACTTGTCTAAATATAAATTCGTTTTTTAGGTCGCCACTGGTATAATGGATTTTTGAAGAGAAACCCGTCAATTTGCAAACGTGGTTCACAATATTTAATAAAAAATCGCGTACAGGTCAACGAAGCAAAAATTAGAAACTGGTTCAACGAAATAACCACATACTTAGAAACAAACGAATATCTACCGATCTTTGATTATCCCGAACGAATCTTCAGTTGCGATGAAACTGCTTTTTTTAAGCCCAAAGAAAATTCCGTTTTAGTTAAACAAGGTCAAAAATCCGTTTATTCATTTGCGTCTAATGAAGAAAAAGAAAATATAACTACGCTCGTAATGGGTAACGCCAAAGGAACATTTGGCCTACCCACCCCATGGTAGTGCTTCCCTACAACAGAATCCCGCTTATTATCGCCAAGAGAATACCAAAAGTTGGGGAATTGGACGAAGCGATTCCGGCTGGATGACTGGCGGGTTATTTTTGAATATATCGCCAATATATTCTATCCGTGGTTGATAGCAGAACAAATTAAATTTCCTATCACCTTAGCGCTTAGTGAATTTTGCAACTCAAAAAAAATTATTTTGATTTCGTTGTTACCTAATGCAACATCTATACTACAACTGCTGTAAAAAACTGGCGTATGGAGCATAATGCCGCACGAATTCGCTGAGAAGACTTTGAACCTTTGTTATCCATTTTGGAAAACATGCGCTTTGAAGAAAATTTACGAAACGGTTTCAAAGCTTGCGCCTTATGTCCCCTCGACGTCAACGCTATAAATTACGAGAAACTTATTAGCAACGAAGTGAAATTACTTATACAAAATAACAATAGCATTGGCCAACAAAGCAATATTCCAAATAATTTGAGAGATTACTTAAAACACCTTGACAGTTATTTGGGAGATTTGAAATTAAATTTGTTTGAAATGGCTCTGTTATGTAATTCCTGGACTGGATCCAAGGAGGATACATGTTTATTCGAATACTGGAAGTATCTCAAAAATAAAATTGCTGCAACAAATGTTAGTGAACGGAAACGAGGATGTGAAGAGCCTTCCTATCTTAATATTGGAAAAACTTTAGATAATCATTTATTAGGCCTCGATAGTATGAACGTTGATTTAGATGGGGTTTTAGGAGAGAACTCTGCTCTAAGTTTAAATGTAGAATTTGATGGCTCAGTAACAGTCGAAAGTGAACATCAAACTCCAAACAAATTAGACGAAAAAATTAATAACGATTTATCAACACCGATTTAAGTTGGCCGACACCTAAGCTTGAATCAATTTCATGTAGAAGAGATAAGTTACCAGCAGTGGTCTCATCACAACAATGGGTTTTATATTCAAAAAATAAAATAGATAAAAAGGAAAAAGAAAATAATGATAAAGAAGAAAGAAACCGACAAAGACAGGAAAAAAATTGAAAAACAACGGAATCATTGTTCGGATTCTGGAAAAAGAGAAAAAAAAGGAAACAATAACGTCAGCGACCACTACATACTGTTGTTGATCTTGAACTTAAAGTTCAACAATATGCTATTGTTAAATATGAGGGTGAGTTATTTCTAGGAATAGTTAATACAGAATATAAAAAAGACGAATATTTTGTGGGGGTGATGTGTATGTCCGGCAATAATTGAAAATGGCCCAACAAAGATAATAATTGTTGGTATAGCAAAACGGATATTATGAAAAAAAAAATTGTGGAACCAGTGTTGATCAACGCGCGAGGGGTTTATTCCGTCCAAAAAGTAAACTCGTGACACGACAAAAATAATTGAATTAAACCCTTATCAGCTACACCTTATTAGTACAAACATAATTATTTATTTATTTATTTATTTATTTATTTATTTACCAACTTTATAATTATTTACAATCTGGTTACAAATTTTTCAATAATACAATAATATATACTAAAAGCAAAGTAAAACAAACATGAAAAATTACCAATAAGTTAAAAGAACATTAGACATCAATTTCTTAAATGCCTCCCTTGACAGATTAAAATCGAAAGCCGATCGAACTCTATTAAAAGAAACAGTAGATTGATAAATAGGCTCACATTTACCGTAGTTATGCCTAATGTAAGGCAGCTTAATTTGGAAGTCTCTAACGCGAAAGGTCCGTAACGGAGTATATATATCGTACAATACCAAAATCTCAGGACAGTCAATTTTAGACATCAACAAGTCTCTAACCAATATTTTTGAATGTATGCATAAATATTTTTGAATTTTTATGTGACACTCGTAAGTATAAACTTTTTCGTGATACAAAGTATTTATTTTGTTTAAGTTTTTATTTTATTATATTAAAACATTAAGTTTTATTATTTTTTAGTCATTTTAAATTTTTATTTACCTAAATCCTATATTTTATAGAAATAAATAATTTTTTCATACGAAAAGAATAACTTTAAAGGATTTTATATAATTTAAATTAATTTAAACAACTACTATTATATGCTGAGATCTACATTAAAAACGTCAAACGATCCGCTTTAGCCGCAAGAAATTTTAAGGCGATCTACAATTTAACCCCTGAGGTAAATAATCCATATTTTTGCAAAAAATTGGCATTTACATTTACCATTGCAAAATATATGATTTCAAAACTTTTATTTTGAAAAAAATTATAAATCTGTGTAAAAATAAAAAAAAAAATGTTATTCTTTATTGTTAATTTCAATAACAAAATTCATCTTTCATAACTTCTATTGTTATAGTTAAATTTCAAAATTATTAAATTTTAAACCTAATATCTAATACATAGTAAAATTTCTACATGATAAAATGAAAATCAGAACTAAAAATCTCATTTAAATTTTATGAATTTTGGGAAACTTTTGAAACAAATCTTTTCTTACAAAATTTAAACTTATCAAATTATTTATATAGCTTGTCTACTTACAAGAAAGGTACCCCAGGTGTACCTAATCGACTGTGTCGAAGTTTTACAATATTAAACAATACAAAAAAAAAATTGAGTCACGTATTTTTTTTAGTGCTAACTCGCTAATTATAATATACATAAGTGGCAAATGAAGAAATTTAGTTTTTATTTATTTATTTAGTAACAAGAATTTTAAAGTGTGGCAAATCACATAAATTGAATGCAATCAATTTATCACAAATTTTACGGCTTTTTATGGTGAATTAACCTCACATCAGTTAAAAAATTAAGCTATTGAGTTATCTGAAAAGGTATTTTGGTCAAATTTCAAATTCTGTTGAGAAAATTTTAATAATTAAAATTTATTTTGTGAAAACCCACGAAATATGATGTGTTGGGGGCGAGTAGATGAGAAAGAAGAGGAGCAAGAACTACCACAACAACATCAAATCAAGCAACATTTTGCTGTGGTTAATACTAATTTGCTAATATCCTCCTCCTCCAAAACGCCCGGTGGAATAATAGAAATAATTAATTAATTAAGTTCCAGAAACCTGACGGATGACGCTGTCTATATTAAGAGATTGTGCTGTATTATGCTTAACAATTTGTCATATCCAAAAAAACAAAAAAAAAACGAAAACGTACTATAACTGTATTGGCTATACCTAGATGCTAATAACCGGGCCGATTTTGTCATATATATGTAAAGAGGATGGTACGGTGGCATCGGGAGGCTTGGCCAAACACTCCAATCAATCAATCAAAACCACGAGATATTATGTTATGTGCCATTAGACATTTATCAGAAGTGAAAAAATTCACTTCAATAATTCAATTATATGTATTACAAAGACTAACTCAATTACGGTTAGTGAAGAGGCGTGATCTTCGATACAAGCGAACGCGCCTGTTTTTAAAATTTAGTTTCTGAATACAAAAAACCCTTTTAGCATAAAAAAATTACATCGATGCGTTTTAGTTATAATCTATCCCGAAAATCACTAATTTTTCTAAAATTTGTTTAGCATTATTTTTGTATAATTCCATGGTTTTGGATTCGGATATCTCAAGAGGATTTAAAAAATTAAAAATACTGTTTATAACAGATGGTCAGGCAACCGAATATACATAATGTGGATGAAAATGAAAATAAATAAACAAATGAATAAAATGAAAAAGAAATAAAATATGATATTTTAAGAATTCATAAAGATAAACCCTTGCACTTATCTCAATTTAAAAAGCGTTTTAAAGGCGATATAAACCAATAACTGTTGGATAACTTATCTCGGAATAAAATCTTAAAGTAACTTGAAAACTGAATTTATAAATTAGGATTGAAATCACTAAATTTAAATGTAAAGGTCTTATCACAGACTTATCAAAACCCACTAATAAATAGCTATCGCCTTTAAAATGTAAAAAGAACCCATAAAAAATTAGTGAATCTTTAAATTTAATAAATCATTTGTCAAAAATAAAAAGGACATCATTTCTAATTAAGTACGTAATTTAAAAGAGCCAAATCTAATTTTTGTAATTAATTAGACTACTTTTTAACCACGCTTCAGGCATATTTTATTCATTCATGGGGAATAGAAAAATTAAAATATGTAATTAAATATTGTTAATTATTCTCCAAACTACCTACGTAAACCATAAAATCTTATTATATTCCAAGCTATAAAATTGTATAAATCCGAACGATCAAAATTGCACATGAATTATAAATATGTACCAACAAAAGTTTTCAATAATAAATGTATAAATACTTAAAATTCCTAGAATATTAAATTGTGATAATGCTTTTTATTTTCACTTTCAGTCGGAAAAAAATGTAAACCAACCATTGAAATTCTAAATTAACTCTCACCACCCAATTTCAAATGAAATCGAAATTTCTATTATTTAGTAATTGCGCCAAGAAACATTTTAATGCTTACAATCATATCTTCTTTCTTTTTTTTAATGGAATGAAATTATTAAAGGTCATTGCCAAAAACTGAAAAAATTTTATAGAATATGAACTTCATAATATTATTGTATTGTGTATATTGTAATATGTACTTACTGAGTACTGACGACAAATATAATAATTATAATAGCAACGACAAAAAGTAAAATTGTCTAATAAATTTATGGCTTTATGGTACAATAATTTCAAAAAAGTAATTTTTGTTAGACTAAATTCATAATAAATGCTTACGTAAAACAATATAACGCCATAATCTTAAGACAGCATAAGTATGTAGTAAAAAATATACGATATAAGTATAGTACACTAGTTCGCAAAATTAACGCACCAAAGATGTTTTCACCGTAACTTTTAAATTTCAAAAAATTATCAATTCTAATTTGATATGTTGTCAATGTCATAGCAGACTTAGAAGCAAGAACTTATTAGAATATTTGTAGAATGTTAGAAATGTGTAGCCAGGCCGCTTCTCTCTGATATGGTTTAGATTAAAGCAACCCGTGGCAATTTTGTATTGCAATACAAAACTTCGTATACCGAAGAACTGAATTTTTGTAACAATTACCACGTTTTTGTTAATTAACTTGTACATAGATACTGAATAAGGCCGTAACTACGTTAAGTAACTATACTTATTTTTTGTAGATACGGCACATTAGCTTAGCATACACAAATTTATTTTTTAAAAATATTGCCGTATGTGCTTTTTTAGCTAACATTTTTTTAATTTTAACATTATCAAGAACTATCAAAAAAACTTCAATGCATAATATCTCAATTTTGTCCTACCTGTAGATACTAGTTTTGATTTTAGGACGGCAGTGGGACCCGTTTTCTATAAACCACCTGCATATTGCACTGCTTCATGCCAGCCTGACATGAAAGGTGGGTCGGCCCATGGATTCTCCACTATCAACAGGGAGTCAAAGTTGTGTTCATCGTCATCACCGATCGTAAGCAGATGATGCAAAATCCCTTTTCCATCCCGCCCCTATCGGAATTCGAACCCGATACCTCCCGATCCAAATGCCGCAGCTTTAACCACTGAGCCGTTTGGTCGTTAAAATTTTTTTTAGCTTTAATCAAAGATTATTAAAAAAAAATCAATTCCGGAATCGAAAGCATTCAAATTCGAAAATTCCGGAATCATAATTTTGCCAAAAATTGGATGCCCTACTCAATACATACCAAATAATTCATATCAAACCCACCAACAGAAACTAGCTGCGTTCCACTATATATGCTACAGATTAGTGAATCTCCCTCTGAGCAACAAGGATTACTTACTATGTATTTCAATTGTTTATAATTTTTTTAAATTTAAAGCTCATCGAGCTTAAAAAACATCCCTTACTTACGAGTACAACATCAATTTTATTGGAATAAGTAAACCGAGCGCCAATATTTTTGTAACAAATGGACTCGAACCAATGCCAGACTATGACACCACCAGTACAACTTATTAAAATTTTGAGATTATGAAGAAAGTATAAACAGAATTAAATAATCTAGGTAAGTATATTAGCTAATATAAATAAACTGCGCCAATTAAAAAACGGAACAGAAATTTTCTACGAAAAAATACCCAGATTTGAACGCTTGTATCTTGGTGAAAAAACACCTTTCAAAAAAAAATTTTGTTTCTAGTTGAAGGAAATTTTGTTTTCTTTTCGATACTGGAAACCGTTTTATTTTATTTTGATTTTATATGACTTTTATGAATAAAACAAAAGGTGTCTAAAAAAAAAATTTGCTGCTGTTTGAAACTGTAAACGAACTTGCTCGATATTCCATTTAAAAATCCAAATCGGCCATTTTATAGAGAATTTAGAAACCTTGCAAAATGATACTAGGAGAATTTCTGTGCGGCCACTCCTTGTCGAGTTATTGAAGTTTTAGCGTGTTAAAGTTTTAGTGTTAAAGTAGCTTAACATTTTATCGTAGAGTGCTAAGTTTACAAGAAAAAAAAATTTACTTCTACGCTTTTTGGTACGTTTTCTCTAAAACTTCAATAATTCGACAAGGAGTGGCCGCACAGAAATTTTCCTAGTATCATTTTGCAAGGTTTCTAAATTCTCTATAAAATGGTCAATTTGGATTATTGAATGGAATATCGAGCAAGTTCGTTAACAGTTTCAAACAGCAGCAAATTTTTTTTTTTTAGACACCTTTTGTTTTACTCATAAAAGTCATATAAAATCAAAATAAAATAAAACGGTTTCCAGTATCGAAAAGAAAACAAAATTTCCTTCAATTAAAAACAAAATACCTTTTCTAAAGGTGTTATTTCACCAAGATACAGGCGTTCAAATCTGGGTATTTTTTCGAAGAAAATTTCTGTTCCGTTTTTTAATTGGCGCAGTGTAGTTGTGTTAAATCGTCAAAATAGATTCCTATTTACCTACATAGTCTAAGAGCTATTAGACAATTTTGAGTAGGTATTTGAGGAAGCATGAAAATTTGTGTGACGCTTCTTTAGCAATGTCTAAACACAAAATCAAAGACCTGGCTGAAGGGTAGCGGGGCATTGTGAACCTTTGATTTTTTTAAGTTGCGAAATTTTTTTTGCAAAAAATGTATTTGAGGCATTCTGAAATTTTAATACCTTTTAGTTTAGTATTTAATAAAATATAAAATAAAAAAGCCAGATCATTTAGTCGGGTCTAAAATGTTGCCAGGCGGCTTCAAAGTTGAATTTTGTAGACTTCTAAAAAATATATTTGAGGCAAGCTAAGACTTAGACAGATAAATATAGCGTATGTTGTATGAACCGTATGAAGTAACCAGAGAAATAATTGAACTGTCAAAATACAGATATGCGTTTTTTTTAGTATCCGAGACAAAATATATTTCTCTGTGTCGTTTTTTTTTCACGCTCGGATAATTTTCGAATACAATCTTTTTTCTCTGAAAAAAAGTTCGGATTGTTGTTTAAAAGCAGTGGGATTTTTGATAAATGTAAACATCACGACTGTTGTGCATTTAGGTAAAACATAACATTTTTTTAACAAATAAAACGACATTTTTGACACTAAAAAAACTGTCATTTATTTTTTATCGGATACATCAGAGAAAATATTTACCGGATTTCTTCGATATAATATCTATCTGTTCTCTCTTATTTCTCCGACATTAAAAAAAAAACACGCCCATATATACCTAAAAAAACATAACTTCAAAAAAACAGGTTATTTTGGTGGGGCTCTCTACCTGCCAGGTGGTCGGGAATGTACTGAGTTCTTAAGAGCTTTTGTCGTAGTTCTACTTTGCAGTTTTCTGTTTCGCTTATTCTATTAAATCTTGTTATCATCAACACTACTTTCTTGAACCTCATTACCTGTTTCAACAGTTTTTTTCAATATATAAGCAGAAAAATTCATAATTTTTACCTTTCAAATAGATTTTTCGAACCTATCCGCAGATTCGTTACATTCAGAAATAAACTTTTCACGTAATTTTGCATCTACTTCTTCAATATTTATCAAAAAATCCTGTTCTGCATTTAAAGCTGCTTTTCCACTCGAAATATTGAAAAGTCGTTGCTGGTCGATGCTAGTATCGAATGGATTCATAAATTTGGAAAATACATTGACAAATAATTGAATTTATTTAGTGACTTTGTTTAAATTATATTTTTCCAAATCAGCTGTAACATGTTGCCGTTTCCGTAGACAAGTAGCTTCATAATATGTATATGATACAACAGTTGATCGAATATCGTGGCTTTCACAACAGCGCTGCCGACCAGAAATGGAGTTAATAAAATGTACTGCACCGGTTAATCTTCTTTCAGCATTTGCGTTGATTGTCTGTTCCAGAGTCAGATCAATTGGCTGTCTACAGAATGACTTGTCCGTTCTTTGGATTCCAAAATAACTTCTTTCCATGGATTCTTGTAATCGTGGATGAGTTTGTTCTAGTTTAATTAAAATAGCGTGATATTTAACCAACCAACGTGAATAATTTGGCTGATTAAATACAAAGAAAAGATTGGCCATTTTTGGTTAAATAAATTTAAATAGATCCATATCGCCTGTCCGTATACTGCGGCTTAACTTCTGACAATAATTGATGAGATTTATGTACGGCTTATAAAATTGAGGCTTTTTACCATAAGCTTCATTCAAACGAGCTTCTTTATGTTGAAGATATGAGGTTTGAGGCATAACTATATTGTAATAAAGCACCATAAGATAATTTTTAATCATTAAACTCCATCAGCTCTGTACGTAAATTTTCTATAACCGTTATTTTTTTCATTTTTCAAGAAAAATTGAAAATTTGAAAATGCAAAATTTCTAAACCAACTGCCATCAGTGGGGGAAATCGTTTACATCTATTAAAGTGCTTGCCAGAAAGGAATGAATCAACAGATCCATTTGCTATTTTTCACTTTCAACAGCAATATTCATTGGTACACAGCTTTGAAATATGCAAGGATAATATGAAAAGATCCAAAATGAATAAATATGTCATCAAATAATGGCTGCTCACTAGCTTGGATTTGCATCGCAACTTAAGCAATAGCTAAATCGTAAGTAACTTCAATATGAGACTGCTGTGCTGAGATGTTCTAACATCACTTTAGATTCGTTTTCGATAGTATTTTGTCTCTTGTAACAAGAATAAAATTTCATTTTCTTCACATCGATAAAATACGGCACACAAAATTTTTTTGTGATAAGGAGTGATGAATGAAAGTAGAAATAGAATGATGTTTTATGCGAGCATGCTGAGATCGCAATAGAAAAAGCTTAATTCAAAAGTCGAAATAGTATACAATTTCATTCTTGAAAAGAGAGACATGAATACTATCGAATATCGAAAAAAGTGATGTTAGAACATCTCAGCACTGTACTTATTCAGCTATTTTTAACTTTCTTTCAGTGTTTCGAGAACAACATTTTTAGAAGTAGTGTTGATGATAACTAGATGTAATAGAATAAGCGAAACAGAAAACTGCAAAGTAGAATTACGACAAAAGCTCTTAAGAACTCAGTACATTCCCGACCACCTGGCAGGTAGAGAGCCCCACCAAAATTACCTGTCTTTTTGAAGTTATATTTTTTTAGGTACTTATATATATTTATCTGTCTAAGTCTTAGCTTGCCTCAAATATATTTTTTAGAAGTCTACAAAATTCAACTTTGAAGCCGCCTGGCAACATTTTAGACCCGGCTAAATGATCTGGCATTTTTATTTTAAATTTTATTAAATACTAAACTAAAAGGTATTAAAATTTCAGAATGCCTCAAATACATTTTTTGCAACAAAAATTCGCAACTTAAAAAAATCAAAGGTTGACAATGCCTCGCTACCCTTCAGCCAGGTCTTTGATTTTGTGTTTAGACATTGCTAAAGAAGCGTCACACAAATTTTCATGCTGCCTCAAATACCTACTCAAAATTGTCTAACAGCTCTCCATCTAACACGTGTCCATTCCTTGTAATCATCCATATTTGTTGTATGCAGGGCCTTTCAGAGCTAGCAGGGGGCCTGGGCCAAATTATTAAAATGGGGCCCCATAAAAATAAAATAAAACAATCTTAAGTTTATATCACATGAATTCATTTTAGTATTTATTAGAATTTATTAGAAATTATTAGATTGAAGCTTTTCTCGCTTTATTATTAGAAAATTCTCTAATGATTTGCTCAAAATTAATTTTTCTTGCTATGTCGTGGTTAATGTTTAACATTGCCAATCCATTTAACCGTTGTTCTGCCATTGTTGAGCGATGAAATTTTTTTATTCTTTTAAGAACACTGAAACTCCTCTCGGCTGAAGACACAGATGCAGGGATACTTAATATATATATTCTTAAGACAATGATAAGATTCGGAAATAAACCAGCTAAGTTTTACTGAGAATATTTTCTAATAAATTTGTTGGTGTCGGATCTGCATTGAAATTAGCTTCATACATTTTTTTAAGGAATTTTACCTCATCTAGTATCTCGTTTGATAACTCACTCGTGTATTTTGAATGCAAACGGTTTACTGCAGCTTCAATTTTTTCATCAGTCAAATTTGAAAATGACCAAAGAAAACCGAAAAGATTGCAGATATTTTGTAAAGATTGAAATTGTCTTTGTAAGCCAGCTATTACGGAATTAACTATTACGTTAAACACATTTATCCTGTAGTATTTTTCAGCATCCGATTGTGTCCGTATCGTTCTATTAATGGCAAAATCACATGTAACTCCATATTCACGTGCTTTAGCTTTTGCTTTCGCAAATATTTCATTCCACATTCCGCTTAAATTGCGAAATCTCATTAGTATAGACTTTCAATATTATTTTGCTGAATATCAAGTGTAGCATTTCGAGCTTCAATTACCAAATTTGTCTGATGCAAATCTGTCAAAATTTCGAGCCATATGATAGAAAGCAAAACACATTCAAATTTATTTAAATATTTCTCAATTGAGTGTAATTCAACGATTGCGTGTGGTAGTAAATTAAAGGAATGCATTTCATTTAAAGCATCTCGAATAGATAATAGATTTTTGGCTATTGGTTTTACTGCATCTATTCTAGCAGACCATCTAGTTTTGGAAATCGAATGAAGAGGCATACGGATATGTTTCTTTGAAACCTCCCATCTCCTCGGACTACTGCTAAAAAAATTATACATTTGTTGTATAACTCCAAAAAATTGTACAGCTTCTTTACACGATTCAGCTGAATCAACTCCAACAAGATTTAATGTGTGGTTCCCACAGCTGGAAAAAATACAATTAGGATTACGCTTCGTAAGAATGGCTTGCACACCGTTTAGCTTGCCAGCCATATTTGCACCATTATCATATGCTCGGGCAATACATAAATTATAATTTAATTCCATATCCGACAAAATTTCAAGAATTCTGGCAGCAATTTCTTCTCCGGTTTTTCCAGAGAATGAATCGAAGCAAATAAAACGCTCTTCAATGTCAAATTTTAAATTGTCACACATCTGTTCTTGTTATAAAGACAAAATACTATCGAAGATCAAGCGCAAATAAGAAATCTATAGTAACAAAAAATTTGGGGGCCCCTAAAAATCGGGGGCCCGTGCCGTATGGCCCGGCTGGCCCACCCTCTGATTGGCCCTGGTTGTATGTATGATACATATTTACATAAGTATTTCAATTTGCATTTCTCGGAAATACTTTATAAATTTTCCTGAATAAAACATAAATAAATGGGATTGAGTGAGAATAAATTTTACTTGTTTTATGAAAAAAAAAAAAAAATGGAATAATCCGCCCAATAATTATGCTGAAAGCAGTCGCATTTAATACCCTTGAGTGTATAGATCCTAAACCGAAAAAATAATACAACGCTTTTATTTTATATTTGAAAATTTATCAGTTTTTAAGTTAAAATTTCAATAATGGCGAATATTAAAGAATATTTAGCTATAAGAGAATAAATGTGTCAATTTTATTTTAAAGATATAGTTAGGATAAAAAAAATCTGGTGGGAAAATTAAAAGATTTATCTTCAAACAAGGGAAATGGGGAAACCCTTTTCTCTGAGTTGGAAGACGGCGATATAATAATTATGGGTTCGGATTATGATTCCGAAGAATATAAATGAAACTGAAAAAATGATTAAAATTTCCGAAATATTAAAAAGTAAAGTGAATAAGTAGTGCGGTTAAAAATAGAGAAAAAAGAAGAAAAATATCTGGTGGAAACTTGTTTCCATTAACAATGGAGGAAAGTAAAAACTTTGACACTAATACCATATAGTGGATCAAGTATGGAGGTGATCACTGAAAATTCTAATTTGGAGGTTAATGTTTCGACTAATAAGACCAATGATAATTAGAAAGAAAGAGATTCGATTAAATACACCAAAAACGATATTGAACAGAGTCATGTTATTCTAGGAAAAATTGAACTTGGTATTATTAGGTAGGGATCTAAAAAAAGCAAATCTTTCAAATATATTAGTAATTGAACAAATGAGTAAGAATTTGGCGAGAGTCTCGTTTAAATATTATTTCGACGCAAATACATGCGTAGAATCAAAAGTGTAATACACAGTTTGATAAATATGATGCATTTATACCATTCAACTTCAACAGGACCATTGGATTAGTGAAAAACATTCCGATTTCCGAGTAAAATCAATTTAGAGGAATTAAAATGAAGTATAAATTCTTCGTATATATCGTATTGAAATAAAAAATAATATTCCCCATAGAAATATAGAATGCCTCCAGGAAGTGGACGTAAAAATGCTGCTGAGTGGAATGACGTAGTGCGTATCGAAAATTCTACAAAAGTAAAGTGTATGCACTGTGATTGTGAAATTAGCAACAAAGTACAGCGCTTAAGAGCACATTTATTAAGTTGTAACAAAAAAATTACAACATGCGATAGTGATACGGATACTGATATTTCAATTGGAATTATACGTCTCATACTGCCACTATGGTAGCCCTCAGCAGAAAAAATAAAAAACCAAACATTGTACTCAATCATCTATGGGAGAATTTTTAGTTAAAACTACTTTATATCAAAAAGAAAAATTGGACAAAATTGTGGCAAAATTTTTTTTTTCGAATAACATTGCTTTTAACGTGGCTGAAAACAAATATTTTAAAGAAATGATAGAATCTCTACGACCTGGATATTCTGCCCCTAGCAGAAAACAACTAGCTGATAAGCATCTTCTTGAAATTGATGAAGAAATAACCGATCATTTAATAACTGAATTGAAGAATTCAGTTTGACACTCATTTTAGATGGATGGTCGAACACTTCAAATGATCCACTTATCACGTGTTCAGTCCGTACCCGTTTGTAATAGTTTTTTAAAAAGTGCAGAGGACACCGGGTCCGAAAAAAAACTGCTGAATATTATGTTGCTGTGGCAGAAAAATCAATTGACTTCATAAAAACTAAATACAACAAAGAAATATTCGCCTGTTGCACGGATAACGAAAACAAGATGAAAAAAATAAAGGATATTTTAGAGGAACGCCATGGGATTTTTTCTTATGGGTGCTCAGCACACATGATCAATCTTTTATACAAAGATATAATTCCAGTAGAAGTCACCAAACAAATAATAAGTGTACAGAAATACTTTAGAAATCACCACCAGCCACATGGATGGTTAAGAGAAAAACATGGAGTTATGCCTCAACTGCCAAATGATGTAAGGTGGAATTCTTATGATTCTTGCTTAACAACATTTATTTCTAATTTTCACCTCTATGCACAAATAAGATCAGAACATTTAAATGAATTTAATTACGATATCCACAAAATTTTAAATAATGTACAATTGTACAACGAGGCCTTAAATCTTCAACAAATGTTATCTCAAATAAAAATAGCATTAGATGGTCTGCAAGATGATTCCATGCAAGGTAATTTGCTGAATAACGAGATCTTATTAACAAAAACGCCTTTAATTGAAAAACGAATAAAAAGTGTACTCACTCCGGTTCATTATTTAGCAAACATAATGCACCCAAAATATTTGGGCAAACTGCTTAGTGAAGAAGCAGAGAGCGCAGTAGAAGACTGGATAAGCCAAAAACACCCTACCTTTTTGGCATACTGTTTGGCATTTAAAATTAACGATGGAGAGTACTTCCCAGAATCTATGTTCAAACCGGAGGTGCTCAAAAAATTAAGCGCAAAAAAATGGTGGAAAATAATGCACGTGAAAACCGAAAAAACTTCAAAGTTACATAAACATTTTTGCAATTGAACCGTTTATTCTTGAAAGGGCTCATGTCCAATTTTCAAATTGTTCAGGAAATAAAAAAAACTTTTTTGACATGAGACCTTTCTAGAAATAAATGATTTTTTTGTTGCAAGGTAGGTACCGTTCCATTAACCATATGGTAATATTGTCTTGTCATAAAACGTATATACGTGTCTGTGATACAAAACCGTTATAATACTAATTTTGACAAAAAGTGGACATGAGCCCTTTCAAGAATAAACGATTCAATTGTTTCAACCTACTAAGAGAAGTTTCTCAACCTACGGTTTAATTTGGAATAAACTAAGAAACCGACTTGGTCATTGAATTTGTTTATTAGAAAAAAAAAATTAAAAAAATTAAACGAAAAATATACGTTTTTTTACGAAGTAACCCCTCCCCCCCCCCTCCCCCCACTGCAACTTACACCGGAAGTCCGAGACACATGCATAGCGAAAGATGCTATGTCATACGTCCGTAATTATGGCATCCCGATTTATTCAACATAATTTACATTCAATCCGAATTGGACTGAAATTAAAAATTGTTTATTGCCGCAGCACAATCCCCTGCTGATCGACATGACATCACTGCACGAGTGTTTAAACAAAAATTAAAATCTTTGATTGATATTATTGTAAAACACAACGTTTTCGACTCTATTCGATGTTGGATGTACTCAATTGAATGGCAAAAGCGAGGACTGCCACATGCTCATATTCTTATTTAGTGCATGAATAAAATTCAGTCAAATGAAATATGAAATCGACAACATTATATCTGCAGAAACACCCGACTCAACAAATGATCCTGAACTATTCCAAATTGTTACTCAAAATATGGTACATGGCCCATGTGGAGCATATAACATAAATTCGCCATGTATGATCGATAGTAAATGCTCTAAAAGATATCCCAGAAAATTAATTCCTGAAACGATAACAGGCAATGATGGATATCCATTGTATAGCCGACGCTCCTTTGAAGATAATGGAAGATCAATAACAATGCAAGTACTAAATACTAACGTTGAAGTTGATAACCGTTGGATAGTGCAATATGTACTATATTCACCTTTATTATCAAAAATATACAAAGCTCATATAAATGTAGAATATTGCAATTCTGTTAAATCAATAAAATACATTTGTAAATATGTAAACAAAAGAAGCGATATGGCCGTTTTCGGAATAGCACCAGCAAATAATTTAGATGAAATTAACAAATATCAAACGGGAAGATACGTCAGCAGCAACGAAGTAGTATGGCGCATATTAAGTTTTCCAATTCATGATAGATATCCTACAATAGCACATTTGGCCGTTCATTTGGAAAAGGGACAACGAGTATATTTTACAACAGAAAATGTTACCGAACGGGCAGCACAGCCACCAGAGACAACATTAAATGCTTTTTTTCTTTGTGTCGGAAAGATGAATTTGCTAAATTTCCGAAGTTCCACGTTACTACACTTGGAACACCTCCCGAAAACAATTTGAACGTAGCAAAATGGGACAAGTAGTACTTGGACATCTAAATATTTTTTCAAGCGATGCACTAGGCAGAATATACACAGTGCATCCAAATAATGCGGAATGCTACTATTTGCGTTTGCTTTGAGACAAAGTATAAAGATGCGATGACAGAAGACATATTACGTCAAGCTCGCAACACAAATACAAATCCTGATTTGCATTACACTACGGACATGTATAACCAAACATTAATTCACATAAAGGATATTTGTTTAGTGATTGTAAATAAAGGGTTGATTCAATTAGGAATGCCATCACCAAATCGAGCATTTACTGACATATTTGACCGCAAAATACAACGTGAAAAGAACTACAACACTGATGCATTAAATACTTTTGTTCAGCATAACATACCAGTCATGAATCAACAGCACAAATACGTTTACAATACTATTATGTAATCAGTTAATGCAGACAATGGTGGATTATATTTTCTAGATGCTCCCGGAGGCACGGGCAAAACCTTTTTAATATCGTTAATTTTAGCTTCCATACGGAAAGAAAACTTTATTGCATTGGCCATTGCCTCCTATGGAATTGCAGCCACTTTGTTACATGGTGGAAGAACGGCATATCCAGCATTGAAGTTACCTTTAAATATCCATCTAACAAAAACACCAACATGCAATATTTCCAAAACTTCCGGAATGGCAAAGATACTTCAACAATGCAAGGTTGTTGTATGGGATGAGTGCAACAACCATTTGGGAGTGCTCTTATATTATTGGCAGGTGATTTCAGACAAACATTACCAATCATCACAAGATCAACAACAGCAGATGAATTAAATACGTGTTTGAAAGCATCGTATTTGTGGCAAAATTTTAAAAAATTATCACTTTCAGAAAACATGCGCGTCCGATTACAAAATGACTCATCAGGTATTTTATTTTCTAAACAATTATTTGATGTTGGAAATGGAAAAATTGATGCAGACAATACAACAGAATTGATAACATTTCCCTCGGATTTTTGTACAATCCTTGAATCGAAAGACAATTTAATTTCCAGCGTATATCCCGATATTGCAAACAATTATACAAATCATGAATGGTTAAGCGATCGCGCAATATTAACCGCCAAAACTAAAGATGTCACTGAAATTAACATTGACATTCAAAACACGATTACAGGCCAAATAAAAACATACAAATCGATTGATAGCGTTATGGATCCAGAAGAAGTTGTTAATTACCCAATTGAATTTTTGAATTAACTTAGACTTGCCTGGAACTCCACATCATATTTTACAATTAAAAATTGGTGCGCCAATAATTCTATATTACGCAGTTTAAACCAACCACACCTTTGTAATGGAACAAGATTGGTTGTAAAAAAATTACTCAACAATATCATTGAGGCCACCATATTAATTGGCAAATACAAAGGTGAAAACATATTAATTCTACGTATACCAATTATACCATCAGATATGCGATTTGAGATTAAACGCATCCAATTTCCTGTACGCCTGGCATTTGATATGTCGATTAATAAATCTCAAGGTCAGTCGCTGAAAGTATGTGGTTTAAATTTGGAACCGCCATATTTTGCAAACGGACAACTCTACATTGGATGCTCGTGTGTTGGAAAACCAACATCATTATTCGTTTTCGCAGAAGACGGCAAAACAAAAAATATTGTTTATCAGAAGAAAGCATTAGAATAATCAAGTAAACACTAAACATAAAAACAAGTATTCATTATTTAATTGTGCACGGATACCAAAAAGAAACAAAGATCTCAAAATAAATACGTAATATGATAGGGCCAGCAACGCGGGCCAGGTTCTGCTAGTATTATATAATTTAAATCACATAATTCAAAAATTTAAAGTACTTTTAATTTTATTACATTTCTAGATTAAAAATAGCCCGCTAAAGAAATAGCGATGAGTATATGAATTACGAAAACACCATTTTGTATTAGAATTAACTTTATATAAGTACATATTGTATTCAATTGAAGGCTTTAAAATATGATGAATTACCAATAGTTAGAGTTTATATTCATTCATCTCAAATTGAAAGGCTTTAATTTTTATAAGAATTCTTTATTATTATTATCTTTAATATAATTACCATTTTGAATTATATAATTAAATAAAAAATATTGTTAAGTTTCCAAAAGAATAAATTAATATTCTGTCACTCTTAAGAAAGAGTAAGAGTGTCACAGTAACATTTTCATATCAATAAATCTTTGCTGCTGCAGCTCTTTCCGTGAAAAGACTCTGTTAGCAATAAGCAAAGGAGGTCATTTGGCTAGCAGCCTCACCACAACAAAAGGAAATACAAAAAAAATGAACCAAAACATTTTTATTTTGTATAAGTAAATCTTTAAACTAAAGAATCTTTCAGTATTCTTAAATATATCTTTAATAGACTAAAATTATGTAACATTTATTCCAATTCTAATTAGAAATTTTATCACAATAAGTAAGTAATAATAAAAATTACCTTACGATTGAGATGGTAGCAACTCCTAATTTATATTTTCACTTAGTCATTGAGTGAAGTGAGAAACTCAGCATTAAATTAAAAATAATTCACTGATCTACTTAGTTGAATTATATTTCTGATAAATCTTACAAAATCTTTAATTAAAAAGTTTTTATAACATATAACAAAAATTCATATTAATTGACCGCCCTTGCGTTTAGTTCAATTGAAATAATTAATGTTTTTAGTAAACAACAACGATAAATAATAATTTACACTACTTTTTGTATCTCGTTTACACAAATTCATCAAATGAGTTCATTATTATGGTAACTATGTGTGTATTTATGGTAATTACAGCAATCATACACACAATTTTATTGAAGGGCATTGCAATTATCATGTACTAATTACATTCCTAAACAGATTGCATATTCTATATAATAAGATAATCGATAATCACAATACGAGTTACTCGTATTTACCTATAATATTTTTTGTTTTAGTTAAATTTTACTCTATATACATAATTATTATACATAATATGTAGTAAACTCGTACACATAATTACAATCAAATAAAAACTGTTATTAAAGTTGGTATTTTTCCAAAGAAAATTAAATTTCCGTTTCAGAATATAAATAACCTTAAGAACTTTAAAAAAAAACAACACACTATTTATTGTACGAGTAAATTGTATTTTTGTAGTAAATTTGAATGAAACGATAGAAGATTCATTTTATTCGAATTATGTAAGTACATAATTCACTTTTGAAATAAGAAGACACTTACCTTTTTCCTTTGAAGGCCAGCAGGTATTTTTTATTTGCTGGAAAATTATTTGTAGTTACAAATCCTGTGCTCCCCGAACGCAGCGGAAAATGTTTATGAAACAATGGTATACTTATATCGAAATTATTTCGTATTTGTTGTAGGCTCATACTGGCCTTGGCCAAAATAGCATAGCCCGGATCAAATCCTAGCGATTGTTCAGAATAATCAGGCCATGTGCCCGAATATAAATTAAATATTAAATGATTCCGGCCATTATTCCAATAGGGTAAACGTTGTACCCTGGATGGTACATTACGTACATAATCATCACTTAATGAATCACGATCTAAGGTATCTATACCTAAGATAAAAAGGCATGCTTTTTCTGGATCTGACGTATAGTAACGACTTTCTTTGATGGCCGTTAAAATTTTTTGGTAATTTGAACTAATTGGTGGTGTGGTACCGAGAGAATTTGCCGGTTCCAATGGATAAACGTAAACTAAAAAATTACTATTACATTTTTTATAATCGAAACATGTTTCCATGCGACATGCTTTTGATTTTAATGTTGCAGGTGATTTTAATGATGTGTAATACAAAGTATTAATTATATTGATACTATCGGAAATTTTAGATATGGATAATGATTGAGAATTAGATGCGCTACTTGAGGACAACGCTAGTAATGATGATGTCCTAATAAATGATGGAAGCTTATCAATATCATTATCATCGTCCGGATTCTTTTTAAGACGATAGCCACCAAAATAACAGTATGCCAGGAATGCGCAACAAACAAATACTAATATATATCGTTTCTTAGCTTGCATAATTATTAATTTTAATTTAATTATTTTATTTTATTTATTAAAACTTTTATATATTATTATGATAAACAAATCACTATTTCACTATTTTCTTATAAGAAAAAAACATTTTCTTCAAAGAATTTAAAACTTTTATTATATATGTAAACAAAACATGACACTGAGACAATTATATATTATATTATATTTAAATAACAAACAATTTTAAAAAACACTATTTATTATATTTATTTATATTTTCTTATTTATTAAAAAGCCGATGATTTTGACAACTAAATTTTTTTGCGTATGAATTATTATTTTACACACAAGAAAAAAAAAATTCACATGGGCCGGGCGGAATAAATCATTTCATGCAAAACACATTACCTACTTAATATTATTTATTCAATAAAAAATAAAAACACATTCACTTTTACAATTATTAATATATTTTATGATCATCATAATTACATAAATGTAAATCACTTTCATTTTTATAGATGCAACACAATAAAACTTAAAAAAAATAAAATAAAACCAAATAAAAATTTTATCATCACTTCACGCGACCGAACCGACTAATGTTTTGTGTATAAACTTTTTTTTTTACTTATTTCGATTATGTTTTTTTTTTTTTACTTATTTTTGTTTTTTTTTTATATAAATAATTTTTAATTGTTGTTCGCTCATTTTTAATTCGCTTTTAATATTTAAAGGCATCACACTAGCAATAATATTTTATATAAAAACAACTGTATCTAGTTTTCAACAACAACATATTACAATAAATTATATTCTTTTATTTAAAAAATGTATCATTATTTAAAATAAACTAAACTAAAATTAAAAATAAAATCAAAATAAGTAAATTGTGTATTTTGTGATAGACGCAAGCGTATAAATGACATTTCTGCCATATTTTCTTTGATGTTTATTATTTTTTGTGAACATTTTTGCGAATGAACGCCTTAAATGTCATGTGGTTGGGGAAAAAACTAAATCCGCATTTTAATTGAGATTAGTGACATCTGTTAGATGATAGATAAGTAGTTATATGCGTTTGTACAACAAATTAGGGTCTGTTTTTTTAGATGTCGGAGTTGGAGTAAAAGTTAGTTAAAATAGACATGACAGAATAATCAGATATGTATTTGTCTTTTTTGCAATGTAAATGTTAGAAAATGTGTCCACCGTTGAAAAATAACGGAATAAATTATTTTTGAACAATAAATATTTACTAAAGATACATGTTAAACCGAAAGTGATCTGACTGAAAACGTCTGAGTTAAATTCAACATGGAAACGGTGACTTGACTGAAAGTTATCTGAAAGTAGTCTGAGTTCGGTCAACTTAAATTTGGTTGGTTGAGTCAGTTTGTATATTGAATTAAACATGTAAACTTTAATTTAGTTGAACTGACAGATTTTTTCATACAGGCAAAAGGTTTTATACATTTTCGAAGTGATTTTTAAATTATTTTAAATAATTTTCTAATAATTTAAATATAATTTTAGAACAAAGTGACATTTAAAATGTCAATTCAGATCAAATAAAAAAATCCCATGTAATCACCAACCCAAAGTTTCAGTCAGATCACTTTCAGTCATAACTCAGTCAATCACTTTTGGGTTTAACATGTATCTTTAGTAATTGTTATGCTAGAGAAGAATAGTGTTGTAAATTGAATTAATGTTAATGCTTATGTCGCGTTGTAGTGTTATGTGCATTTATGGTGGGTGCCGTGTAGCGTGTAGTGTGTTTTATCCTGTATGAATTACTGGCGTCGCGGTATAACCACAGAATAATAAACAACCAGAACCGACATTACGTGGACCAAGAAATTTTTGCTCTTACCTTATATTTTACATGTTAATTTTGAATTTTCAGCCACTGAACGATAATTTAATACCGAAAATCTTACCTTCTATAAACCAAGGTCAAAAAAATGAATCCACTTTTCTCCATATAAAAACCGCGTTATGTCGCTTCTGGGTATTCTGTGGTATAACTTTATCGGGTTTACCTCGCGAACACTAATTTAGCTGTGCCCCACACATAATTATTAAGTGTGCTACGACTGAGATGCCATCGTATTTTCTAATATATTGTTCGTGATTAAGTACACAAGAACTACGCATTGTTCACCAAACTTTATTTTAATGCAATATTTTATTTTATTCAATGATTTTTAATAATATAATTTTTATTCGGGTTTGTTTAGTAGAATGAAAAATAAAAGATGGTGAAGCGATTTCATGTGTTGCTTGCACCGTGAGTAAATTCTTTCTATCTTTTTCATCGTCCCGTTACTATCTTTTTATTTCGTGACGATGACTACGTTTTATTTTATTATTTGGATAATGACGAATCGCTTTTGTCAGCACTTATTTTGGTGCTGCCACACTACCCCACGCCTAGTGAACGCTAGGAACGATTACCTGTATCGAGGAGGTCGTATGATGTCGCGACCCGATCTCGATGATGTTCGTGGTTTTGTTTCCGGTGTTTCGTTCAAGTTGAACATGACCTGTTTTATTGCTTGGTTACCGGTTTTGCTTTTAGGGGTTACTGGTGTTACGAGGTCTGGAATGAGATCGTACGGTTTATTATACGGATTTACGTTGGACTGTTGACCGCTGTCCTTCCTACTCTCAGACTGGTCGATTTCAGTAAAGCATGGCTTTATTCGATTTAGCGACACGTTTGACTCGACGCCTTTTACTAATATGGTAAAGTATTTTTCGGAACGACGTATTACCCGATAAGGACCTTGAAATGGGGGTTGTAAAGCTCTGCGTACTGCGTCTGTCCGAACTAGGACATGTGAGCAAGTTTTCAGATCTTTGAAAACGAACATTTTTGCTTCGTTAGTGTGTCGTGACGGTGGGTTTGGTCGTACTAATTCGAAATACTTTTTGATTTGCGAGACCACTTGGTTTTGTGTCGCAAATGATGATGGTTGTATCATATCTCCCGGCAGGCGTAATTTTTCTCCGTACACGAGCTCGGCTAAGGAAGTTTCGAAGTCGTCCCGAAACGCGTTCCTCAAACCTAATAGTACGAGCGTTAATGCTTTAGTCCATTGGGGATTGTTGATACACATTATTGATGCTTTCAAGCTGCGATACCATCGTTCGACCATGCCATTACAGGCCGGATTATATGCTGTCGTTCGCTTCCGTTGAAAGGTGATTAGATTTGCTAGACTTGCGAACAACTCGGATTCGAATTGGGCTCCTCTGTCGGTAACGATGATGGAGGTACTCCAAAACGGCTTATCCAAGTTTTTACTAGCGTATATGCTACTGTTTCAGCTCTTATGTCTGGCATCGGTGCAGCCTCTGGCCATCGCGTGAAACGATCTATCATTGTTAAACAATAGCTACTATTTTCTGATGGATAATTCCCGCATGGACTTTTAACGTGCTTTGTTACTTTGCATCGTTGACAGTTTATACAGGATTTTGCCCATACTTGCACGTCTTTGTTAATCGCTGGCCATACAACTTATTCCGCAATAGATTGACTGAACTTCGTATTCCCGGATGCAATATGTTATGGAATGCTTCGAAAACTTGTCTTCGTAGTATTTTTGGAACGTATGGTCTTGATGTGCCTGTCGACACGTCGCAATATAGAAGTTTGTCCGTTCCGAATACTGGCATTTTTCGAATTTGAGTTTGTCGTTATTTACAATTAGCGCTTGTAGTTCGCTATCGTTGGATTGTTCGTCGGCCATGAGTGAGTAATCTATATTACTTGGTACGGTTAGTGTGTCAATCCGAGAAAGAGCATCGGCAACGACGTTGTCTTTACCAGAAACGTGCTATATGTCTGTTGTATATTGAGCGACTAGATCAAGATGTCTGCGTTGGCGTGGCGTAGCCTTCTCTAAGTTTTGCTGTAGAACGTACGTGAGGGGTTTGTGGTCGGTATATAGAGTGAACTCTCGGCCGTCCACGAAATGTTTGAAGTGTTTAATAGCCGCGTAAGCTGCCAACAGCTCCCTGTCGTAGGTGCTGTATTTTTGTTCCGCATTTGAGAGTTTCCGCGAGAAAAAACTTAGCGGCTGCCAACCTTCTGCCGTGTGGTGTTGAATCACCACGCCAACTGCTTGATTTGACGCGTCTACCATGATCGCCATTTTTGAATTTGGCAATGGATGAGCTAGTTGTGTAGCTTCTGCCAGTTGTTGTTTACAATGCTCGAAGGCTCTGCTTGACTGATCGCACCATTCGATTTTGCTGTTGTCGTTCTTCTTTCGTCCTTTAAGGAATTCGTATAATTTAGACTGTTCTTGAGCTGCATTTGGCAGGAAAATACGATAGTAATTTATCATGCCCAAGAACCTTTGAATGCCTTTCGTTGTAGCTGGGCGCGCGAAATTAGTTATCGCTTCGATTCGAGATTGGGCCAGCTTAATACCTGCTGCTGAAATATCGAATCCTAGAAAACTGATTTGTTTCTCGCCGAATGTGCATTTATTTAAATTGACGACTAAGCCGGCATCCTGTAATCGTTGGAATATTATTTTCAGGTGCTCGATGTGCTGTTCGATGTTGGCCGATGCAACCAATATGTCATCAATATATGGAAAGGCGAATTTTATGTCGCGCAAAATTGAATGAATGAGCCGCTGGAATGTTTGAGCCACATTTCGCAACCCAAATGTCATACGGGGGAACTCAAACAAACCGAACGGGGTGCATATAGCCGTTTTTTCGATGTCTGTCTCGTCAATTGGAACCTGATGATAGGCCCGCACGAGGTCGAGTTTTAAAAAAATATGACAGCCCTCCAGCTGGTGGCTGAAATCCGTAACGAACGGTATTGGTATCGGTCGGGCTTCGTTTTTTGATTTAAACCGCGGTAGTCTCCGCAGAGTCTCCAGCCGCCGTCCTTTTTTTTTTTTCGTGATATGGAGCGGACTAGCCCAATTGCTCTTAGAAAGCCGACATACGCCTTGTTTCAACCAGAGGTCGATTTCTTTTTTGGCGATTTGTGTTTTTTCCGTGTTGAGTCGTCGAACTTTCGCTGAACACGGTTGGCCCTCTGTTTCGATTTTATGGACAACCAACGTTATGTTTGACCGTATTGAACGTTGGCGTCTCGTGTGTGGTCTGCGCCTAAAATTGTTCAATAAATTGCGAATTTGTGGATTCCCTGCCTCCGTGTTAATTAATGTTAGTTGATATGACGGTAAGACGATTGGGTTTCCGTTTATTGACAAGGTAGTCAACGGATCGATCAATTTCTTATTTTCCACGTCAACCAACAGACCGTAATGAAGCAAGAAATCGGCTCCGATAATACATCTGTCGACGTTAGCTATTGTGAACTTCCATTCGAATGGACGGCGTAGTCCTAAATTCAAAGTAAGATTTTTTGTGCCGAACGTTTCAATCACTGTTGCATTTGCTGCAAACAATTTTAAATCGGTTTTTGCGAATTTGTCCTGAGAAGTTGGAGTTATGACAGAGATATCGGCTCCGGTGTCGATAAGGAATTGTTTTTTGGTGATTCGTTCGAGTATAACTAAGCGGCAATTCGGATGGCTGCTATCACTCACCGCGAAGAGTGACGAGCCTAGTGATTTTCCGATCCTGCAGTTCGATTTTGATCGAACATGCAAGGTTTAGTGCATTTCTTAGCCTTGGACCCGAACTTAAAATGATACCAGCAGTTTGTAAAAGCTTTGACTTGCGAGTCAGATCGGGATTTGCTGCGAGATCGCTGATTTGCGTTTGATTGCGACCTTTGGCCGTCGCGAGATTTTCTTTCGCTATTAGCCCAATTGTCGAAGCGCTTCCTTAAAGCGTCAATGCGCGCTGCCAATGAGTGGTCGGATGTGCTTGCCGTAGATGATGACGGTTTGGAAATGAATTTCCATAATTTTATCCGCCGATGCGCCTATTTTACTCAGTTCGTAATCTTCCATGCAGGATAGTATCTCTTGGATATTTGTGGGCATTCGCTGCAACCACAAATTTCGTAACACCGGTTCTGTGATCTGGTTAACTGAGAGCGCCTGCATTTCGCGTAATAGTTGGGAAGGTTTTTTGTCCCCGAGTTGTAAACCGGAAAGTAATTGATTTAATTTTTTTATAGCTGAATCGCAAAGTCTTTCGGTAATTGCTGCTTTCAGCGACGAATATTTGTCATTTGCGGGTGGTTTTAGGATTAAATTGCGCACGCATAATACCGTTTCCGCGTCAAGTGCAGCTAGTAAGTGCCCGTATTTCGTCTTATCTGCAGTTATTCCGCTTAGTTCGAACTGAGCTTCGAATTGCGTAAACCATATTTCGGGGTCGTCTTTATTAAACGCTGAATATTTGATAGCTACTTTGTATATTTTCGCCTGCTGTTTGTCGGTTGGACTGTTATTATCTTCGGTATTAACCATTTTGTTTAATAGATGTCGTTCTTTATGCAACGGTAATATATTTTGGATAAGCGTGGCCGTAACAAAAACGATTCGTCAAATTTATTGAAATTTCGTAAATATTAAAAATTAAAATGGGAATATAACCGTATTTACTGTTTGTCACTTTATTACGTAACGAAATAAAATTAACCAACAAGACAGCAAATGAATTTTTCACGGTACAGTGCAAAGAAAATAAAATCGCTTACCTTACAGGTCGTAAATTACTCGACTATTAATTTTGTTGATTGATGCAGCTGATGGCGTTCCCTCGAAATATTGTATGCCGTGATAATATTTGCTCGTACGATAATCTGTGCCGATTGATAACCCGTTGATGGCGGCACGTTGTACTTTTGATTTAACCTATAAATCGATCGTTGTATGGTTGATAAATTGCTGGTACGTGTGATGATGACACGTGGTGTTGGCTGATTTAGCCTCGCTTTTGTACTATTTGTTTTGCGATATTTAATACGTATCCGCCTGATTTGGTACTTTTCACGTCAGGGTGGTCACCAGATTATGGTGGGTGCCGTGTAGCGTGTAGTGTGTTTTATCCTGTATGAATTACTGGCGTCGCGGTATAACTTTATCGAGTTTACTTCGGGAACACTAATTTGGCTGCGCCCCACACATAATTATTAAGTGCGCTACGACTGAGATGCCGTCGTATTTTCTACGTATTGTTCACAAAACTTTATTTTAATGCAATATTTTATTTTATTCAATGATTTTTAATAATACAATTTTTATTCGGGTTTGTTTAGTAGAATGAAAAATAAAAGATGGTGAAGCGATTTCATGTGTTGCTTGCACCGTGAGTAAATTCTTTCTATCTTTTTCATCGTCCCGTTAGTATCTTTTTATTTCGTGACGATGACTACGTTTTATTTTATTATTTGAATAATGACGAATCGCTTTTGTCAGCACTTATTTTGGTGCTGCCACACATCCACTGTGTATACGAACGCTAAAAAATGGGTGTTTTCTTTTATTCATTCTGGATATTCGGGACATTCCGAAAGTGACGTAAATCGTTCTTTTATTCATCCCATTCCTTATATTTCTGTTTTCGTCCAGTATTTTATTCGGAATATTCAGAATACATATATTCTTTTTGTACTATATCGAAAGGTGGAATAAAAAGAATATTTCATTTGACGTTCTGTAATTATGTAAGATGCTTACAATTTAAATGATTTTCCTTGTAATGGAATTGTTACTAAATGTGTCTAGACTATTTTTATCGGAACAATCATGAAATTTCGAGAAGTTTTGGTTTGCGTATATAAGGAGTGAACGAATTCGAATTAGAAAAATTAGTTTTTGAAAAGGGATAAAGAGAAGATTAAAAAGTAAATTAAAAAGTGATTTAACCCTCTAATGCATATATCCGCCTAAAGGCGGACTTGAAATAAAAGTTATAAGTGAACAGTGGAATTGTGCAAAAAGTATAATAAGTGACTTTGTGAATTTTTGTTAATAAATTGTGTTGTGTTAGTTATTGGTGTTAAAAAATAAGCTCGTTGGTGATAAATTAAAGTGTTTTGTTTTATTCACATGATACGAACCTTGGTTGACAAGGCAAAAACGTAACAATTGGTGACAGCTGTCGGATTGTGAATAATAAACAAAGAAAATGATTCTCTCCGAATTAAGAGTTCCAGAATTGAAGCAGGAACTAGAGGAACGGGGTTTGTCCATTGATGGTAATAAAGGTGCTTTACAAGCGCAACGAAGTCAGACCACGAAGAACGAATGGTGAGGCTGCGGCCAGAGTTCACGCGATAAGCGATGCCAGGAACAATGCGAAAAGCGATTACCTGCGACGCTGCGACAAAACGACACACGTATATTTAAATAGAAAGCGATGCTAGATGCGAGTGAATACGAGTTTCAAAGCGAGAAGCTATAAAACGGAACATGTTGAGTTTTGTCGCTCGTTCTTGCGCGGGTTTATATACATTTTGCATAGTGTTCTATAATTGTGTGCATTAATTTTTTTTTATTATTATTTTGAAAGTTTTAGAGAAGTTTAATAATAATAATATAAATAACAATAATATTATTAATTGTAATAGATAATTAAATAAAAAATTAATAAATATTTGAAGTTAATATTTTGTAAATTAAAAACTAATCGACATAGAAAGATATTAATTAAAAATGGAAATTCAAAATAGCTTCATACTAAAAAAACTTTCATTCAACTTTAAAAATCGCGTCTATCGCATCCACTTTGGGCACACTCGCTGCGTGCCTCGCGCTAAATCGCATCGCTTCTTGCCGTGGAAGTAACGGATGCGGCAACCGTAGAGAAGGCAAGAGATAAACAACCGTCGGTCGAAGCAGTACAAGTATCTTCTAGAAATTTCGATGTGTTGCAGTTAATAGCTGCTATGAACCAGATGATGGTGCAACAGCTAGAAGAAATTAAAAATCAATTGGCGCAGCAAGGAGAGCAGTCAAACAATGAAACATCAAATAGAGAAAATTGGCCAGTCAACCCAAGAAATGAAACACCAGATGAAACAACAAATAAAGAACTGAAATGGGGAAATTGCCGAAAGCCAAAAGCGAAGGGACGAAAAAATTCTTGAATTGTCCACAAATGTACACGGCGGAATAGAGAAACTGCAAACGGAAGTTCAACATGTTGAAACTGAGATTCAACAGGTGGAACATAAATTACAAGCTGAGTTTCAAACAGAGGTTCAACGTCTCGAGAAAGAATTAACTGATGTCAAAGCAAGTGGAACAACGAAGCAAGTGGTTCAGACTATTACTTTACTTTAATATACGCGGCCTTTCAAAATCATAGAAATGATGAATATTTTGTTGCAGCACTACTAGTGGCCCTTAAAGGTGAAGCAGCAGAGGCCTTACAAACCATTCCAAAAAAAGATAGAAACAGCTATCTCGAAATATGTAGGTGCTGGATCGGAAGTACGGCAGTGATCACAAGTGGGAAATCTATCGCATGGAATTGAAAAGCCGCTACCAAAAGGGAGGAGAATCGCTTCAGGGATTTTCATCTGCAATCGAGCGACTGACTAGTGCATCTATATAGCACATACAAGTACGTCGGCCGATTATATGGAAAGGCTTAAAATTGACGCATTCATTGACGGCATTAGAAATCCAGAGATACGCAAAGCGGTGATGTTGTCACCTAAAGCATTATTGGATCAAATGGGTCTTCAAAACCAAAATGACTAAGGTCGAGTTATCCGTCATAAGCCCTCGATTAGTAATCAAAGGATAAGCGCATAACAAGGGCATTGATTATAAAGAAACGTACCCACCAGTTGTGAGATACAGTTCGATTCGTTTTCTAATGGCTTTGGCAGTGAAATTTGATCTTGACATAGACCAGATGGACGCTGTGACGGCCTTTCTACAAGGTGAGTTGAATCCAAATATACATATATTCTTTAGAATTTTTTCAAGAATTAGGCTTTGATCGTCTTCCTTGTTACTTACTACTTCCCGATGTTGTACAATTTGGGAGTATGTTTTTCGGCTTGCTATTGCACTTGTTTGTGGTACTTCTACCACTGGGTTTTTGAACATTGTCCTATTACTGGGCATCCCACGGTTTAGCGGATCCTGTTGTTTTTATTTTTCAAATTTTGAATTTTTCAAATTTTTTAGCGGGATGCTCTCCATTACAGTTTACGCCTTTTGCAGGCGTAGTTTTAGTCAACTTACTAGCTTTGGCGAGATGTTTCTCGAACATTTTACACATCTAGGCCCTCGTTTGCAATATTTCTGCGTGTGATTATATATCCTTGGCATTTCTTACACTGAGGTATCAAGCCTCTGGATTTTCTTAACGCTTCTATGTATTCTAACTCGCATGCTAAGGACTGCCTTAATATTGAAATTTTTTCCACTTTTTCTTTGCTATTTAAATAAGCATAAAATATGGAAGCCCTGTTTATTAATTTTAACCCCTTGATCACTTACGGTGTTTTCTTTTTTTAGGATATTTACCGCATCCTCTATTTTGAAGCCATGTACAGTTTTGTACAGGTTGGGTGAAGATCTCTGGCCATCACTTTGATCGTGCGATCATTTTTGTTCTCGTATATATACTATTCCTTATACCTTCATCTGTCAGCTTTGCAGCCAAGGCTCTATAAGTTTCAATATCTGTTGTATTGATTTTCCATATGTTATTGTTCAGTGCTACGACTCTGTATTCCTTTGTAGCCACCGATTTCATTAATGATTGGATATAGTACCATATTTAGTTACGGCAATGATGTTGATTGGTGATGATGCCTTTACCTTAAGGTTTTCAGAGTTAATTTCCTCTGAAGAATTGCAATCATTGGATATCGACGACTGATAGCCCGCTAGCTCACCCCTCACAGTCGCCGGCACTAGGTATCCGTTTCTTTGCGGCGTAATTCTTCTTTCGAATCCGTCATATTGGTTATTATATTCATCAGGGAACCATCCTTAGCTAGTTTTGGTTCGCGAATGGTATTTTAATTTCCGTCTATTTTGTTTACCCTATCCACCACCTGGAGACGTGCCCGATGGAAGTCTAGCAAATCCGCACGACGAGGAACCTTGATTGACAAAGCAAAAACCTAACAATATTCTTTCTTCTAGCGTATTGCTTTGGCGAAACAAATTGTAGCTTTGTAGCTATTTTAGAAATATCCAAAGCAACAGCAAAAATGTTATTTGATTGTTTTATGTGTTATACACATAAAACAATCAAATAAAATAAAAATTGATTTTAAAATTGATAAAAATGAATTATTTTAGCTAAACCATGTTTTGTTTTGTATAATGCAATTTTGTATTGTAAATTGTGTACATTAAATTTACCAAAGGAATGCAGCCCCGTTTCAGTTTATTGATAAAAATGAAAGAACTTATGATGAATACATTACAGATTTATGAAATATCTATGTACGTAATACACGATAAAGAAATGCAAACATTTATCTAATAAACGTTAGGTACATTTTTAGTCGAATACTCAAAATCCTATTATAACTACCATTTTCTGTTATAGCGAAAGTAGAAAAGTAAGCAATTTTAGTTTGAAAAAAAAACTTATAAAATTCTAATCAATGTAACGAATTTAATTAGTCTCAGTTAGAAAGGTAGAAAAGAAACGATTTACCAACTGTTTTAAATTTGGCTCTTAATTAGATTTTTAATTTCTTCGAAAATAGATATTTTAAACAAATCAAGGTTAAAAATTCAAACAACCTCGAATCGGCTCTTTGCATCTTATCAATGTTTTGTTGTTCCATACTTAAATCTTGCCCCTCACTTGATCGAAATTCACAATACTAAAAACAACAACAACAAAATTACGAAAAGCAAAAAATTTAAAAAAATCAAAATTTCAATTGCGTTGTAAAAGCGGCTCTTTCTGAGCCAACAAGACGCCACGTTTGCTATGAACATTGTTTTTATTTGGCAGCCGTTTCACTTTATTTTTAATAAAAAAAACATTAATTTTCTATATTGTTCCTGCTCTAATTATTCAAAACCTATAGCGAAACAATCCAAAAGAAGGAGATATACAGCTATCTAGTGACATTTCATTAAAATAAAAGAAAGGTACATTTTCTTACAATAAAAAAGAAAATTAAATTCCACCAACGAATACAGTTTTTTAGTTTAAATTCTTTTTCTTATTTCTTTTTTTTTAGTAAATCAAACAAAACTAAACTAAAAATTTACTATTATTGTTATTTAAAAAATATTTTAAGAAATGAATTGACTGGAAGTTTATTATAAAACAGTTTAGCATATAAAAATAAAATTTCTGTGAAAAAAAAACAAAAAGAAAAACATTTATAATAATTATTATCCAAAAGAAAAGTCGAAACATTAAAATAAAAAAGTGAAAATATGGCAATAAAACCGGGTATAGGTAGAAAAACTACAAGTAAAAATCCACCCTTTTTCAGTCATGAATTTGTTATACAAAACCATGCCGATATTGTATCCTGTGTAGCTATGATCTTTGTTGTTGGATTAATGGTTCAGGTAAGTCAGGGATTTGGTGCTGTTCGTACGAATTTTAAAACTAACAAAAATATAGTTCCAACACATCTTAAAAAAAAATTCTCAAATGTCAAAATTTTCTTATTAGAAAAACTGAAGTAAAATTAAGATAATTTGCTTATGCATTAGAGTACGTTTCTGGCCTGTGCATAATAATAAGTGGAGTTTAATTTAGAAAACATGCCAGTGCCTTGATATTTTTCGTGGGAAAGAAAAAATTTTGCCACGTCGAATGACATAACCTCAATTTTAGATTGTGTTTGGCATAATTATAGTAGTGTTGGAATATGTCAAGCGTTTTTTTTTAAATGGTTACAGAGTATCCATCTCGACGCTTTTTATAAATAAAGTCAATAATTTATGATTACAGTATTTGTAGGTCAGGCATATTCGGTGACGTGACAGATCTCTTTCGTACATCATATTTCCAATATCTTTACTAAAGATACAATCATATTAAACGAAGGTGACTTGACTGAAAACGTCCAAATTTGGTGCATGAAATTTGTCAATTGAGCTCGTCAAGAAAATATCAACAAATGTTTTTCTGTTTTTGCCATTCCACAATAAATGTTTGTGACTTGCGAATGCGATATATCCTTTAAATTCTTTTTATAAATTTTTTTAAAAAGTAAAGAGAAACTACATATTTGACATAACTTTTAAAATAATTTCGAAAAATTCTAAGCTCATAAAAGTAAACTTTGTTTTTCACAAGTTTACCCGTTTACACATTAGTTTCTTCCCAACTGACCACCTCAAGTACTTATAAGTTCTTAGGTTTGTGTCTTTGCTTAAACTAACTATGTACTCGTAACTGCTCTTGCATTCTTGCCAAGCGTTTTTTTTAAATGGTACAGAGTGACCAATGACCATCTCGACGCATTTTATAAATAAAATGATTAATTTGATGAGCAGTATTTGTATGTAGTTAAATTTAAGCAAAAACACAATCCTAAGTACAACTTATAAGTGCTTGAGATGGTCGACTGGAAAGCAACTATAGCATATTTTTAACTCCGTTATATTTCCATTTTCTTGACCAGCTCAATTGACAAATTTCATTCATCAACCTTTAAAGTGGTTCGAAACTACATAGTCTGAGTTCGGTCAACTTGCATTTAGATCACTTTCAGTCAAAACTGACTCAATCATGTTTGGATTTAACATGTACATTTATATCTTTAGTATTTCTTTCCATTAATTTTTGTCATTTTCATTTACAGGCAACAAGTTCCATAGCAACAATATTTATAGCACTGCATCATAATGTGACGGGTGCTGATCCATCGGCAGAAAATCCAAGAGGGATCCCCTATACATACGAATCAGGATGGAAAGATATATGTGCAATTTTCTTTTATACATTAATTTGCATCATAATGCATGCAATTTTACAAGAATATGTATTAGATGTAAGTATTGATTTTCTTAAGATGTATATTGGGATTAGGTATTTATTTGAATTCTATGTTCCAGAAAATATCAAAAAAACTACATTTATCAAAATACAAACTGTCCCGTTTTAATGAATCTGGCCAATTAATTGTGTTCTACACTATGTCATTTTTATGGGGAATTGAAGTTATATTGCGCGAAGGATATTTGGGAAAAATATTTCTGCTATGGGAAAATTTCCCCGATCATCCAATGGGATTTTTACATAAACTCTTTTTCATAATTCAACTTTCCTATTACATTCATATGCTGCCCGAATTATATTTCCAAAAAATCAAAAAAGAGGAACAGCAACCGAAGATTATTCACGGACTAAGTGGTTTCTTTGTAATTGGAGCCGCGTATTTCTTTAAGTAAGTTTATATTTAATATTATAGTTAGGCGAACAAAGATTAATATCTCATTTTCTTTTACAGCTTCCAAAGATTAGCTCTCGTTTTACTTACACTTCACTATACTAGTGAGTTTGTAACACATGCATTTGAACTCGTAGCAATTGTTGACCGTGAAGAAAAATTCGCTCAATGTAAGTTGGAAATTAGTTCGTTTTATATTTCTAAAGATTCTAAATGATATTTTCTTTTTAATTATAGTCCGTCATTTAAGAAATTTAATATTTGTATTGGCACGTTTTTCAACCGTTGTACTATCGGTATTAACATTATATTATGGAACTGAAAATAGTGCACAATCAAATTGTGGCCTTATTGCCCTCGTTGCGATATGTTCACTTCAGGGTTATTTAATATTTACATTTATAACCGATTTTCTAAAATCAAAACGTGAAAATCAAATGACACAACAGCAAAACGAAGAACAAACTAAAATTAAAAAGCAAAAGCAAAAATCGGATAAAATTAAAAAAGAAAAATTCAAAGAAAGTGATTTACCTGAAGCCGATCAACAAAATCAAAAGAAAATTAAATCAAAATAAGAGTTGAGTGAAAACTGAAAAGAAAAGATTGGAGGTTTTATTTTTTTAATTTTCATCTTACACGAAATAAATACAAACACACATTATACACACATAATTTTCATGTTTAATTCTCTAATTAAAAGTTTCTTTTAGTTTTATTATTCTGTATTACTATTTTTGAACAGATTGCACTGAAGAAAAACAATATACATATGTATCAAATTTTCATTTCGTTTTATTTTTCAAACGTTTCATAAATTCCATTCCACTGCAATTTTTTTAAGGAATGAACTTTTTGTAAAGATTTTTTTTATTTGGAGAAACAGAAATAATGAATTTTTCTTATTAAATCAAATTTGTTTTTTTATTGTTATACAATTTATTTAAAAAAAAAATTGAAAAAAATTAAATAAATGGATTTAAAAAAAAATGTTTTGTTCATCTGTATGTTTAGTAGTCTAACTTCAGGTGTAATAAAATAATATGTACAGATCATCCTTGAGTTACGCCGTTAATATGGCTACATTTACCAAATAAAACGAGATACCTAAATAGGACGTGAAAAAGTTTGCCTTTTCTCGTAAAATTTTATATCATAATATGTAATTTCAAGTTAAAAATTTATATTTAAAATTGAATATACTTCGATTGACAAAAATAATAAAAAACTCAAGGCATGAAATGTTTAAATTTAGCTTCACATTTTTCGTACATGAAGATAAAACCTCGCAGTGTGCAGCTAAAATAGAGACATCTAATAATTCTATATGAAAACATCAATTTCGCTAGCTAAACTTTGCGGTACGAGAACTCTGCTTGCGAAATTTTGCGTTGAAATTCTCATTTTCTATGCAAAATCTGAAAATGTCAATTAATTTAAAAAAATACAATTTTATACATTATTGTTGGTGAAATAAAATAAAAAAAACAATATTTCTCTCAATTATTCGTAATCACGGGAAATTATAAAAGAAGTTAAATGACAAATGTGTTACCAACTTGCAATCAGGCTGCCGTTCGTATAAAAATGCAGCCATCATTTTTTGCATTCCGTCTGCTTTTCGATTTTTTGTGCAGCATAAACTGGGCAGCGGCTGAATTCTTGACCACACCCTATTTAAAGTTAAGTTCTTAAGCAGAATGCTCGCTAGGAATTAAATCTTAGAATTTCTAAAAGTTAAAAATATTTCAACTCATTAATATAAAAAAGAGTTCTTTTTGTCATTTGAATAATTAAATAAATAGGTTTGAAATGAATTGATCCAAACGCTAACCATCATATCATACCTGACGGGACGGAGGTTATTCACCTATTCGAATCAAACATGCCTATAACAAGCTTAAATTGTAAAATAATTTATTGAATTCCAAAAAAATAATTTGGCCCATGGGAGGATCGAACTCACGACCTTCGCGTTATTAGCACGACGCTCTAACCAACTGAGCTAATGGGCCAGATATTCTAACAATCTTAAATAATTACCAAAACAGTACAATACATTATTTATAAAATTATTAAAAACTTGCTGAATAATAAATTTTGAGAAAACTCAACGTTTTTTTTTCTTTACGTTTAAAATATAAAATCCCATAAGATTTTAATTGTATGTATTTGCGGAAATACAATATTGATCATTAATTTTCATACAGCAATTTAATTCCAATTACATATTCGTTTCTTTCGTGATATATCCGCTTCTAAATAAGATTTGTTTTATACGTCTGTCTATAAGGCTGAAACACACACCAAGAGCTGCGTGACATGTCCCAAACAATCCACACTATTGGCTTCTTGTATCCATTCACACACCGAGCAGCGCAGCAGATTATTTTTTTTTTACTTTTATCAAAGTTGTTTTTTGTATTATACGAGACTTAATATGTACTATATTTTTAATACTATATTTTGTAAAGAACGTTTATTTTCAAAATAATTTATTTCAAAACAAATAGATACACAAGAAAATAACAGAAAGTAAACAACACATCGGATTTATTGAGGGTATGTTTAGTAACAATAATACCATCAATAATAAAATACACTTTTAATATAAAATTTCAATTTATCGTCATACATTAATAATTATAAACGATAAATGGAAATTTTATATTAAAACCGTTAAAATTTTAAATTCTCTTTTTAGTAAATGCACGATATCTTATTTAGCTATCGTTAATTAAAAGCAAACGCTTTTTATTATTTTAACAATTTGCTGCAAAAGGAAAAATCGTTCTCGTCGCTCGTTCTCAATGTGTACCAGCCTTTTATTATGTCTAGCTTTTCCTAATTCTTACCTTATTTTCATTGCAAATTCTTGCGATTATGTAAGCATTATGAGTTTCTCGAAATTGCGACAAAACGTGACAACTTTTAGAGTTCTCGTAATTGCGACTTGTTATTGTTTTACTCGTACTTTTTAAATACGACAGACAACTCGTAACGATTAAAAAGGTTTCTTTTTTTAAGAAAAGAAAGCAGATTCTTTTTAAGCGTTTTGTCGCAATTTAGAGAAACTCGAAACTCGTAAAGCTTACATAATAATCGCACCCCAAATACCTCATGTAATTATTACGTAATTCTTGGTACATAATCCACTTTATAGAAACCAAAAAACATCTAGCTATATTCACTTTAATTATTGTTAATAATTTATTAATTAAATAAAAAAGATTTTCGCAAAAAAAAATAATAAATCAATTTCAAGTAAATATTTAAGAATAGGGAAGAGAATTAATCTTTATTTTAAGTTGTGAATAAATTAAAGTAAACATTAGGCGCAATTTTAAAACTTTTTAAATAAAATTACAAAATTTCAAGATCAACGTGACGAATTTCGGGGAATTTCTTTCGTATCTTCATTTCAATACGATCGATTTCACCTCCCATCAAATCGACAATGTTTTCTCCATGGTTAAGCATGTACGCCTCTAATTCCTCAGATGTAGTGAAATGTTTAATTTCTTCAAGCATTTTATTAATATCTTGCTTCTCCAAGTATAAACGAGATAATTCGCGTCCGTCAAAATCAATTTCAGCTTTGTAACGTACCAAAGAATTTCCAATGTCAATACCTTTAACATCGTGAATAGCTCTTATCATAATATCACTTTCGAGTTCGGAATTTATTCTATCGAGATTCTCCTGCGGTATTGAACGGCCTACTAGAGCAGTACCGTTAGTGTAAATGATAAATGAGGCGACAACAGCCAGCATACCGCCAACGAGGAGCGATCCAACTGCATCCGGTATAGATGAGCCTGTATATGTCGAGAGTCCCATACAACTAGCAGCAAGTGCAACACTAAGGACCGCAGCTGCATCTTCAGCTAATACAACATTTACACAAGGATCCTGCCCTCGTAATACATAATCCTTAAACGAAACATTATTTTTTGCTGCAGCACTTTTAATCGCATTCACAGCTACTATTAAAGTAGCACCCTCCGAAAAAAATGAGCCGCCTAAAATAAAAAAAGCCCAAAAGAAATCTTCGATTGGACCTGGATTTATTAATCCTACAATTCCATGATAAAACGATAGCCCAGTTCCTATACAAAAAATACCACAGCCTGAGATTAACGATGAGACGTATCTCATATTTGCATAACCATAGGGATGGTCAGAATCGGCTGTTTGGGTTGATTTATGAATCCCATAAGCTAAAATACATTGATTGATTGTATCCGCAAGGGAATGAATACATTCGGCAAACATACTGTGCGAACCAGTATAAATCCAAGCACCAAATTTGAATACTAAATTGGTCGTGTTAATAACGATTGCAGTGAGAACAACGCGACCTGATTTCCCCATTAATCCAGGTTCACTATCAACGACTGTAGTGCGACTTCCGATTTCGCGACGATAATCACGCAGTCGGCGTTTTACAGTAAATATATTCTGCTGATGTTTCCGTCGTTCTATTTCACGTTTTAAGCATTCTTGTACAATACGTTCACGTGATCCCCAAATTTCAATCGCTTTAGTTTCGACATCCTTACGCCAATATACATCGATTGGTGGTTCTTGCTCGTATGGCGAGCGCCGTTTAGTTTTAGGAAGTTTTTCTAAATCGGCGAGTTTCAATTGAAATTCGGCCATAGCACGAGCAGGCGTAATGAAATTGCGCTCAAGGGAAGACCTATTAAAATCAACTCGGTTTTTTTTCTTAACCTGCTTCACCAGCAACTTTTCATCGCCTGGTTTCTTGCCATCTATCGGTTTAGTTCCGTCTGCCAGCAATTCACTACTGTCAACTTTCTCATTTATCACATCTTGTGTTGTGGTTGTCTCTCCAAATACTTCTACATTTTTCACTATTAATTTACCACTCTTTCCTATTTCTAGCGTTGAAGTGGTTGTTCCTCCCGACACTGGTTTGTTTTTATCTTCAACAATTTCTTTGTTATTAAAAAGATGGTCACGGTAAAAATTTCTTCTAGGTAATAAAAATACGGACGATGAAATTGAAGAATACTAAAATGAGAAAAATAATTCTAGAATAATAATACATAAAATAATGCAAAAATAGGTGTGTATACTTGGCAGTTCACACTAGTTACATTTAAGTTACTACAAAATACTATGTTCCCTTTAAATTGATTCTTTGATCTATTCACTACAAAGCGAGCTATGTCAACAGCTTTATGTAACATTTTAATTTTTTAGATGGTAAACTCCTCAAATATTCTTTAAAACTTTTAAAAAATGTTCAATCGCCCAACCAAAAATTTTAGGTTAAGGTAAAATGTTGCTAAACTTTAAAAGCTTTTGTGAAATTTTTATTTTATATCCTTAACAGTAATTTAAATAAATTCATTGTGATATAGTACAACTATATATAATTATAAGTACTATAGAAATATTTTTTCGTTGATAAATTTTTGTAGCTTATATGACAAATAAAAAGTAGAAAAAATCTGAATATTGTTTTTATTTTGTTCAACTTGACAGCCGTGATCTAAGCATTTTTTGGTTGCAAAACCAATAAAATATCACAAGTAGCAAAAATGAAATATGTTTGTACAATTATGTACATGTCACTATCACTTGTTTCACTAATGATCACTTTAGCAGAAATAAGAGGCATTTTCAAATTGCCGCAAGAATGTAGTGTCTGCTTTTTGCCGCTTACCTACAAATAAATCGATAGAAATATGGGAACTACCTCCTTTAACCAGGGTCTCGAACCCCGACAATTTCGGGTTCAGGTTCTTGCACAAGAAACCCAGCAATCGTGAGCACTCGCACTGTAGCTTTAACATTTTTTTGTTTGCAACCAATTTTGTTCGCATTAAAGCGAAACGAAACTATAGTAAAATGTACTTACATCTCATTCTATAGTCTCCTTTATAAAAATAATAAAAATTTAATTGTTTTAAAAATGTAATTCTAAAATATTCTTGATTAATTAAATTTGCTTTTAGTTGTGAAATAAAATTGTGAATTGTTATGTTGTATTTTGTGTAACTAAAATTTTGATAAAAGTATATTTGATTTTAACTGTGAAGTCATTTAAAAAGAATACTACATAGTATACTTTTTAGATTTTTGAAAAGATTTTTTGACTATAAAACTGATAAATTTAAGAATTATAAAAAGTAAAATGATAACCACTGGAATGCCGAAAATAAAATGATGTTAGAGACTTTAGCCGACGTCAAAAAAATTAACCGATCTTTGGAAAAACTGGTTGTTGAAGAACAGAATAATGCGGTTGAGTTTGAGACCACCTCTCCGATAAGGACAATTGCGAAATAAAGTAATATGTAATTGCGCTTAGGAGATTCCAAATATATCACAAAATTAGTAAGTTTCTTTGTAATAACTTTAATCATGTAATCTCCTCTGTGCTTATTGAAGTTTTGTTATTAGGAAGCTTATCTTAGAAAACCAAAGGGACCTTCCATACTGGAAAGTGTATTCCGCTTTATAGCAACAGATGAATTGTACCATGGCTTTAATTGATAACGAATTAATTTAAACATACTGAATTTTATGATCAAATTTAAAACTTTTACAAAATAAAAATATTTTATTAAACGGTACTATTATTGTGTTTTATTAAAATTTAAAACTGCTTATAAAAACTAAACTACTTTAAAAATATATAGTACCATAGAAGTAGTTTAAATAAGTACTCTTTTTATACGGAATTAGCTAAGAATGTGAAAGTGATAGCTTGATTTTTTTTGTAATAACTAAAAAAGAGAAAGATAGATATTTTTTTTAAAAAAAACTGATGAATTTTTCCCCGACGTCGTATATTTTTTCAGTAGAAAAAAATACTTTTTTCACAACTTTTACACCACTTCTGGAAGTACTTCTACGTTTGCTGGGAAATACACTGCGCCAATTAAAAAAACGGAACAGAAATTTTCTTCGAAAAAATACCCAGATTTGAACGCTTGTGTGACGCCCCCCGCAGAGCGGGGATTTTTTCATTATCGGATAGAACCATGTTCTGATTTCAACAAAATCAAAAGTACTGAATTGCACTTCGCAGCGTTTGTGAAACTATGAACCTGGCGGTCACATTTATCGAAAACATAATGTTTACATAATTGGCATATAGATAGCGTCGTAGCCAAAATGGGTCCAATAAGATGGTTGTCGCCGAAGGAGCCATCCTTTGGGGAGCGTAAATATCCTCTATGCCGAATAGTTATCATCGCTGATAACGACTTGGCTTCTTCTGATTATCTAAGACTATGACACTACATGGAGTACTCCGTACCATACTATTTCAAAGCCATAGATTATTATCTTTTGCAACGAATATGATACAACTGCACTAATTTATAAGGAATCAGAAAATATGAAACTTCCTTAATTCTAGAATTAGTGTTATAGCCATGTGGGCGTTTAGCCACCTCGCACTGCGACCTAAAAGATCTTTTGTGCTCCAAGCCCTGCTTAATTATCCGCCCAGTCAATATTCAGGCTCTTAATGAACCTGATAATATTGCCGGCCGTTACGTGATACATATTACCTGGGATCATTGCTCTCCCTCCTAGAGTTGGAAGTACTTCTACACGCGATACATACTATCTGGGCTCATTGCTCTCCCTCCTAGATGTTTACTGTAGGATGTACTTCTACACGTGATACATACTATCTGGGCTCATTGCTCTCCCTCCTAGATGTATACTTCTGCGAGAAAAGCGTTAGCATTGGGACTCAAGGACTTCGTGAGGGCAGTCCCATTCCCGTATATTCCTACCTGTGCCTCGTCTACCGTTTGAATTTTACTCTTGCGAGTTGCTGGGAATAGAAAGTCGCCTGTAGATCACCCAGCTTTACTACGGAAGGCCTTCCTTAATACTAAAAATCATACAAGTATAATTTTTAAATTTCAAACTATTTATTTCAATTCATTAATCTAAACTTATGTATTTTAAATTTTTATATAATAATTTATCCATTATATCACATCAATAAAAACAGTTTTAAGCTGCTCGCTCCTTATAATAAAAATTTTCTAAAGAATTAAACACAAAAACGGGAAAAATGGAATTTTCTGGAGTGTTTTTAAAGTTCGTTACATCTTAACCATGCCAATAAAATACTTAGAACTGGCTGAAGAAATGCTAGTTTTCATATATCATTATAAATATACCGTGATGTCATGTCCAATTTTAATTGAATTTGAAGCTGATGATTTAGTTCACCCATGGCAAGAAGCACATCATGCACGAGCGGTTTACTCAGTGAAACTAACTTCGGTTGGTCTTTGACACGTTGAAAATCATGGGCAATCATTCGTAACGCATAACTTTTTATATCAGGTACGTTCATGTTATCGGCCGCCTCGAGAATCTGTAGAACATTCTCGTGACTGATATTATTCTCTAAATTGTGCTTGCAAAATGCTTGTAGTCGATTGTTTGTGAATCCATAAAAACAGGAAGCTTGAAATAAATAAAGCGAGTCTTCCGCTGGCATTTTTGTATCACCATAATAGATATATCGCAGAAGAGAATCGAAAGCTTCACGAGATGGGGAAATGTCGCCAATTTGAATCTGAAAATATAAAATATCAATTTAATAAATTAAATAAATTTCAACATGAGCGGTAAACCTACATTAACTGTTCGATCAGGAGGCATGAATGATCGGAATAATGCTTGAAAATATGTACATCGCGCAGCAAGAACTGTTTTATGTGCTGGGATGACAATGCCATCGAGGATTAGATTTATATCGCAAAATTCTTTTCCTGTAGTTTTAAGAAAAACTGCCATATCACTTTCTAAGGTGTACCCATTATTATTGCTCAATGATTTTTCACATTTAAGCTCGTTGCCCGCTTTGGCCGGATTCAACCGTCTTCTAATAACATCGACCATCAAAGATTTTTCTAATCCCACAAATTCGTTTGACATCACAATATCAGAAAAATTATCATCTTTAACAATGTATCCTAGACAATATTCTTTAATTCGTGCTAATCTGTAAACCAAAACAAAAGTTAAATTACTTGGTTATTGGACCAATCATTAAATTTAAAAAAATTTACTGCATTTTATCAGAATTATACAGCGCGTCCAAAACGTTTTTCTTCGATATCTTAAATTCCAAATACTGAACACAGAGTTGTTCCAATCGTGGCATAAAAAACTCTACCGCGAGCTGATAAACATCCATCATAAACACCACCAAGTTGGTGCTAAATGGGTCACGAACTATAGTCGAAAATACTATACGGATCAGAAATATACAATGCTCAAAATTTACATAAGTGGCTTACATTCTATGCGATCATTATAGATGTAATACAGCACCAATTCGAACGCCTCACTATTTACGGCGGGAAGCTTTACTTCTAGGAGAGGGTGCTGATCAAAAGGCACTTCAGCTGTACCGAATAGTTTTTCCAAATGTTTGTTCATTGCTTCTCGGGCAGATCTTGAACAGAAACAAAAATTATTAATAAAACACATAAATTTGTGAAAATATCGAACTACAATATTTTTGCCCTTAAATATTCTGATCGTGCTGCAATTATAGCAATATGTGCCGGAATTTTAAGTTCTTCTTCGCCAACAATAAACTGAACATCACAGAACTGCCGATTTGTAAAAAATTTCCCAAAATCTTCATGTAAGGTACATCTAGGGTAACTCGAAAATTGAAATCGATACATGTCACCACTGCGAACATTGTTATCGACTGTTCCTCCAAAGATGTACATTGCATCACCGATTACCGCTGATGCATGATAAACACGTCCTGATGGAATTTGTGAGTCGACGGCAGGTACAATAATCGACCAAATTTGAGAATCAAGGTCATAGCAATGTAGATCATTTGGCAGGGTGGAATCAGCCGAACCCCCGAAAACATACAGGAAACGATCATGATGCACCATTGTATGGCCATAGCGTCTTGCCGGAGGTGGTGGTGCTCCGCGTAGAATATGTTCGTTTGATATTCGACGCCAGCTTTAAAAGCAAATTAGTATAGGTCAGTAAAAAAAAAAACAAAAAATCGAGAAACTTACTTTTTCTCCTGGAAGTTAAATTCAAACAATGTATTAGTAATCTGAAGTCCACTTTGTCCGGAGAACACATACATACATCCACGAGCAACCGCTACTGGAAAGTTACAACATGTTGGAGGGCGATCCCCTTTCTGTTCAATCTCTTCCCATTGCTTCATATCTCCAGTAAGCGAGATTGTCCACATATCATTCAATCGGACATTGCCATCGTAGCCAGCGTAAATCCAAAGCTTGTTATCATATACCGCAGCGCCATGAGCTGACCGAGGTGCAGGCGTACGCCCCACAAATTTCCATTCAACCCATTGTGCCGTATGAAATTTATACTCGAATAAATCATTTTTATTAGTTAAATTTGAGTTTGAATGAATGTCACCAGTATAGCCACCAAATATAAATATAGAATTTCCGTGAACAACTGCCGAATGATGGTACCTTGGGGCCGGTGGTGTCCCGGTCGAAAATGATCTTGCCCACGATTTATCCTTTACGTCAAACCGAATCAAATCATTTAACATGCTTTTGCCATTGTCTCCACCAAATACGTAAATAGCATCTCGAAATGCCACCACGGTATGTTTACTGCGTCTTGCCCCCACAAACTCATCACATTCGAGCATTCTTTTCCATTGGTGTACAGTTTCAAAAGGAGCAAAATCCAATGTCAGTGCATGATAAGTAGAATCCCTGGTAGAAATTGAAGACCCCTTGTAATCTTTGTACTTCAGCACGCAAGACGACCCACTCTGAGACAACATATTAAACCACAAATCAAGTTGCCGCAGCGATAATTTCAACTTCACTTCACAAAGACTTCTCTATTATTAATCCAATTTTATTTTAGTAACTATATTAACATGTTCATATACACTTGAGATCAGAAAGAAAATTTTTTTTCAACTACATATAATTTTTTTCATTGCGTGGGCGTAGAGATTGAAAAAACAAAAGAAATTGTTTTGCTCACTTTTGTTGTATTAAAATTCTAATGAAACACTCGATTTTGGCGAAAATATTAATAAGACACACTGAATATATATTTATAATATATATCGAATTAAAACAAAATAAGGTTTTTAAAAGGATTAAATAAAATATGTATACAGAATTTTGTGCTGTGCTTGTTGTATTGACGACCATCGACCATTCGATTTTATTTTTGTTATGTTCTCAAATAAATGCCAGAGAATATTATACGCCGAAAACTATTTTTGTCGAAAAATGTAGTAGATTACTTTAGAACCCAAGTACAACAGCCCTCTATGCAAGCCAAGCCAAATTGATTCAAAAATGAATTCAGCGTTATTGACGATTGGAGCATCATGGATTCCACCTAGTGGAAAATTTTTAAACTGAGCTAACTGACAATTTGACGTTCGAAATTATTGCAAGCAATTCCAATTTTGTACTGTAGACACAATTTTTACTTACCGGATTGCTAAAAATTGTAAATAATTCCAATTTTGGACTATAAAAACAATTTTTATTACCGAATCGCTAAATTTTCTTTTGTCGGATTTGTGATAAATGTCATTTTTTCAGGTGCATCATTTTAATTTTTTTCATCGAGAGGCGCTTTCTCTACTTTTACAATCGTCAATATATGGTGGAAATCACTTTTGTTTCACTTAAATGTGTTAAATGCGAAACCATTTTGATTCCCTCGTTGTAAATAATTAGAATCCACACAAGGAGTTTAAAGTACTTTTCATACCAGACGCCTCACCTCGAAATTTTTAATTACCACAAAAATGAAGCTGATATCCTTTCATACCGGTGGCATCGACTTTGAACATTCGGTTGCTATCAAATACGTGATTTTGGCCATTTTACACGTGAATTATAGCAAGAACTGGGATATTCTGAATTTGTAACTTACATATCACCTAGATTTTTCGGTAAATATAAAATAATTGTGCGAAAAATGTGATTTGTAGGTTACGTTGACAAAGCTCTTCACTTTGTACTCATACTTTAAAATATTGCAGTCGAGTATGGAACACATTGCCATGGCTTTGTAGATAACTTCATTGCCTTAGACCATATAACACATGGACTGATAATCGTTTGATAATTTCATACATTTTGTTGTTGTAATGCATATCGCGAGTGACACTAGCGGTCAAGTGGAGTCGTTCGGCAAATTGAGGAAACACACAACAAATTTAGACGAATTAAATTATCGACAAATAAAAAATTAGACCATTTAAGACGATTTTAGGATTGTCAGCCATTTTTTTTTTCAATTATGACATTTCAATTTCCTGTTTGGAATTTGGTTTTGTGTTCGTTAAATATTTATTTTTTTGTGTTTTGTTTGTGTTTAAATTTTTAAATAATATATATAGAAACGATTAATAATTTTCTTTGGACGATATTTTATTAAGAAAATAATTAATTTTTGATTAAATTTATATGTACATACATACAAGTTAATTTTTAAATTACCTTGAAAATACGCTAATGGTATTTTTAGACCATTTATAGTTAAAAGGTATAATTTAGTACCATAATTGGCCGCGCTGGTAGACTTGACCGCTAGCGTAACTCGTGATACAATCGTGAAGTTATCGCTAGCAGTCCATAGTTATATGGTCTAAGCTTCATTGCAATATACATATTTTGATTTTTTTTAAGTTATCACTTAAAAATAAATTATTTTTCAACAAATTGAATTTATTTCTATAAAATTCAACGATACCAATCAAACAAAAATAATTTGCTTAATTCAAAAATGAAATAAAGAATTTTAATTTTTGAAGCTCAAAGCCGAGGCGGCTTACAACCCTGGATGTGTGTTAGTGTAAATTTTCAATAGTATTGAGAATATAACGAATTGTTGATAATATGTACAATATTTTACCAATTAAGAATCATCATTCTTCAAGGCGGGGTTTAAAATTTGAAAACGGGAATTTTTTGTTATTTCGTTTTCATGCATATATGTTTTTTGCATCAATATTCCAGAAGAAATTCCCGTTTTAAACTTTTTAAACTCCACCTTGCATTATTGGTTCAATGATTCGTAATTGGTAAAATATTGTTTTAACAACAATTCGTTTTATTCTCAATACTATTGAAAATTTACACTAACACACATCCAGCACCCTGATTATCTAAAAAATAAGATAATGGGTAAACGTGTAAACTCGTAAAAAGCAAAGCTTCCTTTTATTAGTTTGCAATTTTACGATTTTATTTGAAGTAATAATCAAATCGAAAAATTGCGAATTCATTTAAGTATGCCTTTGTTTTTACAAGTTTACACGTTTACCCATTATCTTATTTTTTAGAGAATCAGGGTGCAGGGTTGCAATGTTACTTATGGAAAAACGTATTGATGATTGTAAAAGTAGAGAAAGCGCCTCTCGAGGAAAAAAGTTAAATTGATGCACCTGATAAAATGACATTTGTCACAAATACGACGAAAGGAAATTTAGCAATGCGGTAATAAATAATTGTTTTTAATAGTCCAAAATTGGAATTATATATTTACAATTATTAGCAATCCGGTAAGTAAAAATTGTGTTTACAGTTCAAAGTTGGAATTGTTTACAATAATTTCGAACGTCAAATTATTAGGTAGCTCAGTTTAAAAAATTTCCAATAGGTGGAATCCGTGATGCTCCAATCGTCAAATAATTCATAATTAGCTATTGCAAAAGTAGCAAATGGGATACCTATCGGAAATAAAGTAAAGTTTCTCATCCAGTACACTGCCCATATGAAATACATATAAAATGTAACTATCAGAAATAAAACAAACCGTCGTAGTAATAAAACAATCCGTGTATTTGCAAGTAAAATAAAAACATATTTTAAACTTTAATTGTTTTATTTTATGCAACACACTCCATTTCAATGCATTGAATAAAATTCTAATTACGGCCCTAAACTATTTTAGTCTATCTCTTTTTCGCACAAAATTTTGTACGCTTACGTTTGTATCTCTTGGTTGAAGGATATCGGCCAGTGCCCAGTACACCATCGACGACGAAAATACAAACTATTCAAACTGTCAAGTGCATTTAAATTTATCGATTAGTCTAGTCTCTCCATTGCCAAAAATTGATTAATAAAAATGTTTTTATTTAATGTTAACAAATAGAAAATAGTTTTAGTTAACTGATTGTGTAATGTTTTACTAAATTCCTCAATAACAAAGAATTATGATATTAATATAAAAACTTGATAAAATATTAAAAATAAATAAATGGCGGGAGTGGGGCAGGATTATTCATTTCAGAATTTGGAAACGGCTGTAAAATTAAACTTTTTAACTTTATTATTTTATAGACAAATTGTAATTTAATATAAGAAATTTATCATTTTTAGGTTCAAAACGCTGGAAGCCAATTAAGTACAGTTGCTTCAAAATTAGTCGAGGTTGAAAAAAATCTAGGTGAGGGGGTTGAGGGAGAAGTTGACAATGTTGTTGTAATGGAATTACTAGAATCGATGACCGAAGTAAAGAATGAATACCAAAATTTGCGTAAAGATATAAAAGAGGTGCAACAGCTACAACGTGAAATGAACAATTCATTACGGTATCAAATGAAAATGATGACCCAAACGTTTGCAATTCTAAAAAAAAAAATCGAATTAAATGCACCACCCCATTAGACGGAACAATCAACCTCCCTCAACCTAACTGCATACCTAGCATTTCTGATCATTTTGGTTTATATTTTAGTAGATTTTAATGTTTTTTCGCTTGTTTTTTATACTTATAAATATTTTATTATCATTTTTAAGCTTCCTATATAAAATTGGTTCAATGAAAATCATAATACTGACAAATTATAATAAAACACCGAAAAAATCGGTCTATTTTTACATTAAATATTAAATAATTATATAAATATTATTAGTTGCATGTCCAAGCTTATAAATGTTTCCTTTCATAATTTTGAGAATTCAGAAGAATCTATCTTTACGGGCGCAACTAAAATTGCAGAATTATTATTTTTTTTTTAATTTTCTAAAAGCACGAGTGCAAAGATAAATTTATTATGCAAATCCCTTCATAAATAATACTCCTATTATAAAGCACTTTACGAGTTTTACACCACAAAGGCGTAAATAGTAAAGTACATTATGTACTTATTATTTTGCTAACCAGTTTCATGCCGAAAACCGCTAAACGGAGTAAAATCAGAATTAACAATCCTCTAAAATTCCTTGATAAAAAGTGCAAGAGCTAAGAGCAAAATTTTAAATGACACGCGACTTAGAAATCGGATCTAGATTTGGTGCTTTATTCAAAGAGAGATATGTATGTATATAATCTTGCAGGTTTCGTTCTAAAAATGGGAGATATGAGGAATAATTACCGGAATATACAGTTTCCGTGACCGTTCTTTGACTAAACATTTTTTAAAAACGTTTTGGGAACCTTTAACTAGCCGCACTCTAAATTCAAAATCCAATGGTTTACTATGAAAACTAAAGCAATTTTTCAATGTTCCGTGTTTCTTATGTTTTGTTCAATGCTTTACTAAGAAGCCGTACACTTCTATTAAGCCTAAAAAATAGTAATTTCTCTTGCGGTTTCCATGTTTTTACAGTTTTTCATTCAATATTTGAAATAATTTTTTAAAACTTTTTGGAAACCTATAACTAGCCGCACACTTTTAATAAGCCTGTTTTTTGTAAAAAAAAACAACTTTTTTTGTCTAAGAAGCCGCGTCTTATAACGGAAAAAGAGGGTAGTAGTTTTGGTAAATTGGCGGGAGGTGCAGGAAAATTGTTTTTAATTGTTAAATGTAGAAAACAAGATGTTTAGGGAATTCTCAAAACAAACAAAATATATTAGGGAGTAAGGTTAATTAAGGTTGGTCAGATTGAGAAATTAAAATAAATATGTATGTGAGAAGATAATACTAAAGAAATGTTACTCACGAGGAATACATAGATTTAAATTACTGGTAGATCTGTAGCTTTTGATATGGTTACCAAAAATTACTCAACAATTGGAAGACTCGGTTAAGGATATGTTGGAATGACGAACTCTTGCTAAATTCAAATAAATAAGTGTATATTGGAAAAGTTGCCAGAGAAATTACTTCCTAACTGACTATTGAACTTATTAGAGAAAAGGGATTTTTTGTCCATTCTTTGGGTATATTCAGCGCAGTGAAGCTATACTAAAAAAAAATATAGGCCTCACACATTTTAGGTATGTGCTAAAAGATCAAGAATGTTTTGTGACCCGTCAATGCGCTGGATATGCCGTTTGTTTTTCATCATTTTGCGCTAAGAAAACAAAATTATAACTAACTTAATTTGAAGTTACGTTTTCAGTGTAGAACTTTGAATTTTAGAAAGAAGTGAAGGAATAGTTTGCCTTTCTCTTTAAACATAAATTTGTAAAATACTCCGCTCAGTCGAGTGTAAGCTTGTTCTATCGATAACTCTGCCAATTGGAATTTGCAATCTTTCTTTTTTCAACGGAGGCTGATGAACATGAGGAAATTTCCTTACAAAAAAAATTCAAACTTTTTTAATTTCAAATAAACTTTAAAAGTAGTCACCTTAAATCCGCTAGAATTGTTGTTCAAACGCAGCCTCATTTGAGACCCGGTACAAAATTGTGTTATTCTCCGTTTCAAACAAACAAAATCATTTTCGTTATTTGATTAGAGCACCAACAGTTTAAAAATATTTTTTATTCATGTCGCAAACAATCCCGATTGACTTTGTAATCATATCCTTGCCCGTTTACTTCGCCAAATATTTTCAAATATTAAAATCCAAATAAAGTTTCTATACAAAAATATAAAAATAAAACATCACTAGTAAACATAAATTTTCAATTAACGAAAGAATAAAATTACACAATCGCACTACAATTAATCAAATTGAACGGTATTTTAAGATAATAATTAAATTTAAGAAATTAAGTAATAAAAAGAAATCCCCTTTAAAGTAAATAAATACATGTCTGATACTATGTATTACTTCATCCTAAATTCAATTATTTATACTTTATATTATATACAGCTATAAATATAATATTTATTTATGTTAAAGAAAAAGGATGTAAAATTAGGATGATGATACGCCTTATTTTGTTGTAATTAACAAATATTAAAATATATTTCTTAGAAATGTAAAATAAAGTATGATTTATAAGCACAATATGATTTATGATCATTTGATACATGTTACTACACCTCATATGGCAATAATTATTAATTATTTGAAGCATAATCGAAAAAATTCATACAATATTTTAAAGCTTTTAACACATATTTTTATGTTAAATTTATTTTTATTATTATTTATAATTATGTAATTGGAAAATAATAATATATATTTTTTATATTGGTATTAAAATTTATTATATATGTATATTATATAGTTAAAAAACAAATTTTCACAAAAGAAAATAGGAAAATCAATTATGTAATTCGTAGTAATTTTTATGTTTTATTAGCGCGTTTTATTTTTTGGTCAAAAACGATTAAAATTTAAATTAAAATGTTATCAGAATAATATACAAAATATTTTTGGTAGCATAATTTTATGCTTAATGTTTCATTTTTTTATTGAATTACCTATTATAATTTTTCTTGAAATTAATATTAGAATTCAAAATAAATCAGTTTGTGTCAAAAATTTAAGTTTTAAGATATAACAAAAACGATAAAAATTACTATGTGTTTTATTACACATAGCTTATATATTATGTCAAATACATATAAATAATATGTTACAAAACTGTTATTACAATTGAAAACTAGAAACATATCTAGATTGTGTGTTTTTATATTACCTATATGTATATACAATATAGACATTTATAAGTTTTATTATTTAATTATTAACTTGTATATTAAATATATGTAAACGTTACCTGAATTATTATTATCATATAATACAATATATTCTTACTTATTAAAATTTATTAAACAATAAAGAATAATAACTAGTTCAATTTTAGATGATTAAAAAAAGTTATTTTTAGTTTTCCCATTTCAACAAACTATCCAATTCAAAATATTTATGTATATTCGAGGTATTTGAAATCTTTTACTAACTTTGTTTGTTTTTCCGGTGTTTCCGCAAACCTCCTTGCGGCACATTAAAAGCAGCACAAAGTAAATCAAATGACATATGACACTCACTAAAATGTCCTTTCACGAAAGAATTATATCACTCGAGTGTTCTTCTGTGGCGAATTCTCCCTCCAATCGGTAAAAGTTACTTCAATCAATTATAATTACCTACCTATTATAAAAGATTTTTTATTTTGAGCGAAGTTAGCTGTAGCCTTGAATATAATTTTTGGAATCTCTGCAAATAGTAATTCATCATAAATCAAACTCAATTTTCATTTAGTTTTCAATTGGTTTCTATTTAATATTACATAATAAAAAATACATCACTTTATTATTTTAAATTCTTATAATTAGGACTTTTTTATATGTTTATTTTATTTTACACAGAAATTGTTCAAAAAACAAAAGTAACCTTTAATTTAAACTACGAATTCAAAACAACCAAATCAACTATACGATTTATTTTCAATATAAAGCAACAAAATTTTTAATTACTTATTAATATAATATATGTACCTATTTCTATATAGTTTGAGAAAAATTGATTATTCTTTCTTTCTAAATTAATAAGTGAATGTTAATAACAAAAAAAAAATATGAAATAATAATTTAATAAAATATGAGTTTAATCTGGTAGATCGATACTGATTATGGGTACTACTGGTTTTAAATAATCATTTTTTTTATTCGACTTGTTTTTAGATTTTTTGTCAAATTTTTCTAAATCATCTAATTGTACATTTGTATCAAGTGGTTGACCACTTTCTGTGTGATATGATATATTACCATACTCTTGTAAAAAGGGCAGTGAATTTAATAAAAATTGACTGAAATTTTTTCGTATTCCAAACCACCCTGAAATGAAATTAAAAATTAATTTAGTAAATGCAATTCTAGCATTGAGACTGAACTTACATTTATTTCCACCTTTCGCACTAAAACTAAGTAATATTAATGTAAATAATGCTAATAATAACGGACCAACGACACTTGTATAGTTCCACTTTAAGTCTTCATCTAACTTATCAGCTAATAGCACTTGAAACACCAAAATAGGAAGAACTGTTAGACAATTACCAATAGCTGAATTTATGGCCGATTTTCTTTGTTGCGCTGATACCTCGGGTGCTCTCAGTAAAATGCCACAAAAAATTATGCTATATAAAACACCGACTAAGCTTAAACATAATACGATCCAAAGTGGTACAAAAACCACTTCCCAACTCCAAGTAACAAACTCATCTAATTTTAGTGGTAAAAAAACAAATTGTAATGCATTAACAGCTAAAAATAATTCAAGCTCGAATGATCGATCATGTTTGACTGCCCAGACACATGCGCCAACACTTGCTACGCTACCAAATATTAACGGTATAAATACAAGTACCCATAAATGGCGCCCCGAACTTAAACGGTCGCACGCTAGTAATTCAAACATTAATAGTATTAAGTGGAGTGACAGAGAGATTAACATCGCCTTAAAATGAGAATATGAATCTCCTTCAAGTCTGAAAATGAAAATCAATATTGCTAATTACGTTTGATTACACACGAAAAATAAATTATTAATTATTCTTGCCTATAGTGTGGATATCGACACCAAACTACGGCTCCAACGGTTGCACCTAATGTAGCTATTGCCTTCCATAACCAGAGTGGTGTAAATATTGCCCAATAAGGCCAGTCTATAAAAAAAACAGAAAAAAACCATTAAGCAAGAATACATTTATTTTTCGTTTTACATTCATTACAAATGTGTACGTAATAATTACAATATTATTAAGTACATCAACATTTATGTGCCCTACCTATAAATCCATCCAATTTTAAACAGAATAATAATGTAAATGTGAATAAACAACAATGTACAACAAATTTACTGTAATTTAAAGAATATATTTTGGAATATAAAATTAATCTAAAGATTTTTCAAAAAATTGTTAAAATTTTCAATTTATCACCTCGGATTAAAATCCTGAAACAAAGTTTGCAGATTCATTTTAATTTATGTATTATGATTCTTTATTATTAAAAAGGTGTATTAATTTTAATCACATGGTTTTACAAATTAGTTAAGGTCTCGTTTTATAATACAAATTTGCCTCACTTTTTATTTACAAATTATTTTATGTACATATATTTATTCGGAAATATTGCATTTACAGTATTTTACACTTTTTGACAACTTGATTGAAAATGAAAACAAAATTGTCATGTAAAATTCTGCATATAAAAATGTACTAGATTTATTTTACAGGGTATCGGACTGGAAAAATTTTTAACACATCCCAAGTATTTTTATATCCGAAAATTTTTGGATTTTTCTGATACTTTGCTGATTTCATCACCGACTTTTTTCCGAAACAATGTCCGACTTATTCTAAGATTTACTATGAAAGTTGGCCACAAAAATCGGAAAATGATGACAAAAAAAGTGAGGTTATGTCGCACAAAAATGGGCGGGGCTTATAATATAAATTTTGGCGGAGAAATTTCACTTTTACATACATACATACAAACATAAAAATACAATTTTTTTATTTTAAAATTTTATATAATTTTTATTTATTTTTTTTTTTTCATAAATAAATATACATATTTTTTTTCTGAATAAATATACATTTTTAAATTAAATAATAAAAAAACAAAACGAATTTAAAACAAAATAAAATGATATTCCCGAACGAACTAAAGAAAACGTCGCCATCATATCGCCGTGCATCTTTGTAAATTCTCCAAGTCCCAATTCGCGCTATATTTCCATACGTACAAACTGTAATTGATATTAAAAAATTGTATATTAATCAATTATTCGCAAACACAAAAATAAAAATTATACCAACTAAAAACTGATCGCACAACACTGGCCACAGCAAAAATAAAAATAAAATTTAATTAAATGTAAAAAAAAAACACGACAACCATAATGGCGTCTCACACAAAAGAAAACTAAAGTTGTAAAATTTGTAAACACAAAATAAAAAAGTACACACCAACGCCAGCATCTTTGCTGTGTTAAAAGTTGGAATTTGGAAACCCAACCCAATTTCATCATTTTCCGATTTTTTGTACCAATATGCTGAAAAAAAATTCATGTTTTCAGCTTTGTTATACTTGGGATAATATTGAAGTTACATGTTCTATGTGAAAAACCTAATTTAGGTTGCAGTTTACATGTTAGACTTTTCGTTAAGTTTCAGTCGATCATCATTTCAGTTCAACATGTAACTTCAATATTATACCTTTACAACTTCAAATTGGGACTAAATAACTTCAAATTGGGACTAAACAAATTCAAATTGGAACTAAACAATTTCAAATGAGACTAAACAATTTCAAATTAATTAGCCATTTTCCAGAACTTAAACAATTAGCCATTTTCCAGAACTTTATCTGAAAATCATTTTAGAATCCCGTTTCCATCGTACATACTGAATTTCATCAAAAACGGATCAGAAATGGCCAAGTTCCTTCCTAATTGGCCATATTCTAGAACTTTATCTAAAAATCGTTTTAGAATCCCATTTCCATCGTACATGCTGAATTTCATCAAAATCAGATAAGAAATGACTAAGTTCCTTCCTAATCTATGTATACATAAATCGAGCGAAATCAGAGGTTCGCGGCGCGGCTTGCCTCGCCGCCTGGTGACGTAATTGCGATATTATGCATGAGGCATGAAGCCTAAGGACCAACCTAAGAAATCATACATTTATATCAAAGGTAATGCTTACAGTTGATGAGTAATTGCCCACGGCCAAAGGCAAATTTTGAAATTGTTTAGTCCCATTTTGAAATTGTTTAGTCCCATTTTGAAATTGTTTAGTCCCAATTTGAAATGGTTTAGTCTCATTTGAAATTGTTTAGTCCCAATTTGAACCGGCATTACGTGGACCAAGAAATTTTTGCTCTTACCTTATATTTTACATGTTAATTTTGAATTTTCAGCCGCTGAACGACAATTTAACACCGAAAATCTTACCTTCTATAAATCAAGGCTAAAAAAATGAGTCCACTTTTCTCCATATAAAAACCGTCTGGGTATTCTGTGGTATAGATGTGTTGGTTTTGTTTATTTCAATTTTGTTTTTGTACAATGTGACATTTAAACGTCATCTCGGTCACAAAATGGAAAACACAACTTTCGACTGAAAGGTTCGTTCAGTCAATTTTCAATTCACAATTTGATCGGTCATGTTTCGGTTCAACATGTTCTATTCAAACTTTAAGCACAGAATACTAAACACCAGAACCGACATTACGTGGACCAAGAAATTTTTACTCTTACCTTATATTTTACATGTTAATTTTGAATGTTCAGCCACTGAACGATAATTTTACATCGAAAATCTTATTGACGATTGTAAAAGTAGAGAAAGCGTCTCTCGAGGACAATAGTTAAAATGATGCACCTGATAAAATGACATTTGTAACAAATGCGACGAAAGAAAATTTAGCAATGCGGTAATTAAAAATTGTTTTAATAGTCCGAAATTAGAATAATTTACAATTATTAGCAATCATGTAAGTAAAAATTGTGTTTACAGTTCAAAATTGGAATTGTTTACAATAATTTCGAACGTCAAATTATCAGGTACCTCAGTTTAAAAATTTTCCAATAGGTGGAATCCGTGATGCTCCAATCGTCAATACGGTAGACAGACACAAAGTTAATCGCGATTTTCATGTATCCCGATTATCAAAATCGCGTTGTGAAAACGAAATAATCCAGTTTTTTGTGAAGATTATGTAATGATATAGTCGTCTTTCATTACACGATTTTCACCTAAACCGGATTATTTTGTTTCCACAACGCGATTTTTGCCAAAAATGACAACTGAAAATCGCGATTAACTCTGTTACTGAAGTTACATGTTGAACCGAAACATGACCGACCGAGTTGTGAACTGAAAATTGACTGAACGAACCTTTCAGTCGAAAGTTACATGTGTTTTATATTTTGTGACCGAGATGACGTATAAATGTCAAATTGTACAACAACAAAATTAAACTAATCAAAATCAAATCTAACACATCTGGTAAAACATCCACTTCTTCATCTGACAACAAATTTATTTTTTTTAAATTCATTCTGTGTTTTGTACTTCAATTGATGATTTATTCTTCTAAGATTTAACCTACAAATAAGCTCGTGAAATGTTATTTCAGTCAGTCCGAAGTTACATGTTACACCGAAAATTAAAACCGACTCAACCAACCTAATGTTAACCGACTAACACAGCATTCACAATGAAAAACTTTTTACTTTTGCCTTCCAGGTTTGTATGAATTTCCAACTTGACGAATAAAAATTTTTGCTCGTTATGTTGGAAATTCATATAAACCTGTAAGTCAAAAGTAAAAAGTTTTTGCATTGTGAATGCCGTGTGACTCGGTCATTATTTCGGTCGCAATTTCGGTTGGGTTGCGATTTACATGTTAGACTTTTTGTTAAGTTTCAGTCGGTCATAATTTCATTCAACATGTAACTTCAGTATATGTCTGTCTACGGTATTACCACAGAATAATAAACAACCAGAACCGACATTACGTGGACCAAGAAATTTTTGCTCTTACCTTATATTTTACATGTTAATTTTGAATTTTCAGCCACTGAACGATAATTTAACACCGAAAATCTTACCTTCGATGAACCAAGGTCAAAAAAATGAGTCCACTTTTCTCCATATAAAAACCGCGTTATGTCGCTTCTGGGTATTCTGTGGTATTACCTTCTATAAACCAAGGTCAAAAAAATGAGTCCATTTTTCTTCATATAAAAACCGCGTTATGTCGCTTCTGGATATTCCAAATAAATTATAATACCCTATAAAGGACATTAACGGTCAAAAAACGGCGATAGATAGATTAAATCTTAAGATGGCACTAAGTAGTAGTTTTTTTTAAATTTTTTTTTTGTTGTATCGAAACAAAAATATAAACAAAAGCAAAAAACACGAATAAAACTTACAACTAGACATGAATTATAAAAAAAATTAATTTTATTTTTGATTTATTAACCAAAAATTAAAAATTGTTAAAGCTGACATCTTTAGAAGTTATCCCGTACTATGTTTTCCCGTATTAAATAATACTGCATTATCGGTAAATCTGCCAATATCATTGACCGCAAGTTTACTATGGAAAAGTGTCATTATGTCCTTTATAGGGTATTATAATTTATTTGGGATATTCTGTGCTTTAAGGCCGGTACGCTGCTGAAGTGAAATGAATTTTTTCATATAAAATTGACACAAGCGAAAACGAAAATGAAAATTTCACCGCTGAATTTCACTTTGCGGTACGTAGTTTAGCTATAGCGAAATGGGGGTTTTCGTATTACATAGAATACAGATGTCTCTATTTTATCTCCACACATTTTTCAATTCATTTTGATCTTCCCGGGCGATAAATGTGAAGCTGAATTTTGACGTTTCATCATTAGTTTCTTATTTTTCAATCGCCTATTGCATTCAATTTTAATTTTGTTTTTAAATTCCAAATTCATCAGATTTATCTTCCTATTTTTGAAGACCAGTGAAAATGTAATTTCACTTGAACAGCGTTGCACAAGTTGAGCTAAGCTATGCGATGTAGGCTATGTGCATAGCTTTCGGTTGTAAATAAAGAGTTTAATGCCGTGGAGACCGAGAGTACCGTGGCATAATTCATAATAAATGAATTATGTGAAAACATCAATGTATGTGTGAGCGATGTAATTAGCTCTTAAACTATGCTAATATCAACTACGTTTCTCGCTTAGCTTAGCTGAAATGTACAAAAGACATTAGTAGACTGCAGCGCTATTTTCTTCTACTTGCTATTTTTCTTGTAAGTTTATTTTTTTCATTTTAATTTTAAAATTAATTAGTGATTTTCCCAAACTTAAGACTCGTATCTGGCATTACAGTTGCCGCAACCCCCAAAAAATATTCAAAAAAAAAATAACACTCGCCAAATAAGACATTCAAAAAAAAAAAAATTTATTCAGTTCAAACATTTTTTTGCGATTTCCCCAACACCAAAAATGAATCAGATGGAATCACAGATGTCAAATGTGGTTCCGCCGCGTGTCGAAGACCAAAATGTTCAATGAAAAAGTAATGCAAAACTTGATCTATTTCTTTCAGTTTGTTAGATGATTCATTACGTTTGTAATGTAATGCACTGGTTTAAAATAAAAAAAAAAGGAAAACTTCGAAACACAACCTCATTAAGCATAAGCCTGAATTCCATTGTGAAAAATTGACTGAGCTGACTTCAAGTTGGAAAAAGACAAAAAAAAATAATCCATCAGAGTGACAAAGACAAAGTGTTTTGTTATTGTTTTTATTATAGCAAAATTTGATGGATACATAATGGCAGCAAACAAAAACATAACCAAAAATTATTAAACAAAATTAGGTATTAGTGTTAATTCGATTATTTTCACGTTTCAAAATAATCTAAAAAATCAATTATTATTTTTACTCATATCAGAATTATTTTTTTCGAACATTATCCGTCATAAAATAGAAAATTAAGAAAATCTTTCCCATAACAATGCCACACTATTATTTTATGTGTTTTGACCAAAACCTTCTACAATTCTCTCTTGAGAAAGCCTGACTGCGTTGTATAGCTCTCTTACACATATTTAAAAATATATCATGGTTAGTGTATTGGTCGCTACGAAAAACCATATAAAAAAAATACAAATTACCACTACTAATTCCAATGGATATCACACACTACTTAATATCAATACCATAACCATATATATATACGATATTATTTCACAAATCCATTCACCATGATATATATTTTTATAGCATTAGTATACATTCCGTTGGGCTTTCTCAAGAGAGAATTTTAGCAGGTTTTGGTTTTGACAGCAAACAACAACATAACCTAGAATTAATTAACAAATTAAGTAGTATGTTTTAATTCAATTATTTCAAGTCTCAAAATTATCTAAAAAATTAATTATTATTATTACTCATATCAGAATTATTTTTTTCCAATATTTTCTGTCTTAAAATACAAAATTAAAAAAATCTTTCCCATAAAAGTGCCGCGCTATTAAAATTATCAGTTTATTGGTGTTTTGACAGCAAACAAAAACATAACCAACAATTAACCAACAAATTAAGTTTTATGTGTTAATTCAATTATTTTACGTCTCAAAATTATCTAAAAAATTAATTATTATTAATACTCATATCAGAATTGTTTTTTTCGAAGATTTTCCGTCATAAAACAACTAATTAAAAAATAAAATATCGCCATGCTATTAAAATTGTTGGTGTGTGCGAGAAATATTTTTCATCGTACACAATATTTATGCAGATGTGTTAGTTGAAATGATCTCGAGTTGATACTTTTCAACCATAATTATGGCGATCCACTAATACAGACACACATTTTTTGTTAAAATTTTGACTGACTTCGTTTTGTGTTTCATTTACACAATTACCGATTATATATTTTTATCTCACTTTATTTTGACTGACAAACTATTTTTCACAATGGAATTCAGGAATTATTTTAACCAAATTCGTGTTTCTTGCTGTGTTTCTTCTGTGGTTTACATAGCTTTTTAGTACTCAGATCGATCAATTAGATCGGAAATAAGAAACACAGCATCTGATTCCGCTTTATTTAATAGTTTCTTCAATTCAAACTTCGCAATGTGTGTCTAATAATTAAATCTAATACTATATAAACATCATATTTATTCCATAATATGCAAATGGATATGCTGTTTTTATTTTTACACTGACATACAAATTAAGAATTTTACTGTCCTTTTTGCTAAAAAAATGATCTTGAATGAATTTGAATAGAAGGACCGGTCGTTTCTTCGAGGAAAGACGGATTTTAACCGTGAAAAGATACGTGATCCAAGGGAGCCAAAATGTTAAATTTATAAAGTACAAATCAACTATAACTTCACGGAATTATGCGCACCATCTTTCGTTCAGTTTGGTTGTCAATGAATTTCTTTAATTTTTTTTTTTTAATTTTTTAGTTTTCGTTGAGTAGTCGCTCGTCTCTGTCGCTGGATGTATTTTGTTGTATGTTGTCGCCAAACATTACAAATTTTTAATAAATAATACAATTTCATTTGATTTTTAGTTTGTTATTTATTGTTTTAAAAGATAAAATAAATGTGAAATTTCTACTTTTCTATACTTAAATATATAAAAAGTTGTGGTTTATTTATTAAAATAAATAACAGATTCCGTGCATAAAGTTTAAAACCGGCGTTTGTAGAGTGCAACATAAAACCAAAAAAAATATATATATATTTTTGTTTTAATTAAATAGCAAATTTGCGTACAAACGTTGTAATCAAAAAAATAAATTTAATTATTACTCATATCAAAATGTCTTCTGATAGTGTAAAAAGTGTAAGCATATTTTATTTTTAATTTGTCATGTATAATGTAGTATGTACTTTTAATTTGATGAAAACAAGTTTTTTATTCTGCTTCATTGTTGTGTGTTGTCTCTTTTGAAATTGGAAACGTATATGAATGTACATAATTTGTATTCGTATGCAACATAAATCCAGATAATTTATCAAAATATCCAAATTGCACCCAAAATAATATTAATTTATGACTTTATATGGGGTGTGTCGGATAATATAGGTATTATTGACAAACAAATTGTTTGGTTTTCCGTTTTTAATTATTATTCTTTAATATTTTAATGTTCAATCATTTAATTTGATTAGTAAGTAAGTTTTGATTTCAGAATATTTGTTATTCATACTGCTTTTTGTAGTTTGATGATTAATCATCATAACTCAGAAATGCTGTAAAATACATTTTATCGTTTCGCAGACGCAGTACAGTGGTATGTAGAAAGATTAGGATGCTGTAGGGGCAAAATAATACCTGTAAATATTTATTGTTTAACACAATGTACTGTCGAATGTCATAGGTCATGTTTTATAATGGTTTTGTTTGACTGCTCCATGATCTAAGTAGCCATAAATAATAAGGCTGCCTTCACCTACTAAAACCATTCCAAAATATTTAGCCAGCTTTTCAAAATTCTGTGGGCAATTATAAACTTTCTTAAAAGTGGATTCCGCTTATTATCGAAGCTAAGTGAAGAATAGGGGCTAGTTAATTTAAAAGGTTTTATTGATCCCTTTTTATTTAATTCAATAACGATTAATTTTGACTTTCAAAACGAATATAGAAATAATTGTTAAGTCCAGTGTTTAAGGTTTTTCGCACAGAATTGTTACGGACAAAACTAATTGACGTAAAATTTGGACAGTAAGTACGGAATGGCTCAAGGAACAAAAGTTATATAGTGCAGATGTGTGCTTTTACCCTGGGGTAAATGTCACCCCTTCTCGGTGGTGCAAATTAATACACTGCAGAATTCAATAGAGGAATGAATTATAAGCAAAAAATGTTCTATGAAGTTTTTTCGATAAATCAATATTTTCGAGTTATTATCGATTGAAAATTCAAAATATTGATTTTTTACCTAAAAAAATGAATGTTTCTGAGCGATTTTTCACGAATAACTCGAAAACTTTACACATCAAAAAATCGTGAGGAGCAAAAATAAAGCTTACAAAATAAATCGATTTATTTTTTATTTTTTTTATTTCTGTAGATGCAATAGAACCGAGTTGTGGGCTGTGGCTCATTAAAGCTGACTGTTCGCTCCCGAAAACTGAATTCGAAGTTTCGAACCTTTCAACGTTAAATAACGGAAAAACGACGAATTATTGGAGGACAATTTATGAGACGTTTTAAAGTACATACCTGGCTGAAAAGACCTTTAAAATGAGCTCTATTAAAAGTCGTTAGCATAAAAACTTATAGCGTTGCCAGACTGTGGTTTAAAATATCCGATTTAGCTAAACTGGTTCAGGTATTCTATGAAACAAAACGCGATTAGCCAAAATTAGCGTTGACACACTACGGCTAAACTCGAAAAATTCACTAAATTCGATTTATTAAATCGCGGTGTGTCAATGCTATTACGGAGTTACGATAATAATAAAATGGTTGCCTCGTTATTTTGGAGAAAAAATCAGTAATGAAACCAATGGCTTATAACCGCAAGAATTGAAATTAAACATAATCCATTTACAAAGTACATACTTTATTTAGGTACTAGCAATTTGTTCTAGAAGTTTGAACGGTTTAGTATGCCTTTAATTTTTAATTTATTTGAATTTAATATCAATCTTCTAAACTTCTCATCAGGCCGCGGCGACGCGGCTACTGAACTGATTGTACCACAAATCACAATTTTCATTCTATATATACAGATTAGAATGAACTGTGGAAGTTGTATTAGCGAATTATAACACAGCCAAATTCTCTTACAATTTTTTCTTCGTCACATTCACATATCGCTATTTCTGTGTAAGCAAATTTAATAATTTTCTTTTCTACTTTAATTTGAATTAATTATTTAATAAAGTTTGATTAACTTTTGAAACGATTTTGGAAATTTTTGAAAGAAATTTCATTTTTTCACAATATCTGAAAAGGGGTACCGAATTAAAAAAGACTGAATTAAAAAAAGTCTTCATTAATGAAATAAAAAAACGAATATTGTATGAAAACGGGATACTTTATTTATTTCAGAAAAAAATGAATTAAAAAAGGTAACAGGTGTTCATACAAATTCATACAAAAATCACCATTTTTAATTCACTTTTTTTAATTCAGCCTTTTTTAAGCCATCTCAAAAGCTAAAGAAAATACGTACAAAAGCAAGATTACAAAAATTTAGGTTTTTCTTGCAGACAATTTTTTTATTTCTCTAGGATGAAAATTAAATGAGATATCACCGTTTTAAGTTCGCATTTGAGTGCAAGGACCACCTTCCCCGAGCCCGTTAAACTCAAAAATCTTAAAAAACAAAGGGTTTATGGAAGTTCAACTTTACCAAACTTGCAGCCCTTGAAATTCCCTGCAGAATGGTTTTCGGAGCGATTAAATATGTATCCTAAAAATTAAAGTTGTTAAAACAATCACGGTTTTCGGTGAAGTTTTCGGATTGATCTCCAAACATGCATTTTTAGATTAAAAATCAACATTTTTGATCGCGTTTAACTCGAAAAAAACTTCATAGAACATTTTTTGCTTAGAATTCATTCCTCTATTGATTTCTGCAGTTATTTTTGCCTTGTTTTGGATACCCTCGAATTCTCAACAAAAAAAAAATACTCAAAAAATCCCGAAAATCACAAATTTAATTGTCAGAAGACTCCATTAAATTTTTATTAAATACGACCAACTACAATTTGATAACAACTATGCTAAATAATTTCTTGTTATCAGAAATGTAAATATTAACAGATTATTCATGAAACAGAAATGTAAATATTAACATTAATATGTATATCCATATTTTGAAAACATTTATCACGTTTTCCTGTCATCCTTGCACAACGGCTCCCGTGCTAAGCGGCTTTGGAGAGTTCTCTATTTTAATTTATGAATAATTATTGAAAAACACAAATTGTTGAAAAACGTTTTATTGTAATGTGTCTTCTGAATCCCAAAACATGATTCAATTATTTAGTTTTGATTATGAGGCTCTCGTTCATCTTTTTGTCACAGTTAGTTTTTTGATGGTTTTGTATCGTAGATAAGCAAATATGTTTTATGACGAGACAACACTAGCTCACAGTTAATGAAACGGCGCCTATCTTTAGTTTGACGTTTAAATTTTTACGTTATAATACAGTAGAATTTGTGAAGAAGATAAAATTACCTTCACAAAAAGCATTAAACTGTCAATGCAATAAATATTTAAAAAAATTAGAGACTTTCTTATTCTTTACTATTTTGCATAAGCTAATGAATTAAATAGAATCAAAGAGCACGGCTAAAATAATTGAAAAAGAATGCCGTAATTTAACTTTAAGTTTCATAGCGACTCACACTTTTATCAATAAACTCAACCCTATTTTTTTGTATTTCCACACGACATTTAGATTCGTTCAAGAAAATTTTGATTATATATCCGTATTTATTGGCTTCATTATGATGTGCTTAATTTGCATATTTAATTTAATTTGCAGCCGAGTATGCGATCTTTCTCTGTTTCGAATTAAAAATGCAATTTTGCTTATTCGTATTCAATCAACGATGAGCCAAACAGCAAATTTGTTATAAATAATTTGAATGGACAAATGTTTTTAAATTAATTAATACTTAACCACCCAATTATTCTACAAATAAACTGTATTTTTTTAAAAATATGGATTAGATTTCAATGTACGATCCACTCCACATAAGTATAAAACAAACAACAACATAACTTTTAATAAATGAATACGTTTTTATTGGAATAATGGGGCAACAGAATGCATATGCCATATTATATACATTTGTACTGTAATAATTGTAACATAAATATTTATTTTATATTTTTGTTATATGTTCATACTTTGTATTGTAACAAAAATTTGAAAGTTTACTATATTACATGAATCTCAAGAAAGGAATTTACAGAAATATTTGTAAGATATATGTATTCAAAAATTGACCCATTTGTATTTTTGGTTGAATGAACGTTATAATGAGGGTTTTGTGTATAAATTTCCGTTTGAAACCCTACACAGTATGAATATTAAAAACAAAAGAATTTTTCTTGTTTAGATAAGAAAAAATAAAAATATTTGATGCATTCTAAGTAATGTATAGTATATTAGTTATAAATATAAGAGATTAGAAATTATTTTTAATCGTTCTGCGAAACCTCTCCATTATGCCTTAATAAATAAATCTAAAAAAATTAAATTGAGTTTAACTCACAAGAAAAATCGTAAATAATTCAGCCGTAAATATTATTCCATATTTGTGTTTTTAAGACAATGTGAATAATTAATTGCTTACATGATTCGGTTTTATAAATAACTGAATATGATAATTTCACTATACCACCCTATTTATAAATTATCAATGTCATTGGCAAATGGTCAAGGTTAAGTTTAATTATAATTTTTATTTAATTGTTTGTATACACTATAATAATTAAAGTGTCTTCCTGTCGTTAAATTACAATTTCCACAGTTTTACTAAAATTAGTGTTGATTGTAAAACGGTGGGAAAAACAAACATAATTAAAAAATTTCTGTCACCTACTCAAAGGGCTATAGATTATTGTTTGTAACACCTTTTACGGTGGCTTCACTTTATACAAATATTTGACAAACATAATTTCTATTTATCAATAATCTATTGTGAGTCATACTTAAACCACTTTAAATTTTGATTCATAATCGTTATTTATACTAAATTTTAGAAAATGTTTTCGATGTGAATATTTTTGGTTTTTCGATTGAATAAATACATATTATTTGAGTGCATAGGCGGCTGGAGATAATTTTAAGAAAATTTTGCTTTTTAAAATGATTTTTTTGTTAAATAATTTCTGGTTTAAAGCGAGTTTTCACAATTGGCTGTTGGGGGAAAAGCGTAGAAACCTAAGAGCAATAACTCTTCAAAAATAAGATCCAGTAAGTGGGCACTGTCTCAGCATACTTACATTAAGGGGAGATTTGTGGTTACAGCTCTGCATCCCCTGGTAAGAACGATTGAGAAACCGATTTATAATGTGAAAGCAGGGAAGGATTTTCATTTTGGAGGTGGACTTCCCTGTACGTAGGTTAATTAATCATCCTTGTAAGGAGGATTATTAGCTCAGAGCTGGGAGATTCCGCCATTAAGAAGCTGGTGATTTGGGGAATCCGCACAGATCTTGTCCCCTTTTCTCTGGAATGTAGTGATAAATAGGTTGCTAGACATTTTTTTATTACAAAAGAAGGTCTCTGGAAAATTGAAATTTTTTAGTGATAATGGTTTTCATTACTAAACATGGTTAATTGGCCAAAATGTATCATATTTCCATTTTAGTGCCCACTTAAAAAATTTTAGTACGATGTCTCAAAAAACTCTGATTTGTCACTCGATCAGAATCTAAAGCCCTGGTGTTATCTGGCAGTAAGCTCAGTTGGAGGCCGAACATTTTGGAGAGAGTAAATAAAGCTACTGTAGTTATGTACTCCTGCAGGAACACTATTGATAATAGAATGGGATTGAGGCCAGAGCTGAGTGAGATCTTTACTCATGTATGGGATGAGTGTGTGATAGCCAGATCTGGACAAAATAACATAACATTCTTTAATTTCTTTTAAATGTTGTCCGCGCACTGGTCTAGATGATCCAAACTACAGGAGCAATGATCAATGAACTTTTGGATTGCCGAAAAACGATCGATAAACCACAATCGATTCCTGCATTAGAACTAATGCAGGAATCGATTGTGGTTTATCGATCGTTTTTGGCAATAAAAGTTCATTGATCATTGCTCTGTAGTTTGCGCCATTGACGTTGCGCGGACAACATTTAAAAGAAATTATTTTCAAACATTAAATGTCATAAACCAAACTTACTTCACAAATACAATTTTTGATTATTAAATTGATTCTAATGCGTTTTATTTCAAAAAAACTTCCGGAAGCTCTTATTGGATCACCCATTAATTTTATTTTTGTTTGTGTTTGTTTGTTAATAACTTTTCTTAATCGTATCTTACGTTAATTACAAATAGTGATGGAATTTGCAAGTGTGGAGTGTGTTAGTAAGGGGAGACACGAACTAATTGACGTAGCTTGTGCAGGTTTCTGTAACAGGAAATGTGTGCAATTATCGGAATATGACACAACGTTAGTTCTAACAAATAAATGGATTAAAGTTATTTGGGATGGTTGTGCTAATAAATACGGGATAATAAAAACGGATTATGAAAACATGCTAAAAAGTCTTGAAAATCAAAACATCGATTTTGTTAATTTAATTGATAAATTAAATAGTGTGGTGAACGGCATGAATAAAATGTTTGAAGATAAAATGGAGGAGGTTGTACGAAAGGTGATTGATGGGTTAAAATGTGAGATGGAAGAAGTTAAAGAACATGTTATGTTAAGGGGTGACGATAATAGTAAGGAAAGTTATGCGGATGTGTTGAAAGTCCGAAAGGATATTACAGGGCTCATTATTAAGCCGAAGGAAGGTGAGGAGGGAACTTCTTCGGAGAAGACTAGAGAGAGGCTGAGGGAGGCAGTGGACATTGTGAGCTTGGGAATCGTAATAGAAAAAGTGCAGAGTATAAGTAAAGGAGGGGTAGTAGTTGAATGTACAGGGCCGGAAGATGTGCAGAAACTAAAAGAGATGGCGGAGGTATCCATAGAAAAGAAGTTCGTGTTAGAGATACTGAGAGTTAAAAATCCTATGATGAAGTTGCAGCAAATCAAGGAGGATGCTGATGTGAACCAGGCAGAGTTGGTGGAAACCATAGTGACACAAAATAGACTGGATACGGAGAAGGATGGTTTTTGCTTAAGAGTAGTGAAGGTGGTGGAGAATAAACGATTTCGGGATATAGACTTGGTTCTGGAAGTTGAGCCGGGTACGCATAAATGGATGTTGAGTAAGGGAGTAGTATACTGCAAGTGGATCTGTGCCAAGGTAAAGGACTATGTGTTTGTGAGAAGGTGCTGCAATTGTTTAAGTCTAAGGCATTTAGCCAGATATTGTCCCATGAAAGGGAAGCCATTGTGTTGGAAGTGTGGAAAAGAGGATCATCTGGAGAGTAATTGTGACGGGGAGCTTAAGTGCGTAAATTGTGTGGAGGCGTGGTGAAAAGGAATCTTAATGTTGATTACAAACACTCAGCATGGGATGATAAGTGTCCAGCATATTTAGAGAAAATAAGAAGAGTGGTGAAGAGGACAGCGAATTCAGATTGATGGGGGTTGGGGTGGCAGGTGGGCATCTAATGCTTGTTAATACGACGAGCATATTAAGTAATTTGGATCAAAGTGTAGAGGTTGTGAGAGTGCCGCTGTCTGCACCTATTGCTCAACCTGCAATGCCGATTTTTTTTGGAGATAACCATAATGACACGTTATCCATTTATTATCACAACTCTAGCGGTATTCGTTCAAAATCGCATGAAATGTATTTATCGGTGTTGAAAAAAGACTATGATGTCATTTGTGTCGCGGAAACATGGCTGACTGGTTCGCACAATTCTGCGGAGTATTTCGCCCCGGACTACCAAGTCTTCAGGCGCGATCGTTATTCGGAGAGCGAATCGCTGGCGAGGGGTGTCGGACTTCTAACAGCGGTCTCGAAGGATATACGTGCCGATATTATTGTCCTGGAGAGTAATGGGCTCGAGATTTTAGCTGTTAAACTTGCTTTCAAGGGTAAGCTGGTGTTGATACTAAGTGTTTATATTTCATGTGGGACCGCAGCTTATATGTACGGAGAGTTGTCTGCGTGTTTCTCTAACAACTTGCAGCTGTAGCTGAGGAATTCGATTCTATGATGATTTTGGGTGATTTTAACCTGCCGAAAATAAAATGGCTTGCTGTTGATGATGATCTTCTGCCACAAAATGGTGATTTACTCTTAGACCTCGTGATAGATTCTATCTATCTGTTCTCTTGGACTAAGACAGATTAACAATATTGAGAACCAGAGCAGAAATATCCTTGATCTTGTGTTCATACCAGTGGAATTACATGGCACAATCATTGCTTGTGATGATCTAGGCAGCTCTTCGAGTATTTATCATTCACCACTACACATCCAATTAACTTTTGAAAATTGGGTTAATGTTAACGTTAATTTTAATTCTAGTGAATCTTTCAACTTTAAAAAAGGAGACAATCATGCTTTAAATGCGTTTCTGGACAATATTAATTGGGATCAATATAAGACAGGTAGTTTGGACGCTTATATTGATCAGTTTTTATAAAATAACGAACACGGCAATTGAACAAATTATTCCTCGGTCGCCTCTAGTTTTGTCAGCACGTGAGCCGTGCTTTAATCGTCGCCTGTCAGGCTTAAAAATTCAGAAATCTAAAGCTCATAAAAGATATAAATTGAATCCATCCATCGTAAATTATGACATATTTAGTGCTCTTAGAGCTCAATTTAAACTTTTAAATCATTTCTTGTATAATTCATATATTGTTGAGATTGAATCGAATATTAGAATCAATCCTAAATATTTCTGGACCTATGTTGATTCCAAGCGGAGCTGTAGAGGTATTCCCTCGCAAATGTCTCTCAATTCTGTGACTGTTAGTGATCCATATAGAATCTCTGACATGTTTGCAGCATTTTTTGAAAATGTGTATGTCCCATCTTCGAATGATGATTTCGACTTTGATTTTAGTAATAATTCTAACATTCAACCGATGACGTTCTGCAGGCATTATTGAATGTTAATGTGAGTATAAGTAGTGGCCCGGACGAAATTCATCCTATTATGTTAAAAGAGTGTGCTTATGGTCATATTGTGGTTATGTATGGTTTGGTTCAACCGCTGACGTATTTCTTCAATTTGAGTTTGGCGAATGGAGTATTTCCTTCAATTTGGAAATCCAGTTTCATTAAGCCAATTTTCAAGAGTGGACGGAGATCAGATATTGAAAATTACCGAGGTATTTCAATCTTATCGGCTATTCCTAAATTATTTGAATCGATGGTCAAAGACCGTATCTTTTTGACTAATCTTGTTTTGTTCACAAATTTTTTGACTTTATCATTAGAAGGTGGTGACAGTGTTGAAGTAGTGTTTACTGATTTTAGTAAGGCATTCGACAAAATTGACCATGTCTTACTTGTAAAGAAACTGGAACAACTCAAGTGCGATGTTCTTCCTTTAAAATGGATTTTGTCATATTTAATGAACCGTACTCAAAAAGTTCTTTTAAATAATCACCCATATTATGAGTGTCGAGTCGATCGACAATCGATACGACTCTGTGCTGCCTTTTCCCTTTTCATTTTGTTAATATCAAATGAAAAAACGAAAACGCAATACAGAGTCTTGTCGATTGTCGATCGACTCGACAATCATAATAGGGGTGAATATTTTATCTAGAGATACAAATGTTTTGTCTGGTGTCCCACAAGGTAGCCATCTAGGGTCTCTTTTATTTATTACATTCATAGACGATGTGAAGCGGTGCTTCAAACATTATGAGTTTTTGATTTATGCTGATGATGTAAAAGTATTTTGCAAGACTAAAAATGAGGGCGACCTGTTAAATCTACAACAAAAATTAAATATTTTCTGTGAATGGTGTAACTTAAATAAGCTTTGCCTAAAGGTTTCAAAATGTAAAGTTATGAACTTTTCAAGAAGACGAAATGGCTGTGATAGCTTATTTTTAAATGGAGTTATGATTGATCGGGTCCATTCTTTCATAGATTTATCGTTTATAGACCATATTGACAGACACCATTTTATTCCATTTCTCAAAAGATTTTCATGATCCGTATACTTTAAAAGTCCTCTTTGTGTCATTGGTTCGTTCGCACTTGGAATATGCCTCAATTGTCTGGAATCCGTCCTATAACAATTCCTCTAGCCATGTAAATCAATTCAGAAGCGATTTCTGATGTTTGCCTTAAGGCGACTCCCTCGGGAGGCAAACGCTCTTAGGTATATGATACCGCCATATTTAGGCTGCTGCCTGTTACTGAATATTGAACCATTGTCCATCCGTAGGCAAGTTTCATGCGTACTTTTCGCGCGCGACGTTATAATGGGCCGAATTGATAGTTCACAACTATTGTCGTTGTATTCATTACGCACTCCCGTGTGATCACTCAGGTACTGAGGCCTTGAGATTAGTCTCCGCTTAAATCGGTCGAATTTTGGTATGTCGGATCCAATCTTTAATTTAAGTCGTATATTTAATAATGTTTCTGCTGTGTTCGATTTTAATTTGTCTAGAAACGAATTTCTGCTAATTTCAGTTATATAATATGTATTGATTTCATATTCCCTTTTTTATAAATACCAGATGTACAATGGTACTGTTGGCTAATAAATAAATAAAAAAAAAAAAAAAATTCCTTATTTTCCAGAATTTACAATTTTTGATATTTTCAATTTAAAATTAAATTCCCCATTTTCCAGAATTTATAAAAACCGACGTTTTGTAGCACCGAGATTTTGTAGCCAACCTATTTTAATCGTTAATTGGGGTTGTAGCTTGCCCAGGCGTATTCTAAAAATGTTTTATTTAGTGCTCTTTAACACGTTCGCCACTCAACGTTGTGACATGCTGGTTTAAAAAAAACTCATGCCATACATTTGTGACGCAAAATTTTACGAAATAAAAGAATAATTTTGAAGTAATTTTTGTTACGATTATTTGCGATGCGGCTGTGTTTCTAGAAGTATCTAACACATACTTGTGTCAAGTAGTTTGACTGGGAGCCCAGTCGTCGCCCATATTCGTGGCATTTTATTTTAACACGTGAGTTTTTTTTGAACACGAGAAAAACAGATGAGTGTCGAACGTGTTAAATATAGTTTTGTAGATACTTACATAAAGCAATATGTACTCTAAGATGTTAAAGGAAATTTTTCGCTGTTACAAAGTGATAACCACCCAAGATCTGCTTCACTAAAATAAAAACAATTATAATTATTTAGGCGCCTGAGCAACATACAACTCTAATTGAACATGCATTGTCTTTTCTATTTCCCGACCTATTAAATAAGTATTTAAAAGGAAAATACATACGTTCTAAGTACAAACGCACATATGTATAATAATAATATTAAAAAATAAAAACGCTTTGGAATTTCTTTGTCTGAAAATTTCAAGCTGTATTTATTATTATTATTATTATTACCTTATTTTCTTTCTGTCTTACGATAAAGTATAAATAAGTGACCACTGTAATAAATGTTCTCTATCCAAAAGTTAAATTACACAAACAAATTTAGTACATACGAGTACATGTGTATTGTGTTTCTTTTCATTAGAAGCTAGGATTATTTATTAGAATAATTCACGTTTGCTTTATAAAATTATCCCTGATAAAAATATAAGTTATAATTAAGGCGTTGAGAAGTAAAGTGGTCTAACCCACAAAATTTCGATTATAATAATATTATTGAAGTTTACTCATATTAAAAGTATTTTTGAAAAATTGTTGTTGTTGCATATACTACCGTTATTCATAAGGTCCAAATAAGTATATTTTATACAAAAGCTACGTTCACCAGCACATAATTAAATTTTTGAAAATTTTCAAATCAATATTCTCTTAAAGTTGTATGTTCGGGTTAGACCAATTTGCTTCTCAATGCCTCAATTAAGCTTAACTTAATCTATTACATGAAGGGATGAGGCTGTGCATTTTTCGGGTTAAAGATTTAAAAAAAAAAATAATAACATTAGAAAGATTACGAGTACTCTCTTATTAATTAATGGGATGAAATTAAAAAAGTTTTCTAAATATATTTTACAAATTTTATATTCATAATTAAAATCCCATTTTACTTAATTTGAAATTTATTTATTACCTGTTGTTAAACGACGTCAAAGTAAATGTAATTAAAAATGTATTTGTATTTTGAATTGACAAAAATGGTACATAAATCAAAATTGCAATATCGTTTAAATTAGTATACTACAATTTGATTTATTAACCGCCACAAATAAATTTTGGACGAACAAAGCGCGACAAACGATACAAATTTGGTAAAACTAATAACGTAAATAATCTAACAATATCAATTATTATTCGTTTTAATAACGTGCGAACTATTTTTAACAATGGCATATAGAGAATACTTAATTAAAACACCGTTATTACTTTTATGTGTAGTTTAATAGTTTTGTAATAAATGTTACAAATTGGTCGATATTTTTGGTCTTTTCCATCGTATGAAATTAACAGACTATGGCTTTGTTGATTTGTTTTATTTAACATTTGATACTTTTGATATTTTTAATATACATACTTTAGAAAACCAAACAAATGCACTAATAAGTAACCGTTTTAAATTACAATTTGAAGTAAGATTTTATAAAATTACGCCAAAGATAAAAGTTTTATGACATTGTATTATTTAATGTGTACTTGTAAAGCAAATTATTATTTAAACGTTTACTTGGAAGATAATTACCTTGGAACGTTGGTGTTCTGTCATATTCAATTAGTGATACTGATTACTACATAATTGCTATCACTGATTGTTGTAGTTTGATTAGATGAAGTTGACGTTTATTTATATTGATGCCGTCATTATCAGTTAAATATCGATTGATAAACCTTTATACTCTGGTTCACCTAAATCCCTACCTCTATTTCAAAATCATTTAAAAAATGTATTCAGAAATAATGAAAACCAAAACATGTATTAAATATAAACTTTGGAAATAAATTGTGTCAATCGTCGCCTCACGGTAAATTCTTGGTCAACATGTATTTCCGCGTAAAACAACTTCGGCTATCACCTAACGATGTGCTACTTTCGGAAATGTTTTAATTTGTGGAGCATAATGCTGTAGATGCAAATACTGCAGAGCCGCATTAAAGAAATTGTATACTTTTGTTTGATTTCAGGGCACATTTCTGAATCAAAATTAATCTATAAGAAATTTCTGGTGTTATGTTATAGATTTAGGTACTCATTTTTTCATTAATATAATTTTATAATGATTATAGAAGCTCTGTTGAAAAGTTGGGGGGCTCGTACTACGATTTGGCAACATCTTCGGATTATTTTTGTTTCAATATGTACCTACTATTATTATCACTTGATGTGTTTTCATTCCCCTTCCTTGATTAGACAATTTTAATGAATTTGACATAAATATTTGTTCGTTGTTTTAACTCGCCTTCAATCATGTTATCTTATGGATCATTAAACTCGGTAAACAACAGCTACGATACACAATTAAGAATAATCTCTCAGTATGTACATATGTAGTTTGTTTAAAACAATCATAATATGGATTTTATTTATACATAAATTATAAAATGAAGTTAAAATAACACATCATTTCAATAAACAACAAACACTCATTCAATTGCAATAATTAGGTTGCAACAAAAAAATCATGGTTTTCACATACTTTTTTTTTTTATTACAGTTTTCAAGTTTAGAGACCCCGGGCTATGTTGGATTTGCAAATCTACCGAATCAAGTGCATCGAAAATCAGTTAAAAAAGGATTTGAATTTACGCTAATGATAGTCGGTGAATCAGGACTAGGAAAATCAACACTTGTAAATAGTTTATTTTTAACAGATTTATACCCTGAACGGATAATACCGGATGCAATAGGTAGGTTTGATTTGTATTTAAGTTTTAGAGTGCAATACATTTTGATAGAGTTATTTTTCTGATTCGATAGAAAAACAGAAACAAACAGTTAAATTAGATGCGTCTACAGTAGAAATTGAAGAACGAGGTGTTAAACTACGTTTAACGGTAGTCGATACACCTGGTTTTGGAGATGCCATCGATAATTCGGATAGTTTCAGTGCAATTTTAGAATACATTGATGAACAGTATGAACGATTTTTGCGTGATGAGAGTGGACTAAATCGCCGTAATATTGTAGATAATCGTATTCATTGCTGTTTCTATTTTATATCACCGTTTGGACATGGGTAAAATAAAAAAAAATTAGAGAATTGACTTGAAATAATTTATTGCTTTTCTTCCTGTTTTTAGTTTAAAACCTCTTGACATTGAATTTATGAAAAAATTACATTCGAAAGTAAATATTGTTCCTGTTATTGCGAAAGCTGATTGTTTGACAAAAAAAGAAATTCTACGTTTAAAGACACGAATAATGCAAGAAATTGAAGAAAATGGAATTAAAATATATCCATTACCCGATTGTGATAGTGATGAAGATGAGGATTATAAAGAACAGGTATTCAATGTTTCTAAGCTAGTTGATTAATACTGTTTCTAATTTTATTTGTTTTATATCATTTTTGGCAGGTTCGTCAACTAAAAGAAGCGGTTCCATTTGCAGTATGTGGTGCAAATACTTTACTGGAGGTAAAGGGACGCAAAGTGAGAGGTCGGCTATATCCGTGGGGAGTCGTAGAAGTAGAAAATCCTGAACACTGTGATTTTATAAAATTAAGAACCATGTTGATGTAAGTACTGTCCAATTTCAATTAATGCCATTTGGTTGTGGTTTCAGTTAATTTAGTAACTACCTAATTGTTGTAGCATGTTGCATGATGGATTCTGGTAAACCTTTTTCCTCAAACGTCAAATGATGTAAATTTACTGCCGTAAGCGTAGGAAAAGCGGAGGTAGGAGTTGAGGTTGTTTCCGTAAACGATAATTCTTATTTATTTGATTTCCATTGATAATTCTTAGTTTATTGCCCTACGGCTTCGATGAATTTACTGTCAACATTTTTGAAGGAAAAAGATCTATAGAGAACGATTTTACAACATTGAGACCAACAACTTTTCATTATTTAAATTTATTTTATGTTTGAAATAAAACATAATTTTGATCTAGAGTAGAGAATAGAGTAATAATAGGTACGTTGGTGCATGATTTACATTCAATAGATTGAATACTAGACAACTTCATTGTGATTTTTTGTGTTAGGAAAACAAATTGAACGACAAAATATTGTTCATACCTTTGATGAAGTGGCACAGATTCAATTTTATTTATATTATTTCAGACATTAATTAAATATTTTTTAATAAAAATTTAATTGAATTGCATTGATTTTATGTTATTTTAAGCTAAGCCGGCAATTTTTTTTTTTTTGTGAAAATCGAGTTAAAAATTAAAACATCAGGAGAAGGCAAATTCGTAATTTTTAGGTTTAGGTAATCTTGTGCCGTTTGAGTTTTTCTGTGGTTCATTTTTATTAAAATTAAGTTATTTTCAAACATTTAAAGATAGTTTCATATAAACTGCTGTTTGTTTTCCTTACCACTCAAAAAATCTGACATATTTTAGCTGTTAAATTATCGATCTATTGCCGAATGGTAAAGTTGAAAAAGCGCCTTAAGCGGACAATATTGAAGTAAGCAAACGCGCGCAAATAAAAATTTGGTATATTTTATTTATTTATTTATTTATTGATTTATATATAAATGTAATAAGTTACAAAAACTTTTTCCATTAGGAATATAAAAAAAAGTGTTTTTAAATTCTATGAAGTTATATGAAAATAGAGTCTATTTCATTTTAACTTTTATTTATTAAAATTGTAATGATTAGAAAATCTATGAAATTCCGTATGTAGTTTAAAGTGTGATTTTTATAATTATATTTGATTAGTTTGGACAGTTTTACAATTTTAAAATATCAGAAATTTGTGCTTAAAAATTGCAGAAATTTGCAGAAATCTATTTGTATTTATAATTCAAAACGTGGTAAATGTGGTATAATATAATTTCATAATTTCAAAAATATTTAGTGACTCAAAGATATATTTATAGTGAGCATAACATTAATTTTCTGCAATTTTCTCCGGACTGTTTTCTGGCATTTTTCAAATATGTATATAAAAATCACACGTTCAACAACATAATTCATTAGATTTTCCAATCATTACAATTTTAATAAATAAAAATTAAAATGAAATAGACTCTATTTCCATATAACTTCATATAGCAAATTTTTGTTTACAGCGTTTGCTTACTTGAATATTGTCCGCTAGAGCACACCATACCCAGTTGTCAATAAAATTTTAATGATGAAAGTTATCTTGAATTTGAGATCTAGTGAAGAGGGTTGAGTTCAAGTTGGGATGTATCTGGTGAAAAACCGGCAGTTTAAACCCGAGAAACAAATCCGAGAAACAAAACAAAGTCAGTTTTAAAAGTCGACTTTTAGTATAAAAAGACATGCATATTTTTTTACTCACCACTCGTTGAATAAAAATTATCTAAATATGTAATCTAAACCTAAAATATTTAATTTTTTTAATTTTGAATTGAAAATTTTTTATACACGGGATGATTCGAAAAACAAAACAAAAATATTGAAACGAAATTCTGTGATGGTGACGTTCGTAAACTCGTGTGAGGGGAAACATCAACATAATGTACATTTTACATAACATTATTCTACGAACAGTCGAACATTCACGCTCATGGTACATTTAACATTTCATGGCAATCTGATAGTTTATAAGTAATTTTTTCCAGAGGTAGATTTTTGATGCCAGTATGTTAGAAGACCTAAATGTGCCCATTTTGTTCCATTGACGTGAGCAAATTACTCAGAAGAATTTGTATCTAGTCGCAGAGACTCATACTAAATCGATGGTGTAGATGTGTTTACATTTGTTATTAAAATTTGCGTTCCAATGGGGTTCAAGTACCAAATTTGTCCGATTGAAACACATCTTAGATTTATATAGAGCTACTGGTTGCAATATAAAAGGTAAATATTTACCGTGATCGGTTAAGAATTCATCAACAATAATTTATAAAATTGGATCATCACAAAAAAAAAATTGACATGATCTAAATATGACTGCGTAAACTCCGCTAGAATGCACTGCTTTAGCTGCAAAACTTAATTTTTAATCGACTTGCAGTAAAAATAAAAACTGTGCAGCGGCTATATTCTTGACCACAGCTAATGATACAAGTATGTTTGTAAATAATTAGCTTCCCCTATTATTGTGCCTTTCTCATTCTCTTCGTATAACATTAGCGAACCCAAATTATCATAAATTCAATACCATTCAGCAGTTCAGTAAAAATAAACTTAACTAACTACCAAAATTTAAATTTACAGTAAATTTATAAAGGTTCATGAAATGAGTTGATAAATTAGAGTTAAATTTAACACTTTACTGCTGGTATTAAATACAAAATTTATTTCTTGTGTTCTACCATTCAAAAATTAAATAATTGGTTTATGATAGCTATAAAATGAGATAAGAAAATAATACTCTGCAATGTTCGAAATGTAGTAAGAAAACTGCAGCTATCGTTGCCCCTAAGCACCTACTGGTAGATTCACTATTGGTAAATTAAAGTGGATTTCTCGAAGAAAATAATGTTAGTGCGCTTGTTTTTCGGAAACGAAATTCACATTAAAAACTAAATATAAAACTAGGGATCCTTGAATTTTTCTTCAACTCTTATCGTGCTAACGCTGTACAGTTTACTGCACGATATAGCAATATAAAGATATTCTCAATTGGTTTTCAAAATTGGTTTTATTTTGCGCATTTCGTCATCCCGTGACAACTTTGTACATTTTAGTACGGCGTTTTTATTTGAACATGGCCTACTGCATTTATTTTTTGATTCAGATAATGATTATGTTTTTGTCACTCGATGACGACAACATGCGCATGAGCATATCTTATTAATTTCTTATATCGTGAGTTTACTGTATGTTTTGCCAACAGAAACCAATGGATCATAAATGATAATAACTATGAATTTACAGCTTATAAAGTTTTACGTCTGTTGCGTATAACACGAGTAAAACACACTTCTTTTTTTTAATTTTTTTTTTTTTTTTTTTTATCAATTTTTTAATTGGGTGCAGAGCGGACTTATTAACGGTCCTAGCTCCTTGTAACTGTCCGAGCTTCTGCACCCAATGCGCGATCCTGCAAGTAAAGATTAATAGCTACCTTAAATTTATTCATTTTATATTCCTTCGGAAATTTGAAATGTATTAGCGAATTCCACTTTTTTGATGTTCGGTATATAAATTCGCGCTTGATTTCTTCAGTTCGAGGTTTCGGCAGCTTCACCGTAAACCTATGTGCATTAGTTGTTCCTCTTGTTACTCTTGTTGTTGTAACGAATGGTGGTATTTTCTCCGATAGTTCTGCAGAACATTTACCATGTAAGCATCTGTAGAAGACGCAGAGTTCTGCAACATCTCTGCGATGCTGTAAGCTGTCTGGGATTTAGGCACATTTTAGATATAGGGATTAACTATGAACGAAACCACGTTTTTTGATCTGTAATTAACGTACATTTTTATATTTTTTATCCAATCCATTTTCACGAGTGGATTGATTTTTAGGCTGGTTTTCATCAACCAAACCACTCAAATTTTTTAAACTACATTTCAGAGGGTAACTGAATTTTATACTTATCATTTATTTAAAGTACATTTAGATACTAATGTGCTTTAGCTTCTCATGCTCTAGTCTAATCTTATGATCATAGATTTTTTGACAAGCTTATTTTGATTTTGTCCAGCTTTTAGATGGTTTTGAGGATTCTCATGAATACACCTTATTATATTTCTTAATGTGTGGTTTCATTTTCGAGGCTAAACGAATTACATTAGTTAGTTAGAATCGTGCTGCACTAACGAATTGTCGGTCTCAAATGAATTAAAAAAAATTTTCTTTTAATTAAGTGTATTTTTTAATGATAAATTTATTAGATAGTTTAAACTTAAAAATTATAATTCAAATTTTATTTTTCAACAAAAAACACCTCCTGCGTTTCAATGGGTTTATTCTACCATTCCCAAGGGGTGAATAATGATGGAATAAATCCATCGAAACGTCGATGATGTACTTCATTGAAAATTAAAAATTAAATTATAATTTTTATGTTTAAACAAATTAAATAAATGTTTCATTAAACAAAAACAGGCGTGTGTTTATACTGCGTCTTAAATTAAACAAAACAGTGTTTTCTTCGATATATTTTAAGTGGCGCATGCCACTCATAGTAAATATGTTAATGTCTCTTTAACACCACCTGCTAAAGCTATTAAAAATCTCTTAAAGTCTGTATTAATTTATTTGTAAAATCGTATAAATTACATTAACATTATTTCTAAATAATTTAAATGATAGCTTCATGAAGCTAAATTCTATAACAAATTTCTTTTGTTTTAAAACCGAGATATTACTTGATTATTGATTTTTTCCTCATTCAGCTTTATTCCGCCTATTAAATCTAATTCTAACGAGGTGACGCAGAGGACTAAATAAAACAAAATCACAGCAATTATAAAATTTAAATTAAAAATCGTTTTTGTAATTACCCAAAATCTTGATTACTGGGATAAGGTTGGTTTGGCCACTGTCATATGGTGAACCATCAAAAATTCTTTCTGTTATTTCTCAAATAAACTTTTATCGCTTCACAAAATCGTGAACCATTCTTTTAATGTCCAGCTAAAGTACGTTTAATTCGGTAGTTATTTGGGTAGCTATTCTCTTCGGTGTTGAGTTAGCTCCAGATAGGTTGCAGACTAATTCGTTTAGTCGGTTTTCCATGAACTTCATGGTTTTCAGGCTTAGGCAATTTTTCCATTAAAACAAATATTTTTTTCAGTATCCCTCAACCTATTTTGCCAATTTAAACTAATTATCAATTGCTGCCTTAGAGACGCTTAATTTAAGAGTATTAGATTTCTTTACGGAAATCTTTTTTATCTATTCAGTTATTACACAAATTCAGAGTTTCTTATTATGTACTTGGAAGGTATAGTAAGACGTTTTAGGCGAATAAGGCGGTTGGGAGCGATATGACGAGAGAAGGCGCATTATCGTGATGTAAAAACTAAGAGTTGTCTGCCCAAAATTCTGATCCAAACGATCCATTGCGTGATGTCAACAAGATCTCTAATTGTCCATCGACGGTTTTTGAGCATCAAATCCTTAACTTCCTTGACGTGGTGTTCATCGGTAGACGCCGAAGGACGACAAGACGCGTTCATCGTTTTCAACGCGTTTTTTTGCTTTTGGACAACTTATGCCAATCAAAAACACTCGCTCTGGACAGTGCATTGTCACCAAAAGCCTTTTCCGATATTTCAAACGTTTTGGAAGCCGAAATTCCATTTTTGAAGCAAAAGTTGATGCAACTTCTTTACTGAACTCATTTTAAAAATCGAAAATTTCATTTTTTTAACTACTCAAGATATTAACACGAAATTTGACACAGATGTCTGTTAGTAGTAGAGTAGTAAGATTGTATTTCATTATGTCCTGTTCGTTCTTTTAATACGAGCTAACAAAGTAAGTGTATGCAACTGATATAGGTACTTATTTTTAAACCGTATTAAAACAGAGTACCTAATAGTTATTGAACAGTACTGTACAAGACGTAGAACATGGGTAAATTATGTATGTATTCTAGAAAATATCTACCACATATCCAAATTCAAATCATCACATTATCGAAATTTTTAATGTGTGACGAAACTGCTTTAAAAGTGAAAAAATTATTTATTTTTTGAAATTAATTATTTTCATTGAGTTAATACAATATAAATAATTATGTATTTAAGCTTTTTAGCCAAATAAATATTTATTTTTTAATTTCATTCTAGGAATAGATTCAGCTAATCAAATATTATTCAAAATTATTTATGCACTAAAATTTTCTTTACATCAAAATTAATTTAATTAAAAATTATCTACAGCACAAATAATTTTGAATAGGATACTAGTTGCTTTTATATGTAAAATACGTTAAAATTTCGCTTGCTTATTGCAATAATATTATTATTTAGACGAAATAATTTTTAATTTATAAATTATAATTCTTTTTAGTACACATATGCAAGATCTCCAAGAGGTAACACAAGAAGTTCACTACGAGAATTACCGTTCGGAACGTCTAGCAAAAGGTGTTAAGCAACATGGCATGTCGAAATCGATCAGTGGTGATAACGATCAACCACTTCCAACTAACGAAAAAGATCGTATCCTCCAAGAAAAGGAAGCTGAGCTACAACGAATGACAGAAATGCTGGCACAAATGCAGGCTAAAATTCAAGCGCAGCAATAATTTTGAAAAATTAGCGGGGAAGTGAATATATAAATATATAAATGCTTTTTGGAACTTTATAAAATCATAAAATGAAAAAGTTTATTTATATATATCTCAATTAAATTTATATATTTAGTAATTAAAATAAATTCATAGAAAGACGAGTGAGTAAAAATTTAAAAAGTTGTCACCACCTTACATACAATATAAATTTCAATTTTTATGATTTATACCAAAAATAAAAATACAAATTCTTTTAAGTGATAATAAATTAAAAGCAAAAATATGTTCTAAAAAATTAAATTTAAATAAATTTTTTGATGTTGTTTCTGTAACGTAGTAGTAGAACTTGAAAATTACAAGATAAGGAATTGTGCAAATTATTTTTTTATGTTATGTTTAAGAAAAATCGCACATAATTTTTATAATTTTTTGAGTCTATTTCTAAAGCATCGAGACAGCCCATCATAAATCCCCATCATAAATAAAGTTTAATTTTTATATACATTTATAAACACACTTACAAGATCAAATTATTTACATTTCATACATTGTATTAATTATTAATTAAGTTTATTTTTCCATTATATAATAACGATACTATACAATATATTTTGTAGTTAAAAAAAAAAAATATAAGATTCGAGGCCAAATTTATGCCTAAAGCCATGTTTTTTATTTTGTTCTATTAACTTACGTCTTACGTGTATAATTCGTTTAAGTTAATTTTTCCTTAAATTTAAAATTTGTACTTATAAACAACACACAAAACACATAAAATTTATATTGTAAAAATTATATATAAAATAATAAAAAAATATATTTTTTAAAAAATAAGACATCATTTTTGTATATTTCTGTGGCAATATGATATAAAAGAATAACTCTAAAATTCGAATTTTTCAGGAAAACGTTTTTAAAATTAAGAGTCGTCCAAAATTGTATGAGTTTTTTGAATTCTTGTTTTTTTAAATAATTATCACGGTTGTTTGTAGTTGCTGGATTATTACAAAAAGTTAATATGATATGAATTCGAATGTGGAGATTTCGAATTTGAAATAATACGTAAAAGAGTATAACTCGAGTTATTCCCTTTTATCTTATTGCCACAGATTTGTTGCATGCATTGAATTATAGCTAAATCATTTGTAGAGTGTTTTTTCCACGTTCACAACATTTTAGGGACATTTGACTCAATTAATAAAAAAAAGCGCTAAAGAAGAAATCCTTGATAAAAAACGCTAATCTAATGTGGAATAGCATATGCCGATGGATGAATGACTGATAGGTTAATCAGTCCATAGTATGCGGACTCTGGGTACGAGGTACCCTGCAGTTTTATTTAGCCTTCCTTTAGTAAAGCTGGGTGACCTACAGGCGACGTTCCTTTCCCAGAAACTCGTCCGTAAGAGAAAAATCAAAACGGAAGACGGGGCAGAGCTAGGAATATACGAGAGTGAGATAGCCCTCTCGAACTCTTTGGGTACCAATGCTACCGTCTTTCTAGCAGAAGTACATGCTTTAGTAAACATCTAGGAGGGAGAGCAATTAGCCCAGATAGTATGTATTGCGTACCGGTCGGCAGTATGATCAGGTTCATTATGAGGCTGAATATTGGCTGGACATGGTCCTTCAACTATAATAATAATAATAATCTCTCTTGCTTCAACGCGAGATCAACGTCGAGATGACCCCACCACCAAAAATTACAATACAGTCAGTGAGGATGGTATCTGCAGCGAAATGCTCAAATAAAGCGGCGATTATCTGTTCTACCGGATGTTTTAGCTCTTATCAACAATTTGGCTAGACATTTCGGAAGAGTGGAGTGGAGCTCTTATCTGTCCACTTCATAAAAACGAAGATCGGTTAAACTGCAATAATTCACTCCTATTACGATTGTCGAGTCGATCGACAATCGACGCGACTTTGTCTTGCCTTTTCCTTTTTCGTATTGTTTTTATCAAATGAAAAAACGAAAACGCAGTACAGAGTCGTGTCGATTGTCGATCGACTCGACAATTATAATAGGGGTGATTGTTGCGGTATAGCTTTGCTGAACACAGGATGAAGGTTTTGGCCAACCAATGAAATCTCGTTACTTGCCAAATGAGTTAGGCTAGCCATAGTGCATTTCCATACAACAAAATTTCCATTTTAGTATGAAAATTTGCTGTGGAACTTCGATATACTGAAAATGTCGATTGTTATTATTATATAGTGAGAATATCTTGAGTGATTAAATACCAATGTGATTTTCGTCAAAACAGATTAACTACCGATCAAATTTTTCTCCTCCAGGAGGCATGCGGCAGCATTAATGTCAAGAAACGTTTTGTCCTATCGGCTATAAGTCAAAATTGGTATCTAAATGCAAGCTTTTAATGAGCTCAATAGGCAATATGCTAAAAGAATATAAAATGTCGGTTGCCTTTAAAGTAACATCTGGAGTGTGGTATGGAGACCAAACAGCCTAAACTCTATCTTCAACCATTCATTAAAATATGTTATCTGTCAACTCAATATAGCAGCAATACAGCGCAGGTCCTGTATTATAAATGAACCACGCTACTAGTGTACACTGATGATCATCTCATCTCCCTGAAATAGGTCCTTCTCCCGTTAAAATTACCAACTCAACAAATTGGCTTCAGATCAACGAAGTGAAGACCAAATACCGCGAGAAGGCAAACATGCATAGCTTCATTTCAGGAGACACAATCTGAGAAGGTGAAAGCGATAAAATATCTATAGGATCGCTGTACAAAAGTACATTCCTGTGAACATTTCATTGAGTGTGAAATGAAAAAATTTTTTGCAATAAAGTGCCGCAAGATCGACTGCGTTAGATTGACATAAGAGATGTGACTGTGTTTTTATTACGTCGTAGAAAATTGCGATGCACGCGAGACAAGAGGATTCTCAAATGCCTAGGTCAAAGTGTAAACGTAAGTTAATTAGGTTATTTTAATTTAAAAACCGACCTTATTAGATTTTATACTCGCAATTTAGAAGAAATTGACTCAACAGCAGTCACACATTATAATTAGGTACCATAAATACCAGAACACGAAAAAATAAATGAACAGTATTGTCAAAATTTAAGTTTAAGTTATGCTGTCAAAGTAATCACGTAAGGCAATATTGCAATTAGTTCTAAACTGTGACAAAGACGTTTCAAAAAGATTCAAATCTCTGAACTGAAGTACAATAAGTGGTAAGCTTCCAAACGGTTTATTGGAGCAAACAGACCAAGATTTGTTCTAGCTGATTGTTGAAGCAATTGTTGATGTAAATATAAGCCCGCGCATAAAAATTAATTTTAGATAATAACGTAGTGTCAAGGAGGTTGTTGAGTATTTTAAACAATAGGTAATCATCAAGTAGAACCCTCATGTTATGAAGTGATATTATGTTAAGCTTTCCACAGCGTATTTCATAACACATGTGTTACGTTGAAGGCACGTACCTAAAACATAGAAATTTCGTAAATCTTCTTTGAACACTCTCAATCCGGTTACTATAATCACTGTAGTAAGGATTACAAACCTATCATAAATATTCAATGTTTGTTCTTATAATGTTAGTAAATAGCAGCACTAGGTTTGATGAATCCTTGTAGTCTGCCTCGCCTAAAAATAAAGTCTAACAATTTGCAGGATTTACGGCACATTAATTTGGAGTCAAAAACGACACCAAGATCTTTCACCGTATTAACTCTAGACAAAGTCGTACCACAAATGTTAAAAGAATAGTTGACTATGTTAAATTTCCTAGTATAAGACATACAGATACATTTGCTTAAGTTAAGCGGTAGCTGGTTGGCGATACTCCAGTCATAAACAGAGTTTAAATCAGCCTGCAGAACGTCAAAGTCACAGGCTGTATTAATAACTCTGAAGATCTTTAAATCATCTGCATAAAGTAAAAATCTAGACTTTATTACCTTTGAGATATCATTTATGAATATGATGACGAGCAAGGGACCTAAGATGACTCCTGCAATACTCCAGACGGAGCTACAAAGGAATATGAGAGTATATATCATTGAATCTATGGTGGTATGTTAAAGGCCACCAGAGTATGTAATAAGATCGAATGGCACACCTTATCGAATGCTTAAAAATTTATGTATATACAATCCAATTGGCCGTTACCATATACTGTTTTGAAAGCAATGTCACAAAACTCAGTAAGGTTGCGTAACAATATTATTTTTCAAAAACTTTGGAAAGCGAGTTTAACATGGATATATATGTTAGCAGGTCTATTATAGTTCTCAATATTAGCTCTGTCCCCATTCTTATGGATCGGCAGTAAAAATGATTCTTTCCATTTTGACGGAAAGTAAGAATGATTCACAGACAAATTGTAAAGTAACGTAATTGGAACAACAATCACGACCTTTAGATTCTTCAAAAATAGATTCGGTAATTGATCACGATCAGCACCTTTATTAGAATCCAGCGATCCCAGTACAGCCAAAACCTCAGATTCAGAAATTTAAGTTTCATGAGTATTGCTATAAACATTGTTGTACAAATTATTGTCTTTCACATAAACTGATCGAAATTGCTTAGCAAAAGGAGTACATATTTCAGTCTGCTTGCTCGTAGCCCGTGAATGAAAGAACATGTTCTTTGGGAACTGAGCCTTAGTTATAAATGATTTTTGGTGCTGCCAGAATAGTTTTGGTTCACGTTTTATGCTATTTTCAATATGAAATATGTAACAATTTTAGCATTTCTAATTTCAAGTTTAACTTTTTTCCTATAGTTAGAAAACATAATGTAATCATGCTGAGATCCATAGGTATTAAAGCGAAAATGGGATTTTTCCTTAGCTTTAATAAGAGAAATTAGATAATAAGAATACCAACAAGGGGATTTACTGCTTTCCTTTTTAATACTAATCGAGCATTTACCTGTTAAAGAGAATACCTTATTTACTGTAGAAAATATCAACTGCACTATCTACTAACAAGTTATCAAATAGTGATTCCCAATTAATGCAGGCTAGATCATTAGCCAAATTAACATAATTTAGTTTATAAAAGTTTATTTGCTGAGTCGTAAACGAACAGACCATTCTAACAATATTTAATGTAATTGTGCCAACAAAAGTTGGATGATAAGTATTAAGTAAGTAAATAGGTTGATCTTGTTAGTTCCACACAATCGATGAGAGACTAAAGTCCCCCACCACAATGAATTTGGTATTAACATTAAATATATTAACCAATTGTTCTAATTGATCAAAAAATAATTTGTAATAATTAAACAAAATATGTACTTATATGTTAAAGTACACTGCACAAATAATAACCGTAGCCCCATTTTTAAGATTCAGTTTAATCCAAACATCGTTGATGACATAACAATAGATCGATTATTTGACAGCCAAAATATGTCAAATTTTTTTGAGTGTTAAGGAAAACAAACAGCAGTTTATATGAAGCTAACTTAAAATGTTTGAAAATAACTTAATTTTAATAAAAATAACCACACAAAAAACTCAAACGGCACAAGATTAAACCTAAAGAATACGAATTTGCCTTCTTTTTATGTTTTAATTTTTCACACGCTTTTCACAAACAAATTTACTTGCTTATCTTAAAATGACATAAAATGAATACATTTCAATTAAATTTTTATTAAAAAATATTTATTATATGTCTGTAATTATCGAAATAAAATTGCATCTGTGCCACTTCATACAAAAAGATATGAACAATATTTTGACGTGTATTTGTTTTCCTTAACACAAAAAATCACAATGAAGTTGTCTAGCATTCAATCTATTGTCTAGACCAGCAAGCCGAACAGCATCAAAGTCTATAATCACTGTAATGAGAGTCCCCCACCATCACGTTTCTTGTGGTGTGGAAAGTTACGATCGCTATACGATACACATTGAAATTAGAATCAAATAATTCAGAAGAAGCAATAGAATCGTTTAACCACGTCTCTGTCAAGCATACTATTTCAAAGCCGCTAGGCTGCACAGCAATGTTAAATGACTGCACCTTAGTTTTCACCTTCAGTCCTCTGGTATTTTGATACTACAGTTCAGTAGACTTCATCATAACGCAAATCAATCAAAGTTAAAAATCTGAAGAACAAATCAAAAAAAAGTATATATTAGATAGAAAATAATAAGTTGCTAATATTGAAGATTAATTATATCCGCACGAGTTGATAGAATAGTTGGTCGGTCTGACTCAGACTCTTTGCAGTATACACTACCGAGCAACTGAATCGACTAGACCATCAAAACGCATATTTTTTTAAAACGGCTGGATCGATTTTCGAAAAACAACCTTCTTTTGACAGCCTAGTATTTTATGTTTTCAAGGATACCTTTATCATTAAAATCCATACAGTACTTTTCAAATTAAAGCAGTCTTAGCAAAATGCGATGCTTCGGTGAAAACAATTGGCGTGATGCAATCTCCTGTATAATGCTACGTTGACCGATATTTGTCGTCACTTATGAGTCATATGTACGTTGACCTGAACAAATCTCTACCAGTTTAATTCATTATTTTCTTAAAATCATGGATATCACTCCAGAAAAATCCGCACAAATTGTTGCTTTATTGCAAGAAGGACGCAATCAACAAGAAGTCGCTCGTCAGCTTAACATGAGCCAATCTGCTGTCTCAAGAGTATTCAGAAGGTTTCAGGAAACTGGTACCTTCAATCGAAGACCACAAACCAGCCGGTTTCGGTGTACATCAGAGAGGGACGATCGATTTATCGTCCTAACTTCACTGCGAAATCGCCATCTCACGGGCGTCGATGTGCAGCAGGAGCTAAGACAAGTTCAAGATGTAGCTGTTAGTCAATGGACAGTAAGAAGACGCTTAAAGGAATCCAACCTCACTCCAAGACGGCCCGCTAGAGGCCTAAAATTGACAACACGCCACCGCAAACAGCGACTCGAATTTGCTCGCGAACACATCAATTGGAGCATCGAGCAATGGACGTCCGTTCTATTTACTGACGAGTGCAGAATATGTCTCCATGGTAGTGATATGAGAGACCGTGTCTACCAGCGTCCAGGAGAGCGATTTTCGCAGTGCTGTTTTGCTGAAACAGTCTCATACGGCGGCGGTTCGTGTATGGTGTGGGCTGGCATATCGATTGAGGGAAAAACAGATCTTGTTTTCGTACCTGGTGGAGGCCGTGAAGGAGGTCTGATCGCTGAACGATATATCGAGGGCATTCTCTTGGATCATGTAGTGCCCTATGCAGGATATATAGGGGAAGATTTCATATTGATGCATGCAATGCCCGGTGTCACACAGCTCGAACCACTCGACAGTTCTTGGATGAGGTCGGACTCGAGACGATGAGATGGCCAGCACTCAGTTCAGATATGAATCCAATTGAGCATTTATGGAACGAACTAAAACGGAGGGTCCGAGCTAGAAATCCGGTACCATCTAACATCAGTGACCTGAAGATTGCGTTAGAGGAGGAGTGGGGTGCGATCCCCCAAGTATTTGTCAAAACCTTAATAAGGTCAATGGGGAACCGCATGTGAACCGTTGTAGACGCAAGGGGGGGCCATACTTATTATTAACCAATAAAATTATTTTTGTTTTGCTTGAGTTTTTTGTTGTAATTTAATTTTAAACACCCCCAATATTTCTTGCTTAATCATCAATTTTGGTTGCGTTTTCATTTAAAATTCATTACAGAAAAAAGTACTAAACCAATTTTCATAAAAATAGTGTCATTTTAAAGCAAAAATATCAGGCTTTCAAAAAAATAATGTCTTATGAAAATCGGTTTGACCGTTCTAACAAAAATCGCCCTTATGTGAGCGCTTAAGGTTTTAGTCGATTCAGTTGCTCGGGAGTGTATATTGTCATGTGATGCCCAAATGTACTCCTATTTATAATTTATTAAATTCCCCTCAATTGTTTTGCAGCAGTTTTAGCAAACGCACATTTCCTGATAAAAACTGCAGAAAATGTTTAAATCGCTGCCATATTGGAAAGTTCGCGCGAGAAAACAATTTTTTGCAATTTTTATTAGGAAATTTGCGTTTGCTAAAAAAATTGTCAATGATGTTACAATCGAAATCGTTTACTTATAATTTTTCAAGTGACTAGTGGTGGTCAGGCTGCTGTGCATGCAGGGGGATAAACACAAGACTCGCTTCATGTGCCGTAACTGCATGCAACTTCAGCAAGTGCTCACACTGCCTCTTCGTGGCGGCCACTAGAAACTACTCTGTTAAAGGAGTAGGCTAAAGTGTGAGGGCTGTGGTCCTTCTACAGGAGGTTGGCGTTGGGTTAACAGCCCAACCTGTAAAAAATTTTTTGTTACGTAACCTCAACATGAGCCTCGGATATTTTTGGATTCACAACAACGACCTCGGACACGATATAAGGACAACGATTTTAAATTTGGAACATGGAACGTACTCAGCCTAAACCGCCCGGAGAGCCTCCATCAACTCTTCGAACAAGCATCTACGTATAAGCTCGACCTCGTAGCGCTACAGGAAACAAGACTAATCGGCAATGACATCACCGATTATAGTCGCTTCGGACTAACCCTCTGTCATAGCAATAACATGGATAAACATGAATTGGACGTTGGTTTCTTGATTAACAATCGATGCCGTCAATTTGTGACTGATTTCATGCCTGTCAGTAATCGGATTTGTACACTCAGGTTTCATGGACGTCACTTTAACATCACATTTGTGAACATTCATGCCCCCACCGAGGAGAAGCCTGATCAAATCAAAGACGCTTTCTACGACCAGCTCGAAACCGTCCTGAGCAAAATTCCGCAACATGACATTAAAATTGTTTTGGGTGACTTCAATGCTCAAATTGGCAGTGCTGGCAGTACATATCGAAGCACTATCGGCCCAAACTCCTTGCACCATACATCAAACAACAACGGGATGCGCACCATCGAGCTAGCTTTACTGTACAACTTGGTGGTTGCCAGCACATACTTCCCACATAAGCGCATTCATAAAGCCACATGGAAATCAAACGACGGAACAACGGTCAACCAAATCGACCACATCCTCTTGTCCAAGAGACATTTTTCTAGCCTTAAAAACATCAAAACTAAACGTGGAGCTAACATTGATTCAGACCATTTCCTGGTAGTTGCAGAATTAAAATTTCGTTTATCAACCACATATAATCATCGCTTCCAGCGCATCACTCGTTGGAACACTGCGGCATTGAACGACCAAGTTACCAGAACCACCTTCGGGATGACTGTATCAGAAATCTTGGAAAATAAACCACTTCCTGACTCCGTTCAAGAACAGTGGGACATTATCAAAACGGCGGTAACCGATGCCTCAAAGTCCACCATAGGCCAAAATCCGTCAAGGCCCAAAAATCTCTGGATTGATGATGATTGTATTGGTGCTATTCGGGAAAAAGATCGCGCACGACAACGAGATCTATCGCAAAGAACAAGGCAATCCCATAACGCCTACATGACTGCGAGGAGAATCGCTAATCGGCTATGTAGACGGAATAACGGGAATGGCATGAACAACAGGCGCGCAACATCCAAAATTCTAGCCTGAGAGATAGATATCGTTACATAAGAGAATTAGCTACGGACTTTCATCCACGTAGCAGCGCTATTCGCAACAAATCCGGTGAGTTGGAAATGGACACTAAAACCGTCCTCGAAGTGTGGCGAAATTACTTCTCCTCGCTTTTAAATAAACAGGCACCACCTCCCGAGCAACAACCTCTCTTGCTTCAACGCGATATTAACGTCGAGATGACACCACCACCTCCTCCATCATATGATGAAGTGCGGAACGTGATATCGCAGATGAAAAATTACAAGACACCTGGTGAGGATGGTATCTGCAACGAAATGCTTAAATATGGCGGTGACTATCTGTACTGCCGCATGTTTGAGCTAATATCAACAATTTGGTCTAGAGAAGAAATCCCAGTAGAGTGGAAGACGGCTCTTATATGTCCACTTCATAAAAAGGGAGATCGATTGAACTGCAACAACTATCGCGGTATAGCTTTGCTGAACACAGGCTACAAGGTTTTGGCCAACGTAGTTGCAGTAAAGTTATCAACTTACAGCGAGAGGATCTTGGGTGATTATCAATGTGGTTTTCGTCCAAATAGATCAACGACCGATCAAACTTTTACGCTGAGGATTTTGCTGGAGAAATGCTATGAAAAGGACATCCCTGTACACAGTCTATTCATAGACTTTCAACAGGCGTACGACAGCATTAAGAGGAATACGTTATGGAACGTATTGTCCTACCTGGGCATACCGTCAAAATTGGTTTCAATGTGCCAGCTTTTAATGGATGGCTCACTATGTAAGGTGCTAATAGAAGGGAAAATTTCGGATGCCTTTGAGATAACATCTGGAGTGCGGCAAGGAGACCCAATAGCTCAAACTCTTTTCAACCTGTCATTAGAGTATGTCATTCGTCAGCTCAATATGGCCCAGCGTAGCTGCCTGTATTATAAATCAACCCAGCTATTAGCATACGCTGACGATATTTGCATTCTGGGTCGCAACATCATATCCCTAAAAGGAGTCCTCCTCCCATTGGAATTAACAGCCCAACAAATAGGCCTTCAGATCAACGAAGCGAAGACCAAATACATGGTGACCGCGAGAAGGCAGACTCGTGGGGACTTCATTTCAGGAGACACTCAATATGAAAAGGTGAATGAGTTCAAATATCTAGGATCGCTGATCACTGAGCATAACTCCGTTTCTGTGGACATTTCATCGAGGATCGCAGCAGGGTACCGAGCATTTTACGCCAATATAAAAATTTTCAAGTCTCCTCATATATCGCGCAAAATAAAATTGGACATCTACAAGGCGCTGATAAGACCAGTTATCACCTTTGGTTGTGAGTCTTGGACGCTGACAGCACAAAACATCCAGAAAATCGCTGTAACTGAGCGTAAGATCATAAGAAGAATTCTCGGTCCTATTAAAGAAGGAGCCACGTACAGAATGCGAATGAATCACGAGATCAGAAATGATCTCGATAAAGTTGACATCATTGGATTCATAAAATCGTCAAGGCTAAGATGGCTTGGGCACGTACTTCGTTCACAAAATCGGACCACCAAACAGGCCTTGGAGTCGGCACCAACGAAAGTAGGACCTCGTGGGAGACCACCTACCCGATGGATGGACGACGTTGAAGGGACCTAAACACACTCGGTCACCGTGTCTGGCGTTCTCTTGTGGCGGATCGAATTATTTGGAGGAGCATCGTTGAGGCGGCCAAATCCCTTCATGGGATGTAGCGCCAGCGGAAGAAGAAGAAGAAGTATATTGTCATGTGATGCCCAAATGTACTCCTATTTATAATTTATTAAATTCCCCTCCATTGTTTTGCAGCAGTTTTAGCAAACGCACATTTCCTGATAAAAACTGCAGAAAATGTTTAAATCGCTGCCATATTGGAAAGTTCGCGCGAGAAACACTTTTTTGCAATTTTTATTAGGAAATTTGCGTTTGCTAAAAATATTGTCAATGATGTTACAATCGAAATCGTTTACTTATAATTTTTCAAGTGACTAGTAAATATTTTACCATGTAATTGAAGAGAAATCGGTAAATCATTTTACTCGTAAGAGCAAAATCGCGATTCATGTGAAAAGGCCATTAGATTTAACTTTAGACACGCTTCTCTTCGGACAACGTAGTAAAAATTATGAGCGTAGGGGAATATTTTTCAAATAAATGTCAAATATTTGTACTTACAAATATTTAGCGTAGGATTCGAAAACAAATCAAACAACTATAAATTTATGAATGAACGTAAAGGTGAATAACAAAACTAATATTGTGTAGCAAAATAATAACAAAACTATTTTATTCGCAGAATAATCTCCATCAATATACGCTGTTGTCACGCCAATCCTATCAAAACAAAAACATCACCACAGAGTAATTTCTTAAAACAGGTTATTAGTCATTGGTGTGACATTTTTCATTTGTTTTGACGCTGCTCTAATGCGCTAACCAAAATTCAAAAACAACCAAAACAAAACTCGAACTGTAAACAATTTCAAGATACATATTTTATCTTTAAAATAAAAAACAATAACAAATATCATTTTGTTGACATACATAATATTTGTTTGTTGATTAAAAACCGTTTGATCATTCATTAATCATTACCATAGACAATATTTTTGTGAACAATTTATTTTTGTTGATGCCAATAAAATTCTGCTATCATGAATGACGTTTTGAAAATTTTTACGTAATGTCGCTTCTGGTTATAAATATTTTGTGACTTTAACTCGACCTTGATGACAGAATGTAGAACACAGAATGAAAATGAAACACGAAGATGTTAATCTATTATTGTGATTTGTGACAGCTTTGCTGTGAAAATACATATTTTTCATTATGCATGTTTAATAAAAAAAAAAACTTTGTAATTTATATGTACAAATAAATTTTGCATATGTTATAAAGATGGCAAAAATCCATTTTTATTTTGATACGCTGTGGCTTTTATCACTTTTTTATTAAACGATTAAAAACAATATTTGTTTTTAATTAAATAATTTAATTAAATAATTAAAGAAGAATTTTCTTGTAGTGATAATTTTTAAAATTTTTTTATATAATTTATGGAAAACCGTTTTGGAAATTCTTCCTTATCAGTTCCTTCAATAAACTACATAATTAGTAATTTAATTATGTACAATATAGTATATTCCTGTTTCCATCACTGTATAATATCTTTTAAAAAATTTTGTTGGTTTTGAAATTGATTGTCATTAAGTAATACCGGATTGTTACGATTCCTGTATATTTCCAATTCCTCTAGACTAGACGGTTCATATTGTTGCCTTTATGCATTTTATGTAAAATTTGCATGTTGTTGTTTATATCAGTGTATATATGTTTTTCATTGATAATGTGGAGATCAAAATTAGAGTTGATGTTTTTATTTTGGTTTGTTTTGTTGCGTGCGTTCCTTATTTCCTGCGTGTGTTCGGCAAATCTCGTTGCGAATGATCGGCCAGTCTGTCCGATATAAAATTTCTCACAATCTATTGCATGTTAGTTTATAAATGCTACAGTCAAGCTCGGTGTTATTGTTGTATTGTAAATTATAAATTATAATTAAACTAAAATAAAGTTTTAACAAATTAACCGATAACGTATTTAACCCTTAAATGACACACTTAAGAAAAATCACATAAATACCACACTGGGGTCTTTTAGACCCCAGCATGAAAATTGCCTATTATTTCTTGAATTTTTCTATATTTAGCTTTGAAATCTTTTTCCAATATAGTTTAAAGCTTACTAAAGGAGGTCAAATTATTACATTTATGAAATTTTAATTTTATGATACCAAAAAAAGAAAGGTTTTTGAAAAAAATAAGAAAATGGCTTGTTTTACATAAAATAACCGTATTTTTTTAAATTTCAATATTTTTAGCTAAAAGTTTAGCGGTATACCTTTGAGATAGTATCTTTTTAGATAAAAATAAGTCCGATACTGAATCTTTAAAAAAAGGTATTTATTTTGCAATATCAAAGTAGAATTTTTTCTTATCGTCGAAGATGGCCGACCACGGCTCCGGCGAGCCGCTTGACGCTCTCCTACATACAAACGCTGTTGATCCAAAGTACCCTCACCCATATCTTTCTGGTCTACTTCCATGGCACTGTCTGGAGCACCACACAGCGAAATGTTGGAATCATAGTCTTTACTGTCCTCAAACACGTTATCTTGTCCTCCTGAAGATGCTTCGTCGATGGGTTCTAGCACTTCTCGGACGGTTCGGCTCTGCAGATTATACGCCATCTAATAATACGTCAAAATCAAAAGAAATATGATAAACTAAATAAATTTTAACAACGAGCGCAGTCTTACCCACGACCAAAAAGCAATAAAACAACACAAAAAACGGCAAAAACAACTTTGAAAAATTATTTCGTATATGTACAACACAAACACAAATATTTTCATTCAATTTTGATCAAATCCGATCACCTAGAGATCTTAGTCATATCACATTTTTCTTGTCTGGTCAAGGTCTATTAGTATGTCTCTGTTTCTTGAAAATCGGATAAGTACCTTTCGAATTACTTTGTTTACAGACCGATATCAGCAGCGGGGATATAAGGCATCTCTCTCGCTCTAGGTCTGCTAGAGTTGAGATGCCTACATATTACTCCGATTTTCACACAAATATACGTATATGACACACTGGGGTTCGTTGGACCCCACCGTGATTTTAGACATTTCTACACAGCTGCTAGTAGTCAACCGGCTTGCGCTGAGTACGTAAAGAGGTAGTGCAATATCTCAACTTTAGCAAGGGAGGGGACACGAGATGCATTGCCGGAGGAAACATTTAAATATGAACGATTGAAAAAGGTCTGGGGTCCATTGGACCCCATGTGTCATTTAAGGGTTAATGGGCCCAATTCTGAGTGTTCACGGTTAATAAGATGGAGAATAAAAAGCCGATAGTTTACAAAAATTATATATTTGTTTTAATTTTTTAATTTTAGTATACCGTGCACGTCTTTCTTGTTTCTCGATGCTTGCTGGAGTGAAATTATTTTTCATTATATTTTTCATCTCCTTTCTTCTTGACGTACGTTTTTCGTATATATATTAAAACCTCGTTTACATAAATAGTTAAATTCATACAATACATATTTTGATAATTATATGTAGTTTCAACACTTTCTCCTAATTACAAAATAGGTATTAAACAAAATTACTTATGCTTTACATACTAGTGCATCTTTGTGATACTTAAATTTCACTGTATTAAGCGGCTTTGTAAATATATCAGCCGTTTGTTTTTCCGTTGGACAGTGTTTAAGCTCAATCATGCCCTCAGAAATGGTATCACTTATGAAGTGATATACTACATCTATATGTTTGCTTCTACGATTAAGTTGCCCATTTTTAATAAGTTTTATGGCACTCTGATTATCTATGTTGAGTTTTATTTTTACTTCCTTTAAAGTTAATTCTTCCATAAGTGCCTTCAGATAAATAAGTTCCTTTGCGTAGTCTGCCGCTGCAATATATTCCGCCTCAGTACTTGACAAAGCAACTATTGGTTGTCTCCTGGAACACCAAGTTACTGGTCCGCCGCAGTATTTTACCACAAATCCGGTTGTGCTTTTTCTAGTTGTTAGGTCCCCCTGCGTAGTCAGAATCACAAAATGCCTCTAGCATATCTGATTGTTCGTTTGCTGAAAACGAATACCCTCCTTTCTCGTAGAATTTAGATATCTGAATATTCTTTTCACATTGGCTACATCTTGCTCTGTTGGATGTTTCATATGCCTGCTTGCAAAACTCACTGCATAAGCTATATCTGGCCGTGTTTTATTAGATAAATAGAGTAGACTCCCGATTGCCTCTCTGTATGGAAATTTATTTTTCACGCTCTCCATCTCGTTATCGTCACCCTGGTTCGTTATAGGAGTTGATGCCGGTTTAGATTGGTCCATGTTGAACTTCATCAAAATTGAATTTATATAGTTTTCCTGAGTCAATGATAAATTTTCCTCACATCTTGATATTTCTATTCCCAGGTAGCTTATTGGTTGCTCATTTGTTTCCATTTGGAATTCTTCATTTATATGGAAAAGTAGATATTTTATTTCTTCTTCATTTTCATCGATGATAATACCATCATCAACGTAGATGGCCAATAAGATAGTGCCAGTTTCATTTTAAAGATACATTGTTCTGTTTTAATTTGTAATAGCCCCATAAACACTTGTGAACCGTTTATTCCACTTTAACGGCACTTGCTTTAATCCGTATAGTACCTTTCGCAGGCGACAAATTTTGTTCCCTTCTTCTTCATATCCTTACGGAACCTGCATGTACACTTCATCATCTATCTCTCCATAGAGAAATGCTGTCTTTATATCAAAAGTTTTTATTATATAATTTCTTCGAGTAGCTACCGCTAAAATTATGCGTATCGAACACGCATTCGCAACAGGGCTAAAAGTTTCCTGGTAATCTATACCATATTCCTGTCACATCCCCTTACTACTAATCTCGCTTTGTATCTCCCATTATCTTTAATTTTGAAGAGCCATCTATTTGATAATACCTTATTACTTCCTGCTATTGACCTATCCACATATTCCCACGTTTCATTTTTGGTTAGTGAAGCTTTCTCCTCTTCTATTGCAGCCTTCCATTTCTCACTTTCTGCTCCGGTCATTGCTTCTGCATATGTCAGCAAAACATAATCATCAAAACGTTGTGGTAATTTTCTAGTCCTCTTTTCTGGTTCTTTGATCACTATCTGTTCATGTTGTTTGCATTCGTCAGGAATGGAGGTTGGTTCATCTTCTTGTATGTTAACATTATTTTCACTTTCTTCAGTATAACTCGTGATTACCCCTTTTTCCGACATTTTCTCTTCGACATTTTCGGTGCATATTACATCTCTTGCCATTATTATTCGTTGTTTTACGGGATCCCACAATCGAAAACCATTCAAACCATATCCCACAAATATGGACTTACTACTTCGACTGTCCAGTTTCTTCAGATATCCCAGGTTTTTTGTAAATGCATAGTTTCCAAAAATTTGCAGGTTTGACAAATCCGGTTTTCTTTTTGTCCATTTTTCCGCGGGTGTGCAGTCTATTGATTCTGTCGGACTTCGATTTAATAGAAATGTCGAAGTGCGAACCGCTTCTCCCCATAATTTCTTATCCAATTTTGAGTCAAATATAAGTGCTCTTGCTTTGTCCATTAAAGTTCTGTTAAGACGTTCGGCCTTCCCATTTAATTGAGGAGTATGACTTATAGTATAATCAAGTATTATACCTCGCTCTTTGCACCATGTTCTTAACCCACCCTGAATGTACTCTCCTCCATTATCACACCTTATTTTTGACACCTTCAATTTCATAAATGCTTCTATTTGGTTTACGTATTCCCTTATATACTCGAATACTTCACTTTTACTATTTAAAAGATACACCATACATTAATGGGTGTAATCATCGAGAAACGTCAAAAAATATGATTTGTTATCCCACGTTTTCGGTTCTATCGGACCACAAAGATCCGTATGAATTATAGCGGTCTCTCCGCTCTTTGTCTTTCTGTTTTAAATGGGTGCCTCGTTTGCTTCGCTTCCATACACACTTCACATGTTGACTCCAACGTATCTAAATCTCTATTTTCGATATGAAAACCTTCAACTTGTTTTACGAGCTGCCTCATATTATTGATACTAAGGTGACCTAGTTTACGATGCCATTCCATTGCTTTCGATTTCTTTTTAGTGATCAATGCTGTTTTTTGACTTTGCTTCTTCAGATAAACTGTATATAAACCGTTATTTTCTTTTATTCCCTCGAGTACTAGTTCGTCATCCTTCGTAATAAAAACCGCATCTTTTGTAAACCGCACTTCTCCTCCTTTTTCCGTTATCGCATTAACGGAAAGTAAATTTTTGGTTAAACTGGGAGCATATAACACATCATTCAGCACCAGGTTTCCGGTTTCAATTTTTTCTACTCCCAATGATTCTAAAGATTCACCTTTCTTTGCAACTGCTATATTCAATTCCTGCATTTTCATATCCCGGATCAAATTATCATTATTTGTCAAATGAGACGAGCAGCCCGAGTCCACAACAAACTCATCTACACCATACATTGGATTTTCTCGCACTAGAAACACGACTTTTTCACCCGACGATTTTTTTGATTCTTTTCTTGTAGTTTTGATTTGACGATTTTTTCATGCACGATTTAGCGTAATGTCCATAGGTATTGCATCTAACACTTTATATTTACTTTATTTGCCGATGATTTATTTTTCGGACAAAACCGACTTATATGCCCTGTATTATTGCACGTATAACATTTTTTTTCTGATGAATTAAACGCCACTGCTCTTTCACACTCGACTATTTTTTTTCTTGATTCTTCGGATAAGAGCCTGGCTGTCAGTGTGTTTAACGTTTTTTCTTCTAACGGTGTAGACTCCCATGCGGTACTAAAATGTCTATAGCTTTCAGGTAATATGGCGAGAATTTTGGACATTACCATTGTTTCATCTATTGGTTTGTTTAAATTATTAAGTCTGTACGCCATATTTTCTAATTTACTTATATTCGTCGAAATATCACCATCTTTTTCGTATTTATATATAAAAAACTGCTGTAGTAGGTTGCATTTTTCCTGATCCGTATTCTTTTGGAATAACGCTGATAATTTTTCAAACATTTCACTCGAGGTTTTACAATTTATTATATGCATTAACAGTTTTTTTTCGATCGTTGTTACAATAATTTTTTGAGCTCGTGCATCCTTTTTATTCCACGCGATTTTTTCATCTGGTTTGTCACATCTTTCGAATTTGGAATCTCCATTATCCACATCAAATAAACCATGGGCTTTACATAAAATAGTCACTTGAAATTTCCAAATTTGGAAAGTTTCACTATCAACCAATTTTTCAATTTTTATTTCGTCGATTATATCCGCCATCTTGTCCCCGTACCCGTACTCCAATTTTATTTTTATCATTTTTATTATTTCCTGAGATCTGGGCCCATAACCTGTTCACGGTTAATAAGATGGAGAATAAAAAGCCGATAGTTTACAAAAATTATATATTTGTTTTATTTTTTTTAATTTTAATATACACGCACTTCTTTCTTGTTTCTTGATGCTTGCTGGAGTGAAATTATTTTTCATTATATTTTTCATCTCCTTTCTTCTTGACATCTAGTACGTTTTTCGTATATATATTAAAACCTCGTTTACATAAATAGTTGAATTCATACAATACATATTTTGATAATTATAGTTTCAACACTGAGTTCAAATCAAAAATTTTATGTTATGTTATGTTATTTTTGTATTTTTAATACAAATTCAAAATATAAAGGGCTGACACCTCACGAGGAGATCAAAACTTCGGTCTTTAGTGACTTCAATGGGGATAGCATTCACATGTATCATAAAGTTGGTGTGACAGTTTTGACGGTATTGATTTCTGTTTTAATCAACATTTATTTACTTATACAACAACAGTCAAAGAGGTCAAAAGCTTCAGTAACATGGGTACAGGCATCCAATTTAACACGAAAAATCGTATTCTAGAACTTTATACCGAAAGTAGTATACAAAATTATACTGATATTTCCAACCGTGTAACTGGCCATATTCCAGAATTTTATCCAAAAATCATTTTATAATCACATTTACAACGCACATGTCAAATTTCATTATAATCGGTTAAGGAATAGCCAAGTTCTATCCTTCTTGGCCATATTACAGAGCTTCATTTAAAAATCATTTTAACATCCCATTTCCAACACACATATCAAATTTCATCTTAATCCGTTGAGATTTACCTGTAACCAACAAAGTAACAATATCAACATTTGCCGATGATACGGCCATCCTGGTGTCACACAATAATCCCGAAATTGCCTCAAAGGAGTTGCAGAATCATTTAAACAAAATCGCGGACTGGCTAAAGACGTGGCGAATAAAAGTGAACGAAAACAAATCAACTCACATCACATTCACGCTGAACAAACGCACCTGCCCACCAGTGAAATTAAACAATACAAATATTCCTCGACAAACGAAGGTCAAATACTTAGGTTTGCACCTGGATAGAAGGTTAACGTGGAAAACCCATATTGAAACTAAGCGCAACCAAATAAAACTGACATTTGCCAAAATGTATTGGCTAATGGGAAGGAAATCTCAGTTGTCATTAGCCAATAAAGTTTTACTGTACAAAGCGATTATCAAACCCATATGGACATATGGTATTCAGTTATGGGGATCCACCAGCGCTTCAAACAGAGAGCTCCTGCAACGAACTCAAGCGAAAATACTTCGAAGTATTACTAATGCTCCGTGGTACATTCGAAATAGTAATATACATGATGACCTTGGGATTAAAACCATTAAAGAAACAATTAAAGAATTCAGTTCTAAATATTATTCAAAACTAGAAGCGCATCCCAACGAATTGGCCAGGGATATATTAAAACAGCCACGATTTAGGCGACTGAAAAGAACAGATCCACTCGGACTGAAGAACCTGTGAACCTGTAAATTTATTAAATGTTGATGTTATACATATGTATGTATAAGTATAATCTAAATTAATTAAATTGTGAGCACCAACAATAAGTATTAACATTGGTTAAGACTTAAAATATGTAATAATTTTAGCTTAAGATTTGATTACTTCTTGTTAGTTTCTTATGTAGAAAGATTCAAGAATAAAGCCATTGGCAGCATTTAAAAAAAAAAAAAAAAAAAAAAATCCGTTGAGAAATAGCCAAGTTCCATTATACTTACCCATATTCCAGAACTATGTCCAAACAACATTTTAGATTCCCATTTCCAACACACACATCAAATTTCATAATAATCGGTTGATAAAGGGCAAGTTCCATCATATAAAAAATTTGTTAACTACTCACTACATCCTAATCCAACCCCAACTCAACTTCAATTCAACTTCAACTCAACCCGCAAATTGACCCCTAACTTAACCTTCAAATCAATTTCAAATTCAATGCCCAATTCAATAATCAAACCAGCATATTTAAAAAAATCATAAATATTTATAAAACCAGGTATTTTAGGTCAATTCGTGTGGCAGGTAGCTCACCATCTTGACGTACAGTCTCCAAAAGCTTTCCAAATCTCCACCTTGACCATAGAAACCAGACAGATGGACGGACATTTTTTTTTTCTGCTTTTTCAGACTCAGGGACTTCCAAAATGTTACGAAAAGTGGTTTTGGACCAACCAAATTTTTCGTCATTTTTGACAGGATTTCAATACTTTGGTCTTTTTAGACCGAAGTATTAGGAAGCGTGCGGGAAATAAAATAACATAACATGAATTGCATCGTTCCAGGATCGGGCCCAATGATAGTTGATAGTTATTCAGGATACGTAGATTTTGAAAAGATGATAGATTCTAGTTCCATGCAAATTATAATTAATGATTGTAGAGACCCGATTTAAGTAGCATACACATTATCATTTTAAATGGCATCATTTAAAATGACGAAAAATTACAAGTCTTTTTGATGTTCTGCATTTAGTACATCGTTTAAATGATATTTCATCATTTAAACCGACATACTATCATTTAAAATGTCATTTACAAAAAAATTATCATTTAAAATGATAATGTGTATATGCTACTTAAGAACGAAATTTTCTTAAAAATGTTTTCACCAAACTATAACTGGGAGATTCCCAATCATAAGCAAATTAACCCTCAATCCATGAAGGATTGAAGGTATTTTAGTTAGACACCTTAATTCCATGAATCAGGGTCGTTTTTGCCTTTGCGCTATAAAATCAACAATTATTAATAATCAAATCTAAATAATTCATGGATTATCTTTAGGCATCCTTATTCAAGAAACAATAGTTCTTTTGTCCGGAAAAAACTAATGGGCCCGATTCTGGAATGATAAAATCCATGTTATGTTATTTTTTCCCCCCGCTTCCTATTTGATTTTGTATTGAAAAAACAAAAATAACAAGCAACCTTCGGAAAAACTAGGTACCTTTCGGAGTTCTTATGTACATATTATGTTCTGACGCATCAACTAGCAAACCGTATAACATTTGTCTTAGCAGCCCCCCGAATGATGAGGAAATATTCGAAGCTAATACCCAGTCGAAGATAAGGAATCAACAAGCAGTACGAGGTTCTAATGTTTTGCCAGATATTGTTATCAAAACTGTATCACATAAATTTTAGATTCATCTATCCAGAATAGATCCTCAACGTCATGATATTTTAGCTATGGCTAATAAGTGTTTGGGAAGAAGTTTCTACCATGTTGGGAAGATTCCCAAAACGAATAAAATTCAGTATCTCGAATACTTTTGTTTTAAGTTGGGGATAAATGAAGATCTCAAGGTCAAGGCTTTAAGTTCGGAAACCTGGCCAACTGGTAGCTTACAAAATGCTGCGAATTTTATTCTAAATTCGATGCAGCTCGAAAAGAATTTTAAATTTTAAATTGGTTCCTATATAATAACTACATTTTTGACGATTTGACGTTCAATCCAAGAAAATTCTGGAATTTCCTAAATAGTAAAAGCAAGGTAAGCAGTTGGGTTTCCTTCACCGATGAAGTGTATCATTATACGTTGGATACTGAAGCAACTCACACAATTGTCCGGGAAGACTTGATCAGAGGAGCTGTGCAGCTAGCTGCTTGATTGATTAATTTTGCATGTACGACCAAGCATTTAGCAGGATCTCCCGGTAATTCTAAGAATTATTGACGCCGAGCCCACCGTACACCCTCTTTTACATTTACTTGGAAGGATTGGAGAGGATTGAGATCGACCTAGTTACAAACACCTTGGCGGTCAATTGTTAGTAGTTATTTACATTTTTTTCTAATAATTACTTTACTACATTTTTTCTAAAAACTTCTTCTCATCCTTGGCATCCTAAAGTCAATATGTATTAATTAGTTATCAATTACCCCTTATATATTTTCCACCACCTTACTTCCTTCGGCAGTTTTTAATTGATTGCTTGATTTTTAAATAACTAATCATACTCTCAACCAATTAAGTTAAATTTAAGTATAATTTAATTTCTATAAACCTGTTACGAATTAATTTTTAAGTGCTACAAACAACCTTGGCTGCTTCAGCTTCCAGAACCCGCCTCCGGACCTTTGTTATTGCAAAATGATTAAGCGCTGTCTAAATCTAATTATTAACTAACTATATCTAACTTTAATTTTGTAGTAACAAGTGCATTCTGAAATAACATTTATTAGTTTGCTGGGTCCGATTTCTGGTCTCTTCTGAAAATCGTAATTATTATTAATTTAAATCCCACTTAAGGGTTATAAAACAGTAGTTGAGAGCGACCTAATATAATAAATATAATTAGTCTAAGCTATTTATTAAAAGGATTTCCGCCATACTGGTCGCTGTCGCAACTAGAAACTACAGTTTAGCCCAAACTACTATTGTAAATCAAGCATTTCCGCAAACCTGCCACTAAGATTATAGAAGTTTTTGGATGGACGCTTTTCTGTAATGAACTACAATTAATGTCACCAGTGACCAAAATCAAAATGAAAATACGTTAATTAGTTTCTGAAGTATGAAATCCGAACTGAATTGCGGCTGAAGGCAAAAAATTAAAGCAACTCAATCCGTTGGTTGCTTAATGTTTCCGGAAATTCGGTCATGTTTCTCACGTGTTTCTAATCTAAAACAAATTTATCGATTATTTTATTACAGCATCATATTTAATAACCAACTGGTTCGTTTCCTATTCTATGTGATTTAAATCTTAATTTATTTCAAAATTAATTATTAATTTAAAAATCAGCTCGTAACTCCATAAAAATAAATTAAATTAGGCATATCTAAATTGTCAAGACAGCAAATTAATCACTAAATTTGACAAGGCTTAAAATAATAACCTGCACGGATTATAGTGTTGTGTTCAGCAGAAATCGACACTGCAGTAACCCTCCATCGGGACAAGCCAAACACCTCTAATCAACCCTACACCATTCAATCAATTACATATCAGATATCACGAGTGCGCATATGTCAGCACTACGAGTTTCGAGCTATCAGAAGTTACGACAACGCGATTATGCGCAAGACATTGCGAGTCTCGCAATTGAGATTCCCTTGCTGCAGCATATTTCGAGCTCTCGAAACTCGCAATTCACAATACGAGAGAATAATCGCACCCCACACATGTCTACAAACGACAATTTGTTCACGACACACTTCACTAAATCCATCCAAAACTTTGTACAACATTGCTTCAATTCAATTTGATTATATTTTACTTATTTACATTATGTGAATCTTATCTAATGAACAAAGAACGACACAACGTATACTCACTCGCTCTCGGACTTGATCCGCAATCAGGTGCACTTCCAGCCTATGCCCGCCACGCCCCAAATGAATAACTGAACCGGGTCCAGTACAATTTCAATGTACGCCTTCCAGATTGTTAAACGCTCCCGGACAATTCACACCCAGCACCTAATTAACCTTTTAATCAACAGAACACTTTTTTTTTTAATAAATTTAATTTAAATTAATTTTTTGAGGAAAATAAAAAACAAAACACAAGACCGTTTGCCGCGAAAGTCATGGCCAACCACTTGATAATGATATCAGCCAATTATAATGTGAAAAAAGTGCTTTCACGATATTCAAACGTTTAGAGAATGTAAAAGTGGAGTAGAACATAACAGTAGAAAAGGTCACCTTAAGGCGATTCAACTAAGCCCAAAACCAGCGCTACAATGTATAAAACATGGCAAAAAAAGCGGAGGATGTATAGTTTAAGTGAATAGTTGCGTAATAGTTGTAAATTCGCTTTTGTTCACAAGATATTTATCATTTAACAACACATAACGTACAAATCTCTATCTGTTTGAGTCTACCATTTTTGTTTTTAAAATTAACTAGCTCGTTGCAAGGTACTGGAAATATGTGAATCAATTCTCAACCCTAATACATAATCAGTTTGAAATAACCAGAATATTGTATTAAATGTAACTGCAGATTACCCGGTTATCTAACAAAGTATGTATACTGACTGTACAGGCAGACAGTCTCCACGAGAGAATTCATAAAATAAAATTCAAAGATTAAAATTATATTATGTCATTCTAATGATATAACTGTCTTAATCTTGGAGTATAGCAAATTGATTAGTTTGAATCACAAATATGAAGTTAATGATTTAATTTCTTTCATCCTTTAGTTTATTATCTTTACTGTGCGCCACTTTTGTTTAACTGTAATGATCTTGACCTACTATCTCATCAAATTGCATACTTGTGTAAAATTGCAGTTGATTGATCGCTATAATTGCAAAGTGTGTAACTAAAAAAAACCGTAAGTTAAAATAATACAAGTTTGCATTTGAATTCACGTGCGCATAATGGAAAACGTAAGCGTAATGTTCGGAAATGACTGATTAAACCGGTTTGCTTAACAATAATATATATTTCGTATAAAAATTAACTGATTACATTAAAAAAATAATAAACAACATTTAAAAACTAATTAATAATTATGTATGTGCAACATGCACTTTTTGAGCTCGCCCTGATGGATCAGCTGAACATCCCCAGTCCGTTCGAGGTTCCCATTTCATTACAGTTTTTGCGTATTCCTCACCTGGGAACATATTCTCATACAGTTTTCGATAGTAATATGCCTCTTTTGTTGCCGGTGTATTGAATTTGAAGGTGTTCTCCGCGTTTAACATGTCTTCATCGGTAACATGTGATCCAGCATAAGATCGAATTGTGTCAATCCAATCGTAACCTACGCCATCGGAGAATTGTTCTTTTTGGCGCCACAGCACTTCGTGCGGTAGATAGTTGTCGTTGAATGCTGCTCGTAGAATATATTTCTCGATTTCTACTCCCAATTTATTTAATTTTCCCGGAACTCGATCTTCTGGTGCAATATTCATTGCGTAATTTACAAATTCTGTATCTAAGAATGGTACTCGCAATTCCAAACCCCATGACATTGTTGATTTGTTGGCGCGAAGACAATCACTCAAATGTAAACCGCAAACACGAGAAACAGTCTCGTGATGGAAATCTTTGTAGTTTGGACTTTGATGGAAATATAAATATCCTCCAAATATTTCGTCAGCTCCCTCTCCAGACAACACCATTTTTAGCCCTTCACTTTTTATATATCTCGAGAGAATAAACATTGGTATGCTGGCCCGAATTGTTGTTACGTCGTACGATTCGAGGTGATAGATAATTTCACGAATACAATCAAGTCCTTGTTCAACCGTGAAAATTACATCAGTGTGGTCACTGTCAATGAAATCAGCAACCATTCTGGAATATTTGAAATCTGGTGCTCCGGCTAATCCAACGCTATAAGTTTTCAATCTGAAATTTGGATTATCTTCTCGTCTAATTTTCGTCGCCATTGAAGCGATTAAACTGGAATCAACGCCACCGGAAAGAAGAGCCCCAAATGGTACCTGCTTGTCACATTGCAAATGGGTACGTACAGCATATTCCAGTTTTTCACGTAATTCATTCAAAATTACTTTATTACCAGGAATTTCTCTAGTCCAATTGGGTTGATAATATTTCACCGCTTTCATTTGGTTGATTTCGCCATAGCTGTAGGTTCCCGGTTCAAATGCTTTCACCATTTTACATTTGCCCACTAAACATTTCATCTCACTGGCCACCCATAAATTTCCGTCATCATCTTTACCCGTATAGAGTGGAATAATTCCAACTGGATCACGTGCAATTAAAATTTTATTATTGGTTTTATCGTACAGGACGAATGCAAACATTCCATTGAGGTGGTCAAATAACTCGAGTCCATACTCTTGGTACAACTGCAATATAACGTCACAGTCACTGCGTGGTTGATATGTTGTTCCCAATCGCTTTGAAATGTCACTCGATAATTTCAAATAATTATAAATTTCACCATTAGCTGCCATAATTATGTCACCATCGTCAGATTCAAGTGGTTGTTTTCCACTTCGGACGCATAACACCGCAAGCCGTTCATGTACCATGACACCATGATCGTATTCAGCTGAATTTTCATTTTTGATAACTGTTACGCCTGTCGAATCTGGTCCCCGATGCCGTTGTCGACCCGAATGTTGGCACGCCAATTCACGTAAATTTTCAATACTGACATCGCTCTGGTGCACATTCCCTCGTAGTTGATTTTTTTTATTTTTAATCTCTTCGTTCACATCACCATTACTATATCCGTTGCCGTTTGCAGTATGATGGTGTCCATTGCTTATTACGCCGCGTCGGACGGTTTTTGTTTTATTTTTTATAAAAATTGCGAATATTCCGCACATGTTTATTGTTTGAAGTAACTTTATTAACTGATTATATTTTGTTCGTACGGTTTAGTATTTATATAGTGTGTTCAGCATAAAATTGTTATTGATAAAGCGAACTGAATTGAAATATATTTTTGTATGTGTGCGTGTGAATTTTCTTTTCTTTCACACAAATTTTAATTTTAGATCGCGTGGCGCGTTGTTTACTGCTTTTAACTTGTTATTGATGATAAGAATAAATGCGTTCGTTAAAGTGTACATAACTTATAACACAAAATACATTGATTTTTTTTTTATGTATTATTGTGAATCATGATCTTTAATAGTAGTACATAATAAATAAAATTTGGCTTGGGTGCTCTTACGAGCGATTGTTTGTAATAATGGCTGAAAAATTGTTGTTATTTAAATTCTAATTAAACACTCAAATCCAAATTTTGACAAAATGGTTTCATTAAAAACTAAATTATAGTTTAGTTTCATTAATTAATTAATTAATTTAATTTCATTCAAAAACCCCAATTTTGTATTTTGGCGGTTGGGTTTTAGCTTAAAGCCGGTAAAATTTAAAATTGGGGTTTTTTGAATGAAATTAAATTAATTTTAATAAAATTTTCAAAGAATAAGATGGAACTTATAGATTTGAACTATTTGTTAATGACTTTGATATTGCAAAGTGTAACCACTTTGCCAAAAAATGGATTTGAAGGCTTGAAATAGCGGAGACCGATACCTCACGTAAGGGAATATTGCATTTGCTCAAAAATAATGGTTTGGATACCAAGGATACCTACCTACCGTTTTATGGTATGTCATTTGCTCTATTTTGACGAGCTTCACTTCGTTTTCATTTTAAAGAACTGGTCTCTAGACATAAATCCGATAGAATATATTCGGAATCCTGTTCGAAATCCCGTTGTTCAAAATTTTTGTTGTAATTTATTCACCTTTCTGTTTCATGTTTCTCTAAATAAGGAGGCGCTTGTATAGTAGAATATTTAATAATGGAAGTTGTAAACGAGAAGCTGCCTATCAAGTAACGACGAGTAAAATCTAGTTTCGATATTAGTTTTGCCTCTAAATAACTACAATTTTATGAATGAATATATAAATTATGTTTGTCAACAACAAAATAGAGTTGTTGTTAATTTTTTTCGTAGAAGTTGTCTTTACCAATAAATCGTCACCTTGATCAGTAATTCTATATCAAAACAAAAACAACTCAAAATATTGGCAAACAAACGCAATGCCAAATTTCTTTTGATATGACGTCACCCTATTCACTAATGTACTTACTACCAAAACAATACTCAGAAACAACAACCAAAACAAAATTCAAAAAATTTTAATAAACACAAGTGATCTTTGATCTTCAAAATAAAAATATAAACAACAATTTCGATTTTGTATGACATTATGCATGGTGATAAAAAAACTGTTGATCATTACCTTGCTCAATGTGGTTGAACAATTTATTATCATTATCGTAAATTGCTTCGTCTAGTCAATATCACTAACGCGCTAACCAAATTTTGCTATCTTAGTAAATTTTCCTTGAGATTAGTTGGTTCAAAATTCAAAATATTTTTTTTTTTTTTTTGGGGTAAACAAATTTTGCATTGACATTAATTTTTTTAATGATTATGATTATGTTGACATAATTATTTTTTTTTTGTGCGTAAGGAAATATTAAATATTATAATATTTTGGTTCGCTACATTAGCGATATATGATCAAGTTGAATGCACTATCGCGACGTTTTTTTTTAATGATTACTGTATAAAAGTGAATAAGTGATATCAACAAAAAAAAAAATCGAATCGCGATCGCATTCGTTAAACGAACTAACATATACATAATTACATACAATCAATTTTGTAGATAGAATAATTTTTGTTACTATTACATCAGCCTGATGCAATATAAAGTTTTATTTTCTCATGTGAAAAACGATTTTTTTGTAGTAAGTGAATTTAGTGAGGAAGTGCGTTTTAGTTTTATTTGATGGACAGTAAAACGTGTTAATTTCAATTGCGGGTTTTTTGCTTAACTAAAAAATTGATATTGAACTTGATAATGGTTTGAAGTATTTTTTATGTGATAACATTCATAGTTTGTTTACTAAAGTGCGTTAGTAATCTTCGAATTAAGCTGTAAGGGGCTTTAATCTGTTGAAATTTGGAGTTTAAATTATAAAACGTTTATATTCATTGATAATTTCTTATCTTTTTCGTTGAATTTATATTGTTTGTAAGTATGCACTAGTCGGTGCATATAATATAATGTAACCAATTTATTTTCGGATGGAATTAATATGCTTATGCTTTCAGGACTATGCGCGGTGTTTGAGCTGCTGCTATTGCGGTTGTGACTCCAATAGGTATACATCTGCTAATTGTAACGGGCCAGCTTACTTTCTCAATCCACAAAATGAATACTCACAACCAGTTTTAGATACCACTGGTAACAATTTTAAAACTTATGGTTACGCAGCAAAGCTTTGGGTTGGTAAACCCTAATTTGATTTTTTTTTTATGTATTGATAATTTCATTTGTTCCTCTCAATCGTTAATTGAGATTTGATTGTTAATTCCCCTATACCTTCCCAAAATAATTAACATTGCTTTAAATTTGGTGACGTGAATGTTAGTAGATAAGAATTTTATCGAACTTCGAGATGGAACAGGGGGAGAGTGTTTTTTTTTAAATAGATTACGATGACCAAGAGAGGTGCATTTTGTTGGATTTTTCTTCTTGACCGGGACGCCAAAGCAGAAACATCGCTGAAATTTATTTATTTGGAAATGGATGATTTTTGGCTTGATCTGAACACCGATGCAGTAAAATCTATAAAATTATGTATTCGGAGGAATTCATTTTGGACCAGAGATAAGTATATTTTATCATTTTATATAGCTATATAGACTTTTAATTTTTTTTTATGGTGTATCGAACAATTAATTTTTTTTTTTTGGGTATGTGATCAAGCGGGTTATAACAATTAGCCTCAGCGTAAAATATTTGTGCTGGTATAAAGTGGTCAATTTTGTGAAGTTGATTTATTGGTGGCTAATTTGTATTAGTGGAAAAGACGTGGAAACGAAGAAAGAACCAGCACATCCATCCAGTCAGTTAAGTCAAACGGTGTTATTAAGTATTTTATTTTTTTTGTTTATGATTTTGTGTCGCTGATATGGAAAACGACGGAACGAGAGGCGAATTAAATTAATTTACTGAAGTAAATTTAGTCGAGACGGTCAATTGTTGGTCAAGTAGCATTTATTGTATTTTTTTTTTGGAACATGCGGTAAGCAAGTTAATTAGTTTCTATCCGGAGAATTTTCCTTTGCAAACATATAATAATTTTTTTTTCTATCCGGAATGTTGGAAATGTTTTATTATTAATTAAATTTTTTTGTGCTTAATTCATTATTATTTTTATAGTTGTTGTTTTCGGTAAGCTTGAGAAATTATTCATTGCCCACGCCCTATGTTTCTCATGAAGTTTCTCTAGAGTCATAGCCGGTAGATAAAACGCGTGACGGATTTTCTTCCTAAGGGAAGATGGCACTCAATTAAATAAAATTGTTTGCCCGAATAAAGTCATTAATAATTTCAAAGTGTAAGAATTGTTTTTTTTTATGTTTAATTTAATTTTTGAAGTTATACTTCTTTAGGCGCGTTATGAAAAACTGATGAGAGTGAATTTTTACGATGCAACAAAAATTAACAGGATTAAGTTTCTCGCTAATCAATTCACAAATATTGTATCGATCAACATGTCGTTGAAATTTCAATCATTAAAATGTTATAAAATGTCAATAAAACTTCACTGAAATGTCAATGTCATAGAAACGGGAATATCTTGCTATATTTAAATGCTCACTAGATATAATTATTTTTAAATGTTAACAATATTATTTGCACCAGCAAAGTATTTTAAGTAAATTTAGAATTAAGCTTAGTATGCAGCTTGAGCTAAGATAAATTTTAACGCGGTCTCCACAAGTCTCCATTTAATTACAGATAAATCGTCAAGCTAAAAATTTGTGTAGAGATAAATTTTGTTGATTTTGTTTGACTTTTATTCGTTTGTTTTTGAATGAAGTTTCTGTCCAAATAATCCTCTAAATACTCGACTTCGTAATGTTGATCGGCCATTCTAACTTTTGTCTTCTTTATATAAAAATAAATTAATTTTACTTCGTGGCTACTTCGATTATAAAATGAATCAAAATCAAAACCGTCAAAATTTATCTTCAAATTATTGTCCTTGTGAGATAAATTGCAGGTAAAATGTTTGTAGAATTTATGGTGGTGCAATCTAGATTTGAATGAAACAACTGATATTTTTCAAATTTTTCACGCAAAGGTGCATACCGCTCAGCGAAATTGTCAGCAAAAAAAAAAATTATTTTATTTAGCTCGCTAAATTTTACGTCAAATTTGTATGGAAAATTTCTCTTAGCGCGAGCTGCATACTGAGCTTAATTAAATGGAGACTTGTGGAGACCGCGTTAAAATTTATCTTAGCTCGAGCTGCATACTGAGCTTTATCTTCAAATTATTGTCCTTGGGAGATAAATTGCGGCTAAAATGTTTGGAGAATTTATAGTGTCGTAATCTAGATTTGAATGAAACAACCGATATTTTTTCAAATTTTTCACGCAAAGGTGCATACCGCTCAGCGAAATTGTCAGCTAAAAAAAAATTATTTTATTTAGCTAGCTAAATTTTACGTCTAATTTGTATGGAAAATTTATCTTAGCTCGAGCTGCATACTGAGCTTTACACGGTAATCTATTCATTTTATAGGTCGATACACAGCTCGAGCTAAGCTAAATTTTAACGCGGTCTCCAAAAAGATACAGATAAAAAACGAGCTAAACAAAATGTGTAGAGATAAATTCTGACACTTCTCAAATTTGTTATTTTTTTTAATTTTTGTACTTGGTTTTTGAATATCAAATAATTTTTTGTAAAATGTTGGTGTTTTTTTTAATTAATTAAAAGTTTTGTTGTGTGTTAATTGATAGATTTGTGTTATTTTTGTATTTTGTGTTTTGGGCACAAATTACAAGAGAAATGATCACTTTGAAATTGATAAATGTCAAAATTTAGCGTACAATTGATGTTCCGTGCATTTAAATTGCTGCGAAAAATTGTGGAGACTTTATAGTGGTGACATCTATATTACAATCCGCAAGACATTATTTTAAAGAATTTTTACACGTGAACTCTGTACCGGTTAGCGAAATCGTGAGTGATTTTTTTTTGTTTTCATTTTAGCTAGCTAAATTTTACGTCAAATTCATATGGACATTTTAGCTTAGCTCGAGCTGCGTACCGGCCTTATCTTGCAGACACCTAGGGAATAATTGCTACAATTTGCAAAGTGTATTAAATTAATTGTAGAAAAATATTTCTTCGGAAAGTTCGATATTACCTCGGTAAACAGATAAACAAATTTATATTTCCCGTTTTTGTCAAAATAACCCCTACACAATGCTTCAATCGACTTCAAATTTTGTGAACAAGTAGATGATGAATTATCAAATATTCAAATTTATCATCAACATAACAAAAAATTCGTCGGTCCCGTTTTTGAGAAAATTAGTTTGGCAGTTTTCTCTTCTACTGCAAGCCCCTCTATTCTATATTCGAATGAATCTAATGTTAACACAAACTACTTATTACTAAAATCGATCTTCGTACAATATTTTGACCAAAACTATCAATATTTGTGAGAGTTGGAGGCAAAACGTCTTTATTTATCAAATTTGAAATTACTTATCTTGTCATGCTATAAAGATTTAAACATTTTATACTTTAAAATTCGTGTTTAAAAAATAAGCTTTCTGAATTATCCGTTTTAATTAAATCATTTGAGTCAGTTTATACATATTATAGTTTTGTTAGAGATTTGGCTTTTTACCGGTGAAAGTGAAGATTATAACATTGATGGATATAAATCTGTTCATTTAAGTATGGATTCTAATCGCTCAGGCGGTGTAAGTATATTCTTATTAAATTGTTTATCCGGGAATATTATGCTGAGTGATAATTTTGAAAATAGTAGTTTTCTATTAGTTAACTTATTGAAATATAATTTTAAAATTTGTGCAGTTTATAAAAATAATAAAAATAGTTTGAATAACTTTATAGAATATTTAAATAATATACTTAATAAATTCTCTAACTGTATTCTTTTAGGGGATTTTAATTTTAATGTATTGCCGAATAAACACATTGATCCAAAATTGGTTGATAGATATGTAACTACATTAAATTCTAATGAATTTTTTTTACTAAATAAAACTGAATGTGGGTTCGTTACTAGAACATCTTTAACTGATGAAGGCTCAATAATAGATCATGTGATAACTGACCTTAGTAAATTAAAATATAAAATGGTAGTTACTGAAACAGCTTTATCTGATCATCAAATGATTATTGTTAGTGTAAGCAGAATTTACGAACAGTCTAATCAGGCTTTAATTTACAAACAAATCCTTGACTATGAAAGCATAAACCATAGTGATAAATGGAAGGAGATTAATACATGTAAAAACTTTTACGATCTCATACAACTCATTAACGATGTTATTATTTCCAACAGAAAAGTTATTTCCGTTCGTAATAACAACAAATATAGTAAAACTTATGGATGAGTCCAAGGTCCAATCATAATATCGCTGATATGGACTCGTGATTTCTATTTAAAATTAAAACGTCGCTATCCTTCTTATCTGATTACTTCACTTATATGTTCAAAAGTTTTCGCAATAAAGTTGCAAATTCAATGAAATATTTAAAAAAATTATACTGTGATAAAAATTGTGAAGCAATATCCAAAATGCAGTTAAAACATGGAACACTATAAGGGGAATAGTCTTTAATAAAAGTAAAATTGTACATAATAACATTATATTGGCTATAAATTCTGCTGAAACTGATAGTCCCTTATTAGGCAGTATTAGGAATAGGATAGTCCCTTGGAAGATTTCTTGTATTCATCCAATTTTCAAGGCGGGTAGAAGAAGTGATGTGAGTAATTACCGTGGGATCGCCATTCTCTCCGTCTAGCTGTTTGAGTCTATGGTTCATAAAATCTTGCAATTCCATACTAAGAATTTCATTTCTCCGGCACATAATGGATTTTATCCCGGTAGGCCCACAGTAACTAAATTGGTCTCATTTTGCAGTGAATTATTTGATTGTTTAATCTCAGCAGCTCGACGTTGTTTATACAGATTTTCCAAAGGCCTTTGGTATGATTGACTACTCTATTCTTATTAGTAATTTAGAGAGTCTAACTTGCCAGCTCATTCCTATTAAATGGTTGCGTTCCTATCTTTCTGATCGTTGGCATTCCGTTAGATTCTTGGGTTCTTACTCCCAATTGTATCGTGTACTATCTGGCGTGCCTCAAGGTAGTTACATTGGCCCATTGTTGTTTTCATTGTTTATCAACGATGTTGTTCAATGCTTTGAGTTTGCTAACTGTCTCCTCTTCGCAGACGACATGAAAATTTTCGCCCGTGTTGCTAGTATATCTGATTGCGTAAAGTTGCAGGAGGACTTAAATAGATTTTACAGTTGGTCAATCTATATATATAAAACAAAGTCGGGTTAGTTACACCATTTATAACTCAAGAACGGCTGGACCGATTTTTATGATCTTTGATTTGTTGGATTTGTCTCCGCCCCGAATAGCAGAATAACTATTAAAACATCGGAAAAATTCACGAAAACAAAATTTATGAAGAAAATTCATTTTCTCATATATTTTGTATGGAATGGCTTTTTTGATGATATCTCGAGAACGGATTGACTGATTTCGATGAATTTTTTTTTTGTTAATTTTTAATTTTCAACCATATATTATTTGTCTATATTCATCTCTCTGCAACTGTCCACGCTTGAGAATTAGATTTTATATGGGAATTTGTTGTTGTTTTCGTTTGTTTCTGGTCTAAGTATTTCATGTCTCTTTTGCATACCATTGAGCACGTGCTTAGCGATTTATCAGCAATTTTTTGAGTTTTCACCAATTTTCATTCAGTTTTCGACGGTTATTACATTTGAATTCGATTCAATTAATTCTCTTCGAACGATTTTTTCTGAAATTTATCAGTGAAAAGTGATTTCACAGAGATGAGTTCAGTTTGATGAATTACATATTGTAAAAGGTTATGTAAAGTTTGTACCAAATAGATGACATCATATGTGCCAAGATTCCTGATCCCGAAACCGATCCAACCCTGCATGATGTTGTAATTACGAACATGATTCACGGTCAGTGTGGTGCCATCAACTCCCAATCACCGTGCCTGGTCGACGGCCAAGCGTTATCCACGAAATTTGACAGCGGAGACCATCACTGGCAACGATGGTTATCCACTGTATCGGCGTCAACCACCCGATGGTAACACAAAGGAAGTGAAAGGAAAGGATTTCGTGGTCGACAACACTTGGATTGTTTCGTGTTCCCCACTTCTTTTCAAAACATTCAAGGTGCATTGCAACGTGGAGTATTGCAAATTAGTGAAGTCCATCAAATACAACTGGAAATATGTCACGAAAGGCAACGATATGGCGGTTTTTGGTATTCAAACTTCTAATACCAACGATGAAATCACGCTGTAATGAGGTAATTTGGCGTATATTCTCATTCTCCATTCATGACATCATCCCACTGTTGTACATTTGGTGGTGCATCTGGAGAATGGTCAACGGGTTTATTTCAACGCATCAAATGTTGCTCAACGTGCTGAAACACTTCCAGCGACAACATTGACCAGTTTCTTTTCGATTTGCCAAAGTGATCCGTATGCACGAACGTTGCTCTACTCTGAGATGCCACTTCGGAAGTAAGGCGATGCGGTTCCTGATCATCCGTATGGGCGTTCTACTGATGCTCTTGGCCGCATTTACACAGTTCATCCGAAGAATGATGAATGCTTCTACTTGCGGTTGTTGCTGGTGAATGTTCGTGGGCCGACATCATTTGAATCACTTCGAACTGTAAATGATGTAGCGTGCCCAACATTTTCTGCTACATCATCAATAGCTTAATTTGCTTGAAAACGATACTCATTGGGACATCACAATCGTTGAAGCAATTGTTTCTGCATCTCCAAGTCAGATACGAACATTATTTTCTAACATTATTTCGACCTGCTCCCATCGAATCCATATGAACTGTGGAACAAATACAAGGATGACATGTCAGAAGACATTATACATCTAATTCGTGTCAGTTCAGGGAATCCCGATCTCGAGGTGAGTGAGGATGAGATTCATTACCAGGCTTTGCTTTTGATCGAAGGCATGTGTTACCTCATGTGCGGCAGTCTGTTAGTCAAGTTAGGAATGCCAACGTTATATCGTGGAATGAACAACGCTTTCAATCGAGAATTGCAACGTGAACGTGAATAAGATCGAGATGCATTGAACCAATTATTTCGAACGAATGCATCACTGTTGAACCCCCAACAGAAGTAAGTATACGATACGTTACTAAAGGCAATTGTTGATGGAAATGGTGGCTTATTTTTCCTCGAAGTGCCCGGTGGAACTGGGGAGACATTCCTCATGTCATTGATTTTGGCCACTGCTCGTGCGAGATCCGAAATTGCTGTAGCAGTTGCTTCTTCTGGGATAGCGGCCAAGTTGCTAGAAGGATGCCGAACAGCTCATTCAGCGTTGAAATTGCCAATCGGTAATGGCCATTTTCCTGTCGACGAATCGAACGGATTGATTTCGTTTCCGCCGAATTTTCACAATTTCGTCTCAACGAAGGTCGAGCTCATCAAGAAAGTGTTCCCATCATTGCTAACCACAAGAATCCCAATTGGTTGAGTGAACGAGTAATTCTTACGGCAAAGAACAAAGATGTGGGTTACTTAAATTTCACAATTCAAAATCAAATCTTTGGTCAACAGCAATCTATCGACTGTGTAATAAACGAAAACAAAGCAACCAACTATACAACTGCATTTTTAAACTCACTCAACCAAACAAAACTATGTAACGGAACGCGTTTGGTGGTGAGAAAACTCATGGGCAATGTGATTCACGTTACGACACTGAAAGGAACGTTCAAAGGTGAGAAAGTTCTTTTTCCGAGAATTCCGATGATCCTAACCGATATGCCATTCGAGTTTAAACGAATTTAATATCCGATTCGTTTTGAAATTTGCCATGACGGTCAACAAATCATAAGGCAATCCTTGAGTGTTTGTGGCCTGAATCTATAAAATTAATGTTTCTCTCACGGTCAATTGTACGTAGCATGTTCACGTGTCGGGAAACCATCTGCTTTGTTTGTTCTCGCATCTGACAAAAAACGAAAAATATCGAATATCACAAGGTGCTTCAATGAAGGAAATCGACCCCAGTGCAAGTTTAACAGAACGTTGTGCAACAATGCTTCGCGAATCATTTCGATTCACTTCAATAAAGCAAATGCCTTGCTGCCACGTGAATGACATTCATTTGAATGTAATTAAATTCATTTTATTTTGATTTTTGTACATTTATTGAACTTACCGCTAATTCATTTTGAGTATTCATTTTAACTTAATAATAAACTGAATTTAATTCAGCTAATAGTTTAACACAACATTTATTAATTCTGAGGCGGTACGAAGTTCGCCGGGTCAGCTAGTTAACAATAGATTGGCTCTGAACGTGAGCAAATGTAAGACTCTTTCCTTTAATCGTATCCGCTCACCCATTTTTCACCAATGTCAGCTGTACAATGTAGACGTTGACCCAGTTGAGTTCATTTCCGATCTTGGTGTGATTTTTGCATCCGACGCTACATTTACTAGACATGTTAACACCATTATTTCAAACTCGTATATTATGTTGGGCTTTATTAAACGAAACTGCAGGGATTTTAGAGACCCGATAACTTTGACATCACCCTATGTCTCGTTTGTTCGTTCTATTTTGGAGTATGCATCTCCAGTTTAGACGCCATCCTACCACTGTCATTCCGGGGGGATTGAGAGTGTTCAGAAACAATTTGTTCTTTTTGCGCTCCGTTGTTTGCCGTCCATGCGTGCTGTGGATTATGTCCTCAAACCTTATCAGGATCGATGTAATCTTCCGAAACTGCAACGTCTAGATTGTCGCCGGGACGTAGCTTCCGCCCTGTTCGTGTGTGATATTATTAATTCCCGCATCGATTGTACCGAGTTACTTGCACGTCTAAAAATCTATGCTCCCGAACGTCGAATGCGGCAACGTGATGGGCTTTTATTCATTGACCTGGTGCCAACTAAATATAGTCTTTCGGAACCTATCCTGAGAACATCACGGATATTCAATTAAGTATTTGAAATGTTCGATTTCCACTTGTCGAGAGATTCATTCAAGAATGTTTTATTTAAACTTTTTTTGTATAATTCTAATTAATTGTAGTTAGCCGTAATTGTTTGTACCGATTGTAACCACTGTAGGTATCAAATAAAAAAAAATAATGCCAGAATAAGCTGCTAGCAACTCTGTGTTATAAGCACTGAGAAGAAACTGAGTGGTTGCCAAGTTTCTGAAACATACTGCTGAACCACCGCCCCTATCGTCATAACCGATGCGTCAACCATAATAGCTAATTTAGCTGTCGACGCTGGATGTGCCAGTAAAGTTGCTTGTTCTAACTTTGCCTTACAGTTATCGAAGGCTTGTTTAGAGATGCTGGTAACAATTGGGCACATCTAGCACACGTAGAGTCTACCGAAAATACGTGGACTCTACAAGTCTACATGTGCTGGATGCAAAAAATTTCAGTAAAAATATGTAGACTCTACGAGTTTTAGTGAGACTAAAAATTGTTGTCTACATTTTAATGTAGATTATTTTGGTTCGAGACTTGGATTTTTTTTTGACATTTGTATTACTAGTTCATATTTTCGGTAGACTCTACGTGTGCTAGATGCACCCAGATTATTTATAAACCAGAAATAAACATGGAGGCTGATCAACAGTATTCAACGCATTCTGAAGATTATTATATTTACGATAGTATATTTTACATAATTTCAACAAGTTACCCAAGACAAAAACCATACTAGACACAACATATTTACATCCAGCACACGTAGAGTCTACAAATGAGATTAGTCTACATTTTAGACTATCTCAAATGTAGACTCTACGTGTGCTAGATGCGCCCATTGAATAGATGTTTTACTGTTTTTTTAACCTCTTAAAAAATTGTTTAGTAAAATTTGGTCAAATGCTGCATTTGGATTGAAACGTCTATAAAAGTTAATCACACACTCATCAACTTCGATTCTACTTTGACTGTAAGTATTAGGAATATAATTTTGTGTTAAGCGAAGACACATTTATCTGATTTGATGATTAAACCATGTTCCGATAATTTTTTGAAAACGATATTTTGATGTTTTAGATACGCTTCTGAGGTTTCGGCCTCCTTAAATCTAATACATTGGGCTTTACAAAAGTGTAGAAGGATTAAAATATTATGAATGCCTGCTTTTTGGTTGAAAATATAAATTTTACATTTATTAGAATTGTCTTAGAAAATGGTTTTTAACTGTCTCCAAAACAGAAAAAAACAAAACAGAATTCGGAGTATCCATTAATCAACACGTCGCTGTGTTTTAGTAGTACTCGAACTGTATTTTAAAAAAGCTCATGTTCTCGTTTCCTTTCTTTTCATTTTTCTTTGTATAAATAATAAACGGTAATACGATAGACATTTTGTAGTTTCTGAGACGAACACATGAGACCGAATTATCGTATTAATAAATAGAAGAAGTAATTTATATTAAACCCTTAGTCTCCAACATCTGCAGCGCAAAGTATCCTTGTGAGTATGACCGATAGAGTAAATATAGCCAATATAATCAAAATTAGTACTCACCGATGTCGCTACAAAATTAAGTAGATTTATTTGTTACCAACAGATGTCACCGTAACTTCATCCATCGTAAATCTTATAAATCTAAATAATAAATGTTAGAACAAGGTTAATTAAAATTATCCATTTTATGGGTTAATAAAATAATTTTTTGAATTACCGTTTTTTATTTTATTTATATGTAAATTTAAACTTGCAATGCCATCTATTGGCACTAAGTGTATCTACCGTGTATCTCTTTTGTAGTGACATCTGTGGGTACTAATTTTGATTATACTTGCTACAGTTACCTTGTCACTTCGCTAGAGGTCCATTCTATTGTATGGTCAAACCATAAAATTGGACTGTTGTTTTGTGAAGAGAGATTTATCGATGACTTCCTCAAGACGACCAAAAATAGTAAAAGTCACGTTTTCAAATAAGAGGAACCTTAGAAAATGGCAGCCAAAGTGGAGCGTCGAATATAATTTAATCAGCCGTAGTTGTTCATCGGAGTCGTCAATAAGGTATGGTTTGGTGAATTTTGTGTGTTAAAGGTGGCATTAAAGAGTTTAGATTCACGAGTGATTAATAAGTCTTGAAAATAAGCAAGGTAATAAATAAGTGGTAGGCTGTTACGTCGGTCGAAGATCATATTTTCTGTTTAAGGTTAGATTTTCCGAGGAGAAATACATATTGTTACGGTGACACCTAGGATAGAATAGAATAAGTTAATTGATAACGGAAAGTTTGGCTCAAAGGAGGGATCATTTGCTATCGTTTAAGCCCCAATAAATAATTTTTGGCCCTCTGGATTTCTTTTCATTAACTCTTAAAATATTTGAAATCTATAGTAAAAACTTAAAACTCAACTTAACATTGCAATAAAAAAAAAACTAAGAGCGATCGTGATCTTCGCACTTTTTTATTAAGTTCTCTAGTCTATCCCCTTTCCAGCACTAGGCCATATGCCATAAAAACCATTTCAAATATTTTATTAAATCACAAAATTTGTGTATCGGGACACATCAGCCTGATATTCGACATTCGCGATAAAAACTGGTTTTGGCTTAAATTACATAAATACATTAAGGGAGGGTCATTTGCTATCTCTTAAGCTACAATAACTCATTTCTGGCCCCAATAACGATCACTTTTAGGGCTTTTTTTATTGCAATGAAAAGTTGAGTTTTAAGTTTTTTTTTACCTCCTTCGAACATTTTAGAGTTAATAAAACAATCCGTAGGGCCAGAAATGAGCATTTTTGGGGCTTAGGAGATAGCAAATGACCCTCCCTTAATGTATGTATGTAATTTAAGCCAAAACCAGGGTTTTTATCGCGAATGTCGAATGTCAGGCTGATGTGTCCCGATACACAAATTTTGTGATTTAGTAAAATATTTGAAATGGTTTTTATTTTTAATTCATTGTATACCTTAGAGGATGGGGGCTGCCGCCCCCAAACCCTCGCTTTTCCTGAATTTATAAATTCTTCCTGTTTCAAATTTTATTTGTAATTTTAAACTAAGTAAAAAAAAAAATTGAAAGAATTGTAAAATTTTCCTGGAAAAATTGCAAAATTTTCCTGGAAAGTATTGTAAACAGAGAGGTCATTTAATTGATGAATGTCGGAAGAGACTCAAAGATTCGAAAAGTTTCAATAAGATAACAACTAGCTGTGATACACCGGGATATATGCGAAGTACATGTCCAAAATGCAGTTCATCAACTTTCAGTTCTAATAAATCATCTCCCACGGATTTTAGCGCCGTTTCGTTGAGTTGTTCAATTTCGGGATATAATATTTTGGGAACTGCTTTAAGTCAAAGGCCAGTGTTGAATATTTCTATATTAGGTTCATAATCGACACCGCTGCAAAATTAAGTATTGCTTATCTTGCTCATTATAAAATTTTACTGTAGATAATGATGCTACTTTCAAATCTCACGATTTAAATATTGTTTTGGCGGCTGAAATAAAGAAACGGCAACAAATATTATTTACAACCACTGATGTTGTGCTAGAGGGGCGGATGATTCCGTACCACTTTTATCGTTTTGCCAGACGCAGACAATACTAAAACACTTCTGGGGATAGGTTTTATTAAAAATTCCCGAATCGTAATAGATTTCGCTAAAAACCAATGGAACTTTCATGATTCAGAAATAGAATTTAATTTGAAATTCGAAAATACCTATAACAACTGTTATTCTTGTTTTCACAGTTTAGGTATCTAATTTATTTATACACCCAAATTTTTCAATAATATAATTTATTTATTTTGCTTTAATTTAATAATTCTTATTTTATTTATCCATGTTTAATTTATTACATTTTAATTTTTGTCCATCATCACAATTTTGTGTTTAAAGATTTAATGAGCGCGTTGAGCAATTGAGCACGCGTAGTTGCGGCGACGGAATCCAAAACGAGACTAATTGTTGATTTTATTTATGTTTGTTTTGTTTTTGTGTTATGCAGTTGGTAAATGTACTAGGTGTGTTTGCTAGCGTCTTAATGTGTTCTCGTGCGAGTTGTTTTGTGTTTGTGGTGGCGAACGCATACCTTCAGGCGCAAGATTAAAATGCGGAACTGCCACATACCAATTAGAAACTATCTACTGATATACCTTCCATGAATGTGCTCTGGGCTGATGAGGGTTGTCCTCTTACCGAATTGCAACGGGGAGATATAAATAAATTTCTTGTAATAAGTGGAACCGGTTTTTAGCTAGGTGGAGTTCCTACTACATGTGAAGAGCACTGTATCGATATTAGTGATCCTGATCACATTCCTGTTTTTGGTCCTGCATATAAAATGTCATTGGAAAAACGCAATATTATCCGCCAAGAGTTATAGACAAAATTTTAAAAGATGATATAATAGAGAAATGTGAGTCACCTTGGGCGCCTCCGATGACACTTGTTAAAAACCTAATGATTCTTATCGATTTTGTGTAGATTATAGACGGCTTAATGCTATCACGACATCAGATAAGTACCCAATGCCAAGGGTTGACGAACTATTGCATTTGGTTATTGCATATAGTCATTCTTTCGGAGTCTTTCCAATAGCATTTGACTGATTTGGAAAAGGTTTTTACGGGCTAACCGCGAAAAATGTTTTTCTATCGAGACAGTATTAGTTTTCTCGGTCATGTTATAACTGGCGATGGTATTAGCACGACCCCGATAAGGTTTCAGCAATTTCAGAGAGCGACGAGCCACGGAATGTAAGCGAAGTCCCAACCACAAATAACATCGAAAACGTTTTTTCTCAAGCCAACACATTTACCTATAGTGGGCTACTTTTTTCCACAATCCACTGCACACTAACACGTTCTCAGTCATACCAGGAACAGCACACGTCATATAAACGTTCGACGCCATAATATGATTATATAAATAAACCACACAATAACAAGTGAACAATTAACCGTGATCAAGGAAACTTAATTACACTAGAGTTTATATTATACAGGATACATTGAGCAGGAAACTCCCGGTCTCCCGGTCACACACCGTACATCTGTTTTTACATACAACAACACTGAAGAAGAGGAGATAGGGTTATTAGTTGTGACAGATTCAACCCGATTACAGACACCTAAGCGATCGATTAGTACTTTTTTTTTTTGTTTGTATGACGGCATAATGACAACACAATTTATTGTAGATCGCAAGTCCTGAAAAGCTGTCGAGGAATTAATTAATTAATTATTAATTAATAATTTTTGTTTTTTTTTATGTTTCCACTATTTTTTCCATCGATGGTTGCGAAGGAGGGTCAAGATTTCGTTCCATCATCATGTTCCCATGCGGTCACTCAAATTTGTCCTAACTCCTAACCATAGCAAATGTTGCTTGACGTTGCTGTTGAAGTTGATCCGTCTGTTCTTTCTTGTCTACTCGCCTCCCCCCCCCCAGTCCCCTTTATGAAGTAATGCTAAAAAAACTGTTTCAAAGAAGTTGCTCCAAGACGCAATAGACCATACCGAGTATCCAAGGTTGTATCATCAACCACGTTTGAACTTGAGACGGCTGATAGAATTAAAAGCGTTATAGGTAGATAACATATCTCAGTTTTAACAACATAGGTCAGAGGGGAAGACAGAATATATAGCAAGACAGAATTCGGAATGGCCGTTAGACAAGGCATCGCTGTATTTTAGTAGTACATGTATGTTAAAACTCGTGTTGTCTCGTTTCTTATTTTTCATTTTTTTTTTATTTTTATTTTTTTTTTGTATAAATAATAAACGGTAATACGATAGACAATTTTTAGTTTCCGAAATGAAACGAAAATTCCGAATGCTCTGTAAACAACAACGTAAATCATCAACAAACACATAAATCGCAAAGACGACCAAACATAGTAAAACTTACCTTACAGAAGAACCTTACAGAATTCAATTCAACTACAACTAGAATGAAAAATTTCAAAACCTTATAAAAGCTAACAAATTTCAAACATTTGTAAGGTTTCAAATATAGCAGCATTATTATAGATTGCGTTTAAAGTTATTTCATATTTTTCTTACGATTAGCTCTCTTCTGGTGAGTATTTGTTGAGTGGAGAAGTAATCATCACATTTAATATTCCAACAACTAACACAATAATATTCAAAACGTATCGTTTTCGTTTTGAAGAAAAATAATTCTCTTGCCACTCTGTGAGCCGATTGCGAATCATGTTTATTTAACTCTTCGTAAAATAACATCAGTTATGAATTGAATTTCAAATTGGAAAGAAAACAAAAATTTCAAAGAGTGATTTAAGTTGGCAACGTATTTTATTTAACCGCTATGGATAATCATCAATTGGCCCGCTCATTTGAGAAGTCAACAATAAGGATTTTTCCAGTTTCTCAACCAGAAGCCCATGCAGAAATATCATCGACCGGTTCTACAGCGGCATTTAGATACCAACAGCCGTTACATATAACACCAAACGCAACTGGGCTAACAATTGTCGATTTCAATCTGCCAGTACCAGTGATAAATAATGCTCAAGAATAATTTTTATAAATAAAATTTAAAACAAAAAGTTAAAAACAAATTTGTTGATGTTTTTATATGTTTTTTGTGAAATGACGTCGGTGTTTATATTAATTGTGTTTATGTAGGGTTCTTGAACTGTATGAAATGTTAAATAAAACTCTCGATATTGACTATTGGAGGGTCTCGATTTTTATGTATCCGCTTCATTTTTTCTATTTTCCGCCGAAGCACTGATAACATATTTACTATGGTTGCCGTTGCGCCGCAATTTGTAATTTGTATGTATCCGGTCCACTTTTTCTATCTTCCGTAAGAGGCGCTTTTCTTACTTTTACAATCGTCAATACACTAACAAGTAATACATACATACATATGTACACATTTTTTAGTTTTTTTTAAATCGACATTGCTTTATCATCGTTTTTATATATGAAATCGTTACTACAGTATCGTTACTACGGTATTTTAATTTATCTATAAATACAATTGCTCAAGTCAAGAAAATTTGGAGTAGGTGTAATAGAAAATATTTAGTAATAAAGGTATTCTAAATTGCTTCAAGTCAAACCGAGAAAATTTTATAAAAAAAGAAATAAAAAAAACTTGAGCGAGTCTCTTAGTATTCGACATAGTTATGTGTAGGGCAACCAAAAATATGTATTAACACACATTTTTTCCAGTGCACGAATTATGAAAAGAGCAAGATATATCGTCAGCTCAGGACTAAAGAATACGCTATGACCACCAAAATTGACATTTTTCGGGTTTGATGTTTTCTTAGGTTTCAAATCATCCTCTTTCGTTTGCGCGTATTTATGTTTTAATTAGACTACTCGTTCCTAAGGAAACTGGTTTTGTGTTTTCCGCTATCTACATACCATATTCAACACTTTCTAACGACTAAATTACGCTAAATCCTGTTTAACACTCCACCTTATTTTTTCTGAATTTTGCACTAAGTGCATTATATAATCTAATTCTCATCATCGCCTCATTGCTCCCCATGCTCATCTCATAAAATGTGATTTTGTTTCAAACAATTGAATTGAATCAGCAGGATTATTTTTATTTTATTTCTATTAAATTTTATCAAAAATTACGCCAAGCACCATTTTTACGTGGAATTTTGTTTACAAACTGCAAACTTAGCTTTTATGCTGTGTGCCTTAGAAGACTAAATAAACAACTAAACTAAATAAATTTTGAAGCTTCCGCTATTAATTCATAGGCAGCATAGGCATTCATAGGCAGATACAAGGTAATTTTCGATTTGTAAATATGCCACAGAAATTGAACTGATAAATTATATTTTTTAGACAATAACTGAGCCACCAACGAGCGAGGGAAATGAAGACATAGCGGCCCAAAGCAGCTACTTGGCCGCACTTCGAATCAACACACGAGTACTGTTCGGGGTGGCACAATATCAATTCGCCCTATGTAGTGGGGCCGATTGATTTTGTGATACACCGAATTCGACGAAAGCGTACCTCCTAGTCATACAGAAGCTTCAACGTCACACGGGTGCAAAAGAAAAAGTGACGAACAGACAGGCGAGGCAAACCAGTTGAAACTGCTAGAGCAAGGCCACCAAATTATAGATAAATGTCAACTTTGGCGGAGCTTTCTAGTACAGATGACAGTGACATCGACTAAATTTGGCACCCTAGGTAGTGGAAATCGTACCTAAAAATATAAAATTAATTTGAAATAAAGTTTATGTTAGGTAAATATAAAATATTGAATTATTAATAAATTCTAGTGTTTTATTATACGTTCATATAACAAAAAATAAAAAGATTCCTTAATCTACGGCAATAATTCCTGCAACGGCATCCTTCGAAATTCGAGAGCCCTTTCACCACTTGGACCATTATTCGGATTATCAAAGTATTCATCTAATATTTCTTCAACCGGCTCCAACTCAAAATTATCGTACAGACAAATATTGTGCATTACACAACACGCTGTTATAACTTTCACACAATTTCTAATTTTCAGCTCCAGCGATTTTAGAAAAAGTGCTCGCCATCGTGCTTTCATTATGCCAAATACATTTTCGATAATAGTTCGGGCCTTGCTATGCACGTGCGGTTACATATTTTTTCTAATGCGGTTAAGTTATCTCTTCTAATAATCGGTGTGATAATGGCTGTCACCTAAAATAAAATATCAATTTGGGTGGATGATCTTTTCCGATATAATTGGCTATTCTGTAAGACCCTCTGATCATGTACGGAACCCGGGTAGCCGCAACAGATATTAATGAATTTTCCAGAACTATCGCATAGTTAATGCTGTTATCTAATTTCCGATTTATGTATTGACTATGTAAACTAATTGGTACTACAATCTTAATATGGCATCCGTCAACTGCACCTAGTGCTTTTAAAAAGATTGAAGTTCCCGAACGCCGCGCCGATTAAATTTTTCTCCAATGATCCTATATGCATGCAAGCTTGCTAATTTTATAACTTTTGGTGCCAGTTTGACAAACATATCTACCATTTTGTGAACAATTGTTCTTACTTAATATCTCGGTAAGTTGAAGCGAGACAACGTATTTATCATAGATTTCTCATTTTGCTAAAAACACGAAAAAAATATCGGTTAATAAACTTCAGATATTTCCCATGTTATCGTTGTATTGCATAATACGTATTATATACGCAACGTATTATATTTAAAAATCATTGCCATATAAAATACACCAATACAATGAAATATCAAATGTTTATTTTTTTTTGGGTTTTTAGTAAAATGAGAGATCTATGATAAATCCGTTGTCTCTGGTAAAACTTTGGGCTATTATTAACTTATTCTATTCTACCGCAGGTGTCGCCGTAAAAATATTTGTTTACTCGGTTTTCTTTGACATTTCCTGTGTCGGAACGTAAATACCTTGTAAAGAAAAGAGTTGGGGAAAAATGAAATCTTCGGCGATTCAAATGTCTTTTAAAGACACAAAGTTCGGATTCCTTTCGTTCTCGAAATATTTTATAGGTAAAGTGAATAAGTGATGAAAGTATGTATGTATAGTGAAAATAATATCTCAGCGAAACTCATGTTTTCATCGTTGTGCGCAGCTAACAGTGAAGTAGTTAAAAAAAATTGAAAATTCGGAGAAGGGTCGGCTGAGTAATAAAACCAAAAAAAAATATAAATAAAGAGATGTGTAATTTGATTCCATTACATAATGTAATTTGTATTGGAAAATACTAAAAATTCTCATTATTTTATAGGTAAATTCTAAAATACCATGTGAAATTAAAAAAATATAAAAAATACTAACAACACCACTGGATATGTAACGTTATACCCATTTAAGGTACGAACTAAGTAGGCATATTTAGAAAGAAATGTCATTTTTCGTGTTAAAGCACAATAATCAAAAAACTCGATTTTAAATTTCAATTTGTTCGAGGCAAGCTAATGACATTAAATCTCTCTCAAATGTTATCAAAAGTTCCAGTGCTAGGTAGTGTGTTATCTAAATTAAAATTACATTAATTATTGTGAATAATTTTGAGGAAAAGCATAATTCAAAATAGACAAATTCTAACCTCAAAATGTAAACAAATTAGCCTAAATACATTGTTGTGTTTACGCCATTTGTTTTTTATATGTAGATGCGTGAGATCTGTCAGAATTTCGCTGAGGTATTTTTTCACTATACAACAGGAAAAAAACACATTAAAAAGCCGAAGATTTCCTTTTTTATACATTATACTTCTGTTTCCTGTTTGTAACATGCCATATGAAACACAATTTCTTGATTGTTCACGCACCGTACAACTTGGATCATCCGGCGCTGCGTTTCGTAGTCATCGTGAGCCGAACGAGAGAAAAACCAGAAGAAAAAAGAAACCCGCCTATTTCATTATATGGTTACGGTGACACCTAGGATAGAATAGAATAAGTTAATTGATATCAGAAAGTTCTGTACTAAAATGGAATTTCCAATGATAAAAACTGTTCTAAATGTTTCTAAACTGTTCTTACCGGAACGATCATGAAATTTCGAGAAGTTTTCGTTTGAGTATATAAGGAGCGAACGAATTCAAATTAGAACATTAGTATTTGGTAAGCAATGTAAAGATTAAAAAGGAAAATAAAAAATGATTTAAAAATTTAAGTGTTGTTTTTTATTCACAATCCAGTGATACGAACCTTGATTGACAAGGTAAAAACGAAACAATATTTTTAATGTTTGTTGATGTGAAAGCATTTAGGCCCGAATTTATAGTCGTGACTATTGCTATTGTTATAGCAACGATTTTCGAAAATCATTTCAAAATCATGTTTAAGGTTCGATACGAATTTTGAATTTACTTTCTTGTTTTGGATATTTTGTAGCAATGCTTATAGTGATGGATTTTGATCACTATAAACGTTGTTACATTATAATCAAATCTTATAGTAAGGTTTATAAATTCGAAAACAGTTACTATAACAAGAGTTATAGTTGTAGTAACGACTATAAATTCGGGCCCTAGTCTAGAGTATCGGTAAGTATAGCCATTGAAGAACAGGTTGAAATTCAATACAAACGCCTTGATACAAGCGCAGGAGTTATGAAAATTTCGTTACCATGTCATATTTTGGGTTTCTGGGGATTGGCCAGCAAAATTTACGTTACAATGAGTCTGATTAGAACTTTGCCAGTTACTGTAAACCTTTCCGAAGCTTACATTATTGACTTTTAGAAGCAAACATTTAATATAAACATGACTTAGCCAACAACAGCGATCACTCAACACCACCCTAAAAATGACGTTGTCTACCAGCGAATTCTTGAAACAATTAAGCCAAATATAAACGTCTTATACTTCAGTTACCATAAATTGTTTAAATTTTGTCTAGAAGCAGTCTCGGACTCCTGTATACATATATTCGTTCCCACATAAATCTTTTGGGTTGAGCTTGAACTTGCTCGTTCGTTTTTTTTTCAATTAACAAATGAATAAATTGAAATAAATGTGTGTTTGTATTTTTTTCTTTCTCTCTCGCGGCATTCACATCACAAAAGCAAATGCGTCACTTTTAATTTTAGTAAACATTAGATTTTATACTAGAGTGTACCTAACTAAACTACGACGGGAATCATTTCAATTTAAAAAAGAAAATGGACAACGCAAAAAATCCGATAAATTCCATTATCAGAAAGCGTAAAGCACGCACACCACCCGAATGCATTCTTCATTGTAAACAACCAAATACTAAAGAAGATGATGTCGTTTATCATTTTACACCACCGCTACACATAAAACCACACGCAACTGGGCAAACACTAGTAATACTTGAAATGCCATCAGATGATCCAAAAAGCGATCCTGTTATTAGTTCACAAGATAAAACTAGTGCAATCGAAACAATAACTAAACTGACTGCGGATGATTCAACTAAATAAATTAGGTATTGTAATAGTTGTAAATGTAATACTGGTTGTGTATTAACCAAATTTATTAAATAAACAATTTATCGCAAAATTAAAATATTCTTTTATTAGAATTAGTAACAACTGTTATGCCTATCAGGTTGTTTTCTATCGTTTTGATAGCGTCGTTTTTATATACAATTTGTGTTAAATTTACAGTTGAAACTAGGTAACCGCGTAATGGTGTAGTGTGTGTGTGTGTGTATGTGATGCAGTGTACCATGTTTCTTTCCCTCTACGGCACCCGCTCTATCAGGCATCAATAGTATGACAATTTAAAACGGCCCACGTCGTCACAAAATCGACAATTTAAACGTATGCAAGTGTTTTAAATTAAACAGTGATATTAGCTGAGACTGAATAGTAAAATTTTTGAATTTTAGGCCGCTGAATTTTTACCAAAATACATAAATACAAAAATACTGTTGTTTTAGTAAATATCGCACTCACACCGTGGCTTGGATAATAGATTCTTGTTTCTCCTACGTATGTAGTTTCCTGATTAATGTATTATTCGATATTGCTGACACAGTGAAGATACGGAGGATTTCCTAGGTTAGGCCATTTGGATATTGTAATCATTTTGCAAAATACAGCTTTACAAATATAATTTAATTGAATAATTTACAATAATCGCTTTCCGAGAGTCACCTTATAGTTCGCTAACAATGTCACCAAATAAACAAGGCCATGTATGTTGTCGTAAACAATCTGAGGACCTGATAATCTGTAAAATGCCTAGAATTAGCGAAAGGGAGCAATACCACAGAAGCATTAACAAGAAAATCAATTTGCGGAAACGAACGTAAGATACATTTTTTGTAGAGGGCATCAGAATATTAAGACCATTTTCAAAATAACAATTGTGGCTTGCATTTTATGATTTTCCAATGTTTAATTCCCTTAACTTAAAGTTCCGCGTCCGAATTACCGTATTTGATGACAAATGAGAATGAGAAATGACTTGATTTTTATTTCAACTAGCCAATTGCAATTTTATTTAGAGTAGGCGAATTAAAAAATTAAGTCATTTCTCTTTCTCATTTGTCATAAAACCTCAATTCGGGGGCTGGGGTGCTATTCGTAAACTTTCGGTACTGACAATAAAACGTCATATGTAAGAAAAACCAATTCAATGTTTCGTGGATTTCGGAATAAGCGCCACATTGATTCGTAATGCTAAGAGGGTGCGAGTTAACAATATTGTTACGGTGACACCTAGGATAGAATAGAATAAGTTAACTGATAGCGTAAAGTTCTACTGTACTAAAATGGAATTTTCCATGATGAAACTGTTCGAAATGTTTCTAAACTGTTCTTACCGGAACAATCATGAAACTTCGAGTAGTTTTGGTTTGAGTATATAAGGAGCGAACGAGTTCGAATTGGAACATTAGTACATATTTGGTAAGCGATAGTGTGAAGATTAAAAAATGAAATTATAAAGCGATTTAAAGTGCGAAATAAAAGTTATAATTGAACAGTGCGGAATTGTGCAGAAAGTATAAGTGATTTTGTGAATTTTTGTTAATAAATTGTGTTGTGTTAATTTTTGGTGTTAAATAAATAAATTCGTTTGTAATAAATTGAAGTGTTGTGTTTTATTCACAATCCAGTGACACGAACCTCGATTGACAAGGTAAAAACGTAACAATAGCGGTATTTTGTTGAGAAAAATTTAAACAAATTTAGTTTTGATTTATTTTTGTCCTATTCTTTCCTATAAACCGATAACTACGATTTAAATAAAGAAACATTTTTTCGGCTTTATTTAAATCATGCGGCTTTTTATACCCAATGCAAGTAATTTTGTAATTTTGTCAACAAAATACACTTAATATTGTTACGTTTTTGCTTTGCCAATCAAGGTTCATATCACTGGATTGTGAATACAACCACAGATTAGAATATCAGATGTTTCAAGCCGAACAAATGTTTGGCAATTCATTTTGGAACCCAAAACCTGAAACTAAAACCAATTTAAATTATTTTTACTGAGGTTCCATCTAACCCTTAATAGAAGAAAGACAGCTAGAAGAGACACCCGAAAAACAATTTGTAACCAAGCGGTCATGAGTCTGTAAATTGTCGGTTGAAAATTACAACAAAAAATTAAATAATTCTGTTAAATCCCACGAATGCTTGCCGATTTGATAAAAAATATACGACAGCTAAAAATGAACCACGATTATTAAACGATACTAAATAAAAATCGGTTAAATCCGTTTAATAACACGGAACCGCCCTCCATGTATAAAAAAACCGGGACGACGATCTTTAAACGACAATCGATTCGACACTTAAAATGAAAGCTCGTATCAAATTCGTGAATCGTTCAACAAATTCCGATACTAAACTAAAATTTGGTAATGAAAAATAACCGAAGACCGGTTATTTTACAGTTTTCGTTTTTGAAACGAATTTTAATAAACGAAGAACAGACATTTTCTATCATTTGTAGAAAGGAATCCGTACAACAACAACAAGCGTGAAAATTTTGTGAGGACAAATAAAATAAGTAAAAAGTGTTAACAAATTCAAATTATTCAAAATTCAATTTAAAAACTAATTTGTAGTTGTGCTGATAAAATTATTTAACATATTATATCATTATTAATGTATGTACATATATGATTATTTTAAAACGCCAGTGAAATTTATCAAAACTTTTTGCCTTTGCAATTCCATATCAAAATTCTTCAAAATGGCATCGACATCGAGACCTACATATTATATCAAATATGTTCTAAACATTTTATCACTTATTGATATATAATTAATATTTTCGTTTGATTATTTTTATTCATAGATATAAACTCATTTTCAATGAGAATGCCTTTGTGGTTCAGCTGATGACCGAGGTGCAAAATTATTTAAATAATAATCCCGTGACTGCAAGAAATACGAGCGAGTACTAAAGAATTGGTTTTTGTAAATTATGTAAATACATATTATAAATTACTTTTTATTTTGAGTACCAATTTTATGTTTGTATTGAACGCTTAATGTTTTTTTTAATGACCACGATTTCTATTATGTAAATTTAGTATAATTTTAATAAAGAGCGTTATATACAGAATTAAAAATAAATAATTTAATTAATTTGTTTTTGCTGTTCTAGTACAATATTACTAATACTATTATCGGTCTCAAACACCGTTTTTAGACGGTTACATATCAATAATTTCGTCAGTGAAATGTTTACCTTTAAAACCGACAAAAGCTCGACAGTACTTGTTATTAAGTCGGTTATTGGCGATTTCACTGAGTCAGTAAAATGTTTACCTTTAGGTCAATATTACGCCAGACAATTTAACCAACAAAGTTTTATTAAATTCGGCTTCCGAAAAACAAAATTGATTAAGTCCGAACACGCAGACATTATAACCGCCCAAGGTCTGCCAAAACATGAACTAATTAAACACTTTTGTCCAAAATAGTCTGCGAAATGTCTGCACGGTCCTAAGTCTCAGGACAGTCATTTTACGTTACTAAAATTTTATTTTGTTTTTCGGGACACATTTTAATAAGCTCATTATTTTTTAGATGATTTCGCCTATTTTTGTTTTAACAAATTACAACTACAATTTTTGTTTTAATAATTTAACTTTAAAATTCAATATGTATAACAAATAAAATTGTTCAATTAAAAGCAAATACTATTCAAAAATATTTATATTTATTTACGTGTTACGTGAATCATTTTTGTATTATTTTGAGTACAAGTAGTTTTCATCTGATATTCATAACTCAACACTTCAATTTATCACAAACGATTTTATTTCTTGATTATAAAAATTATTCCAACACAATTTATTAACGATAAATTCACAAATTTACTTTTTATTATTTTTGCACAATTCTACTGTTCACTTATAACTTTTATTTCACACTAAAACACTTTTAAATCACTTTTTAATTTCCTTTTTAATCTTCACTTATCGCTTACCAAAAACTTAAGCCTCATCCGACGGCATAATTGTAGTCTTACTTTGGCAATTTTACAACAACAATGCCGTGTATTTTCATTCCGGAATGAAGAGTTTCATTCCGCTGAGAAGAAGGAATAGCAAAATTCTCTTCTTCACCTAGTTGCAGTGTTTACCACTAGAGTAAAATAGTAAATATATTAAATATATTTAGTTTTATGAGTTGGTATTAAATAACAATTATCAATTTTTCGATAAATCAGAATTTTTAATTTAGTTAATTATCATTTGGAATTAATTATTCTTTATTCAATAATTTATTATCACTATTTAATGTTTGTTAAAATTCTAAATAATAAATTAAATTTTAGAGCTTGGTACCAACTGTTGAAAGTAAAAAAAAATTATTCTGAATAAGAATTGTTCTTACTTTGGGCAAAATTTCATTCCTATCCGGATAGGAATAACTTTTACCAAAGTAGGTAAGACGGCAAATTTTCCAAAGTTAACAGTCCTCACTGTAAGCATTCTTTCCTATAAGCATTTCCCCCTTTATGCGTTTCTATATGATCTAGACTAGACTAAATATGTAGAAATCTTACGAAAGTTCCCATGCTCTTTGGCTTCTACAAGAAAAGTTACTGCAATTTAAAAAACGCGAAAAGGTACAATTGTACCTATGCCGCCTGACGAGGATTAATGATCTAATTCGAATTCGTTCACTCCTTATATGCTCAAACCAAAGCTTCTCGAAATTTTATGATTGTTTCGGTAAGAATGGTTTAGACACATTTAGAACAGTTTTTATCATAGAAAATTTCATAGTAGAACTATCCGCTATCACTAACTTATTCTACTCATTCCTAGGTGTCACCGTAACACTACTCCCCCACCTCAGCCTGTTCGTTCCGACCAGGACCAAAATCACCCCTCTGTATAGGGCCAGCCTTTCTAAATGAACCACCTTCGCTTTACCTCGATATCCCTTTTGTATCCGATAAACCACGTCGTTCATCCTTGTGATGACAGTGTAAGGTCCTTGTCATGCTGGTTGCAGCTTCGGTGATAATCCTCCTTTCCTTGTGGGTTGTGAAGCCATACCAATTGCCCTTCTTGGAAGCCTTACTGATGAATTTCATTAAGTTCTAAGTGTCCACATAAAACCGCTGATGGAACAGCCCCAAACTTTAAATCTCCAGGCAAACGAAGATTATCTCCAAATACGGTTTTAGCTGGTGTCATTCCGGTCGCGTCATGTATTTCTGATCGATAGGCCATCAGGAACATCAGTAAATGTTGATCCAAGTTGCGTTGATTTTTCTCCACGCCCTTTGCTAGATATTCCTCCAATGTGATATTGAATCTTTTCACCATTCCGTCGGACTGTGAATGCAAAGGCGTTGTCCTCGTTTTATTAATACCGAGCATCTTATTGTATTTGTAATGTTTTACCAATTAATATTGTATTCGTAATGTGTAATTATTGTAATTGTCTTTTAATGTCTACTGCGTCAATATTATATTATTTAAATGTGTGTTCATGGTAATATCTAAATATATTGTCTATGTATGTGCTACCTAATATTGTCTTTTGTTTAAGATTGTTTGATGTTTGGTGTTAAGTTAAATTATGTTTCTAGTCTACAGATGAATATTGTAGATTTATCGATGGTTATATTCGATTAATCTAATTTTTCTAAACTAAGCTATTGACTCGATGTCTATCTGTGTTTTATAGATGGTGAGTGGTTTCTATGGTTAGTTATAGAGAACCGACTCACAGTAGATATTTTATGTTAGTTGAATAATCTTAAGCTAAGAAATTTCTCCTTCTCAACTAATCGATTATTACAGCAATTACGCCGATTTTCTCTCAATTAGCTGGTCTAAAGAAATCCCGACCACGATTGTTAGTAGTTGCACGTTAGTTTATACTTACCAATTTGTTGGTGTTGTTAATAATCAGCTTCCGAATTCTCGAGTAGTGATAAAATTTTGTTATTTTTCTTACTTTTTTATTTAAATTACTTTTATTTTCTGAGGAGGTAACAGTGTCTCCAATTACGAATAATGAATAATGAATGACGAGTAATGAATGAATAAATATGAATCTTGACTATTGAATAATGACTGAATTCTTGTTACAATTTTTCGATCTTATATACTAAAATATTGTGTGTTTCCAACAACAACACATATACAAATATAATTGCTGATTTTCAATATTCCGAGAACTAGATCATAAATTTATTTTGGTCATTATATTGTATTTGATATTTTTGTTTTAATTGCATTACCCAATATTCTACTTATTTTATGTCAATATATATTACACATATGTATGTCATTTTCTTACTTTGGGTTACATCATATATTGTTTTTATTAAAAAATGTAATTGATTTTATTAAATTCCCCTAAATGTTTGCACTATATTTGCTTATTTTTACAAATTGTGAATTTTATCATAATATGTACGTCTACGTATGTATTTGTTTTTTATTTTTATTTATTATTGTTTGGGAATTCCGCTAAAGAATGCATTTTGAAATATGAGTTGTTTACTTTATAATTTTATAGGTCAGTAGTCTGTGTTTTTATTTAAATACTATACAACAAGTAGTTTGTGTTACAATATTACACAACACCTTCCTCTTTCGGGTAGTGAAATTTTCAGAAGGAAAATTTCACTCTATGAAATATGTTTTACTTATTCTATGTTAGTATATTATGTTTTAATTTTTACTTGAACTTATAAAGATGTTTTTGTTGTACTATGATGTCTTCTCACGTGGATGTCATCATCGTATGTATGCCACAATTTTTCTGGGTTGTAGAGCCTTGGTTTCCGTGTCTCTGGTTGAATTTTCACTAGTTTTTCTTTGTTTTTTTTTTTTTTTTTTTAACTTTATGTTGCTAGCTGTTGTTATATCTTCTTCATTTTATTTACCGTGGTTTTTGCTTTTGTTTCTTGTGTGACTGTTTCGCGTTCTGTCGTTTCTTGATATGTTTACAGTGTTTTATGTTTTTATGGTTTTAATTATTATCACTGGTTTTTATTCACTGTTTTAGTTACTGTCTTTTATTAATGTTATCGGTCGCGTTATTTTTGGTGTTATCATTGGTGTTATTATTATTATTTATTTATCTATTACCACCGTAACATTGTTGGTGTTATCATTAGTGTTATTATTATTATTTACTGCTGCTTATTCATTTATTAATATTGATTTTCAGCTAATTGGTCTTCCCTAATGATCATGGTTGTGATTCACCTTTGGCTACTCCTATTGTTGAATTTTTCACTAGTGTTTGTTTCATTTTCCTATTCCGCTTCCTTGACTCTATTTTGTTGTTGCCTGTTTGTCGTACATCGTCCTCTGTTGCTTTGTGACTTGCAGAATTATTCATCTCAATACTTGTTTGAGATTCACCTATCTTTATTAGATTAGGCTCTGATGTGTAGTCTTTTCGTTGTCAGTTCAAGTTGAAATTATTTAGTATTCTTATTCTAAGTTAGTATGATTCTAGCTAATTATTTTTTTTTCTTTTATAAATTCCCATTTTTTCCTATTTTTTTATTTTATCTTAATTCTAAAAAAAAAAATTTCTTTTTACTGTGATTTATTTGAATTTGGAAAAACTCTGTTTGCTTTTATTTACTTAGTTTAATTAATTCATATTGCATTTAAGTTTTTGTGTGTTTTAATGTTATGTAGTTTTTATATTGTCTTAATTCTATTTCTTACTACTTTGAATCTGTTCATTTAGTTTTCTTATTTATGGATATACGTACATATGTTATCCTAATTTTCTAAAATAAAATGTGAGTGAGAATTAATTTTACAATATTTGTCTTTTAGTTTAGATCAACAATTATATTAATTTACATATTAACTACTATGTTCTTATTTTTTTCTTTTTTTTTTTTAGAATTTGAAATTTTAACTTGCTTTGAAATTTGGTTTGAAATTTTTAATTTATTTTGGTTAGTAGAATTTGAATTTTGAGTTTTTGCCGAATTTGGTTTTCTTGTTCTCTCATGTTTGTTAGTAGTGATTTATACATGAGGGAAAAAGTGTTTTATATTTCTAGTTTTTTGTTTATTAATGGTGCTAATTTATTTTGGTCTTGTTAAATTATTTTTTCGAGTATCCTTCCCTCTGGTCTGTTTACTTGCTCAACTCTTTTATGGTTTGTGTTAGTGTCGTTATTTATTACTATTCTTGTGTCACCTTTTTGTTTCCTGAATTTTCTTTTGACTATTATTGCTACTATTACTACTATTATTACTATTCCAATTATACCGGTTGATCCTATACTGAAATATTTAACTACTCTATTCTGTTTATGCTGTAACTCTATCGATCCTGCCATGCTTTCTATTTGATTTATCCGATTCGTTTCTGCTAGAATCTGTTTATTGTAGTCTCTGTGATTTGTGAATGTCAGTTTCTCTAATTTGCTAGGCTCGTATGTTGTCTTTATGTCAGCTGTAGTTGTGTCATTTTCTTCTGGTATGAAAATAGGTTTGTAGTGTTCTATTTCTAGGTTTGTAGGTGAGCCTACTACTGTTACTGTAAAGTCTTTTGTCGTAACTGTACAGTGTGTTCTAAATGTCAATAGTCCTTCATTTGAAATTTCCACTGTTTCTGTTTTATTTCCGCACGTTATTATCATCTTAGTTGTTCCGGTTACTGAATATAACCATGAATTTGTGTTTCTAAGTCTTATTATTGTGTTCAGTTGTACTGTATTCATTGTCTTACAGTATTCCTCGTGGTTTAAAGAGTTGATAAACAGCATTGTTACACAGTGTAAATTTTGTATCGGTAGGATTGGCTGAGTATGTTTGCATAATATAAAATCTGTTTTGATGTTGTTTGTTATTGTTTTACATTTATTAATGTCTTCTTCCTGGAACTCTATTGACTTCGTTTTTTGTTGATTTACTGCTATGTAGTCAGTGTTGATAATGTATATCTGCTGTTTGCCTTTCATCGTAAATGGTAATAAATATGGTTTGGATAGTGTATATTCCTCATCTTCAATTAATGGTATAGTTATCTTGGCTATAATCTGACCGTTTAATTCAGTGTATTCAGTCTGTACTATCTGTCTTAAAATTTCATGTTTTTCTATCTCAGAGCTTTTGTGTTTTGTATTAACTTTTAATATCTCTACTATTTTACTGTATTCTGTTAATGTGCATACATTGTATCAATACCAATGACGATAATTCTGTCATTTGCATGTTCAAATTTTGCTTTCTGTCTAAAAATTCTTGTTGGTCATTCACCTTCTGTATAAGCTGGTTCAACTTGCGTTCTATTTCCTCTGTTTCATTTTGTAACTGATTTATTGGTACAGATAGCGTTTCGAAGTTTGATTTTATTACAGCTATTTGTTGTTTTTCCAGGTTCATGAATTGTTCTTGGTTCACTTCCGCATTCTGCAGTCTATTATATATTTCACTTGCGTCCTCAGAATCCATTGTTCCGAACAGAAATTTCGACAGTTTTCCTCCTGCATCCATTAGTCCTCTTCGTTGTCTCCCGTACATCTCATTTAACTTGCCGTTTTGTCTCTGTATTTGTGCAATGTGCCATTTTAGTTCCTGGCGGAATGATTTGCATAGGTCATTCGAGTTGACAGCTGTTACTTCTTCACATAATGTTTTTAGGTGTTTACAACTCATCAGTAGTGATTCTGACAGACCGCTGGTTTCCGGTATATTAATTTTAGTTATCAAATGAATGTTGTCTTCAAATAAATGCAGGTTGCTTATTTTTTCAAAAAATATTCCGTTGTCATCTAATTTTCGGTGCTGGAATAACATCTCATATCTGGATACTACCGGGTTTGCCAAGATAAAAACTAGTACTAGTCTATTCATAGTGATCTGGGTAAATAAATGAGATACAACTAATATTATTAAAACTACTCCTTACTCCATTTTGCTACTATTATCCAACTATGTTAATAGGCAATTTACTGTTTGGTTGTAGTTATCCTAATTTATTGTTTAATTAATCTATTGTTGTGGACTCTAACTTTTCTATTATTTACTAATATTGTCGTATTTACTGGTGTGTCGCAATTTATCACTCTATACGGTCCCAACCATAATGGTTCCTGTTTCGTCCTTCTCGTTTCGTTCTTAAGCCATACCAAGTCGTTCGTTTTAATGTCTATACTGTTTGTCCTCTTGTCATATTGTTGCTTTGTCTTTTCTTTTCTTTGTGCTATGTTTTCTCGTGCTATGGCATGTGCCAGTCTCAGTCTTGCTTTTAATTCTGATACATAGTCGTCAAAATTATACGTCGGTTCTGGTTCTTTCCTAATGGCTGTCGGTATTAACGCCGTCCTTCCGTAAACTAGTTCGTATGGTGTGTACTGGGTGGTACAATGTGGTGTCGTATTATATACAAAAATAGCATAATGGCACATCTCATCCCAATTGTTTCTGTCAATTTCCGTGAAGGATCTTAGATACTCTTTGAGTGTGTTATGGGATTTTTCCAAAGCTCCATTGGTCTCTGGGTGGTATGCCGTCGTGTTAAGATGTTTAAGTTTCAATAACTTACAGATTTCCTTGAAGCTCTTACTCATAAAGTTGCTTCCCTGGTCTGTAAGGATTTTCTCCGGAATACCGTATTTTGTGATGAAATTTTCACAAAGTGCTTTTGCTACCGTGTTTGCGTTTTGATTTGCTATAGGGATCGCCCCTGAAAACTTTGATAAATCGTCCTGAAATGTCAAAATGTAGTTGTTCCCTGCTTCCGTAGTTGGTAGTGGGCCTACAATGTCAAAAGCTACCCTCTGGAATGGATAGTCTGAAATAGTTGTAATCTGAAGAGGTACTCTGGTTTTCCTATGGTTCTTATTTCTTTTACATTGATAACACTTCCTAATGAACTTATTAATATCGGTTAACATGTTTGGCCAGTAGTAAAGCATTTTGATACGCTTAAACGTACGCCATGTGCCAGCATGTCCTCCTAGTGGCAAATTATGATACTCATTTAATATTTCCTGTCGCTTGTTCCGGTCTAACACCACTTCTATTTTTGGTTTACTTGGTCTGTCTGTTACTATTCCTTGATTAATATCTGCTTGTTCGTCCCGTTTTTCTTTTAATAATTTCTGTTCTCTTGTTTCTTTGTCAACCTTTGCCTGAGCCCTTGTCATTACCGATATTGTACAGTTTTTGATTCTGCTTAAGGCGTCTGCGTTCGTATTCTGTTTTCCTGACTTATGAATTATCTCGAAGTTATACTCTGATAATTTCAGATTCCACTTCAGTATGCGATTTGGTATTTTTGTCATGTTTCCTGTTAATGGTTTGTGGTCCGTAATCACAGTAAATTTTCTGCCATATAAGTAGGGTCTAAAATTATTTACTGCCCAGTATATTGCGAGCATTTCTTTTTCAATTGTTGAATAATTTTTCTCAGATTTGCCTAGTGCTCTACTAGCATAGGCAATTGGAAATTCTCCTGATAAATATACTTGGGATAGGACTGCTCCCAAACTGTAGTCACTAGCGTCAGTGGTTAATGTGAATGGCTTTGTCATATCCGGGTACTTCAACACCGGGGGATTTGTTAAACTATGCTTCAGTTTGTTTAGTGATTCAATACATTGTTCAGAAAAGTCAAAATTTGTGCCTTTCCTGGTTAGCTTGGTTAATGGCTCTGCCATTTCCGAAAATTTAGGAATAAAACGTCTGTAATAGTTAGCTAAGCCTAAAAATGATTGTGTTTCCCTGACGTTTTTCGGTTGTGGGAAGTCTCGTACTGCTTGTACCGTTTTGGGGTTGGGTTTAATACCGTCTGTTGTAATTATGTGGCCGAGAAAAGTGATTTCCTTTCTCAGAAATTGACATTTTGCGCATTGGAGCTTTAAATTATTGTTTCGACATATTTCTAGCACTTCAGTTAATTTAGCATTATGGTCTTTTAAGTTTTTCCCGTAGATGATTACATCATCTAAATAAACGAACCCTTTTAAACCTTGGAACCCGCGTAAAATGTGGTTGATGGTTCTCTGGAAAGTAGCTTGAGAGTTCTTGAGTCCAAAAGGCATTCTTGTGAACTCGAAATGTCCGTAGTCTGTGCTAAATGCTGTCTTGTGGCAGTCTCGTGGGTTCATCTCGATTTGATGGTAACCACTTGCCATGTCTAATGTTGAGAAGTATTGTGCGTGACCTAACTGGTCCAAAATGTCGTTTATGTTCGGAAGTGGGAATGAGTCACCTATTGTCACTTCATTCAATTTTCTAAAGTCTACAACGACCCTCCATTTTGGCGTTCCGTCCTTGTCTGCTTTTTTAGGTACTACAAGTAACGGGCTATTGTATGGACTAATACTTGTCTTGATCCTACCTTCGTCTAGTAATTCTTTTACTTGTCTGTTGATCTCGTCTCTGTGCATTTGCGGAAGTCTATACCTTTGAACGTGTATAGGTTTGGTGTCAGTATATAAGTTTATGTTGTGTTGTACACCCTTCACGCTTGTCAATCTGTCCCCTTCTAAAAAAAAGACATCTTCGTACTTCATGCACAACGCCATTATTGATGCATTTTCTTCTACATTATTCGTTTTGTCTAAGTTATCTGCTACTAGCTTCATAATTCTCTCTGTCCTACTGTCGTTCTCTTTAAACTGGAACTTGTTTCCTCCTTGGTCTTCAAATTCTTCTAATGTTGGATAAAACTCGTCTAATTGTACCTCTTCTGTCCTTGTATTGGCTATTAAGATTTTTGCTTTGTTGTTCTTCGGTTGTATAAGTGTGTGAGGAACGTATACCCCATATGCTATTTCTATTGCGTCACAAATGTATTGTTTGTCTGTTGGAGTCTGTATTTCTACGATTGTTTCGCTTCTTGCTGGTAGAGTAATTTTGTTCCGTCTGTTCGAGAATTTAATCAAATTTCCGTTTATTCTTATTTTACCTAAACTGTATAGTATGTCTACTCTGTGTTTCTCAAAGAAGTCCCTTCCAATTACTCCGTCCTCCGACACTGGAAAATCGTCTTGTACGATATGTAGCGTATGTCTTATAGTTAAGTTGTCCGTAAACCTCATTTCTATGTCTATTGTGCCTATTGTTTGGAATGTTCCTCTACCTATACCTGTTAATGTTGTTTTTATGTCTGTTTTTATGTCCTGCTTACTAGTATATTTAACCTTTAATAATGATATATCCGCTCCTGAGTCCAATAATAGTTTCGGTTTATATTTTCCTATTTGCGGTGATATCGTGTCCCTACTACTACTGTACTTTGATACTAAATTGATTTTTCTAGTTTTTGTCTCGTCAAATAAATTTCCTAACATGCCTGTGTCGCATTGGTAGTCATCCTGTGTTGAGCTATCTGAAAAACTTCTTTTATCTTGTCTTTGTATTTGAGTCTGATACAACATGTCTGTGCTTGATTGTTTGGCTAATATAGTTTTGCTTTCTGTTTGTCTACCTACTATTGGTCGAGAATCTGGTCTCTGTATTTCTAAACTAAATTGCGAAGCGTCATGGCTTATTTGTTTATTCGTTAACTGCTTTTTTGCTATTGTTTGAGAGTCTTGTCTCTGTGTTTCTAAAACTAATCGCGGAGCGTCGTGGCTCATTATTCGAGAGTCTTGTCTCTGTGTTTCTAAAACTAAACGTGGAGCGTCATGGCTCATTATTTGAGAGTCTTGTCTCTGTGTTTCTAAAACTAATCGTGGAGCGTCGTGGCTCATTCTTCGAGAGTCTTGTCTCTGTGTTTCTAAAACTAATCGTGGAGCGTCGTGGCTCATTATTTGAGAGTCTTGTCTCTGTGTTTCTAAAACTAATCGCGGAGCGTCGTGGCTCATTATTTGAGAGTCTTGTCTCTGTGTTTCTAAAACTAATCGTGGAGCGTCGTGGCTCATTATTCGAGAGTCTTGTCTCTGTGTTTCTAAAATTAATCGTGGTTTGGTTCCAGTTTGCTCTGGCGCCTTGTTGAAGACGGTTTGTGTTTCGTTATTTTCTCTGTCTGTATTCTGCGTCAGTCTGGTGACGGCTTTTTCTTGCTGATTTTCTGTTTCTGTGTTAGAGGTTACTTTCGTCAAATCTATATAAACATCTGTGTTCGATAAATTTGTCTCGTAGGTTTTCTCTAACATTTGGATTTTTGGGGTTGTTATTGTTTTGAGGTACATTTCAGGAATGGTACCCATGGAGAGTGCATAATCGTGTCCGTTTTGATTTGTTTGAAGTCTATTTTTGTTTGTGGGATCCAACCGCGGCGGCTCTCCTACAGCTGGTTGGATCCGTTGGAGTTTTCCTGGAGGTGTGTCTGCCCTTGTCTACAATCTGCTTGGTACTTGTCTGGTGGCCGTGTGATCATTGTGCTGATTTTCATGTTTTCAAATAAATTCTCTATATTACCTCCTGCTGACTCCTTTCCTGGCTGAGTGTAATTTTGATTTGTTCTTAATTTATTTCTACATTCCTCAAAAGTATGCCCTATTGTTGTCTTGCAATGCGAACAATACTTTGTTGGTCTGTTTGTGACGTAATTTTGATTCATGGTTTGTCTGTAGCTACTGTATGGTTTCTCATGGTTCTGCATCATACTCTGGTGATTTTCTTCTCTGTGATTCATGGGTTGTTGAAAACTTCTATTTTGTCTTGGCATATATCTGTTCATATCTTGTGTTTTTGGTAGGTACATTCTTGGTTGTTGTTGTGCTTGCTGGTGGTATTGTGTCTTATTTTGTGACATTTGTCGGTATTCCTGCCTTCTTCTTTCCTCATATACTCTAGTTCTGCATACGTCCCACGTATGATTCGGTCTGTAACAATAGTTGCATATGACTTGGCTTAAATGTTGTTGATTTCTGCTATATGATTGTACTGGAATGCTGGTTACTTGCTCCGTGCTTTTTGTGCTTGTCATTGCCGCTAATAACTTTTCTATCTCCTCGGCTTCCTCTAGAATTTCATTAACGCATTTTGCTCGACTGATTATAACTTTCTCCTTTAGTAAACTGTTGCTCAGCCCTCTTTTGAACACTTGTGCCGCACTTGTATCTAGGTATTTCAGGTATGTCTCATCTATTTTTGTTACTCCAAATTTTGTCCTATAACCCCTTTTGTACCTTTCCAGAGCTTCACTTAACCTATACCCGTAATCTCTTAATGACTCGTTGTATCTTTGTTTAACCTCGTGGAATTCTTTCTCCAATTCTTCCAGTGTGCGTACCTCCATGTACATCCCCTGTAACACTTCTTTCAGTTGTGTATAATCTTTGATCTGCCTGGTGCTTATCCTGGTGTATGCATCACCTGTTAACCTGAACTTTATTAATTTATCAAAATTCGCCTTTTCTTCAACAGTCCCTAACATGCCGTAGACCATATCTGCTGAATCTATGAATCTGTTCAATTCGTCTAATCTCTTGTTCGCATTTCCACCATTGAATTCCTGCACGCATGCCACGATTTGTTGTTGTACTTGTTGTAGATTCATCTTGATGCTTTGCTCCTTGTCTGTTTGTTCTATTGCCTCTGCTTGTTCTATTGCCTCTGCCTCTATTAATTCGGTTACTGGTTCTTGTTTGATAATGATTGGTTTTGGTACTGTTACTTTCTTTTTTACCTCTGTCGGTGCGTTGTTGTTAGCTGTGTTTTGAGTTTGTATAATTTTTTCTGCTCGTGTTGGAGATCGTGGTGTTCTTGATGATTTGCCAAATATCAACCCTGGATCTGTTTCTTTATTCATGTGAATCTAAATGCAGTTAGATGGCATCTTTTTTTCCTGTTACTACTATTGTTTTGCTTATGGTACCGTTTACCATGAACTACCCTAACTAATTTGCAATAGGTGCGTATGCTACAGCGCCAATATTGTATTTGTAATGTGTAAATATTGGAATTGTAATGTTTTACCAATTAATATTGTATTCGTAATGTGTAATTATTGTAATTGTCTTTTAATGTCTACTGCGTCAATATTATATTATTTAAATGTGTGTTCATGGTAATATCTAAATATATTGTCTATGTATGTGCTACCTAATATTGTCTTTTGTTTAAGATTGTTTGATGTTTGGTGTTAAGTTAAATTATGTTTCTAGTCTACAGATGAATATTGTAGATTTATCGATGGTTATATTCGATTAATCTAATTTTTCTAAACTAAGCTATTGACTCGATGTCTATCTGTGTTTTATAGATGGTGAGTGGTTTCTATGGTTAGTTATAGAGAACCGACTCACAGTAGATATTTTATGTTAGTTGAATAATCTTAAGCTAAGAAATTTCTCCTTCTCAACTAATCGATTATTACAGCAATTACGCCGATTTTCTCTCAATTAGCTGGTCTAAAGAAATCCCGACCACGATTGTTAGTAGTTGCACGTTAGTTTATACTTACCAATTTGTTGGTGTTGTTAATAATCAGCTTCCGAATTCTCGAGTAGTGATAAAATTTTGTTATTTTTCTTACTTTTTTATTTAAATTACTTTTATTTTCTGAGGAGGTAACAGTGTCTCCAATTACGAATAATGAATAATGAATGACGAGTAATGAATGAATAAATATGAATCTTGACTATTGAATAATGACTGAATTCTTGTTACAATTTTTCGATCTTATATACTAAAATATTGTGTGTTTCCAACAACAACACATATACAAATATAATTGCTGATTTTCAATATTCCGAGAACTAGATCATAAATTTATTTTGGTCATTATATTGTATTTGATATTTTTGTTTTAATTGCATTACCCAATATTCTACTTATTTTATGTCAATATATATTACACATATGTATGTCATTTTCTTACTTTGGGTTACATCATATATTGTTTTTATTAAAAAATGTAATTGATTTTATTAAATTCCCCTAAATGTTTGCACTATATTTGCTTATTTTTACAAATTGTGAATTTTATCATAATATGTACGTCTACGTATGTATTTGTTTTTTATTTTTATTTATTATTGTTTGGGAATTCCGCTAAAGAATGCATTTTGAAATATGAGTTGTTTACTTTATAATTTTATAGGTCAGTAGTCTGTGTTTTTATTTAAATACTATACAACAAGTAGTTTGTGTTACAATATTACACAACAATCTGGCACATTTCTTGAAATACCACCGATTCAAAATTCCTTCCTTGATAGGTATGAATCTCCATCGGTACTCCAAATCGGCTAATCCAGTTGTTGACCACGGCATCAGCTCTTATTGTCGTCTCCTGATTGGGAATCGGGTAAACCACTGGTAATTTACTGAAATAATCTACATCCTGCCCAGTAGAATCGTTGACGTATCTTGGCTGGTGCTTTATTAATTCCTAGGTTGCCCCCACTTATTTCTCCGTGATACTCTTTCAGGATTTCCACAATCCGGCTCTTCGGTAACACCAGCAACAATTGCTTCACTTTGCAATCCGTGCTTTCCCATATTCGTTTTAAACACCCATTCTCTATTCGGAGGCTATCCCATTGAGTCCAATAGCTCTTGACAATAGGAGTTTTGTCCGCGATCTCGCTCCAAGTGGACCGGAGTTCCTTTTCCTTCCATTCAATGATAACCGAAAAATCCGTGTCATCTAATTGCTCTTTCCTGATCATTTCGTCAGTCCACTCCTCCTCACTCCTCGATGATGCCTTCCTTTGCTTCAACGTGACCACAATGCTTGCATTCTACTGGACATAGTCGTCTAGATAATGCGTCGGAATTTCCATGTGTGCCTCCCTTTCGATGTTCGATCTGGAAATCGTAGCTTTAAAGACGTTTTGATAATGTTTTGGAGTAGTACGCAATAACTCGTTCTTGGCCATTAGTTTTCTGTGATAACACTCCTCCTATACCGTCATTTCTTGCATCGTTGTGCAAAATAAATTTCACGTTATATAGGGTATGCGAGGATTGGCGCGACACATAATCGTCTCCTTAGGTCCACGAATGCTTCTTCATGTGGTCATCGTTCCATTCGAATGCCTTGTTCTTCCTGGTTAACTTGTGTAAACTCTTTGCGATGTTGGCGAATCCCGACGCGAAGCGTTTATAATAGGTCTACAATCCCAGAAAGCTTCGCAATTCGTCAAAATTTTTAGGTCTTGGCCAATTCTTACCGCTGCAATCTTCCCTTCATCGGTGTGAATTCCATTGGTCGTTACCAAATGACCCAATTATTTTACTTCCGTTCTGAACAGCTTACAATTCTTTGGGCTTAACTTTAATCCGGCAGCCTGTATCCGATCGAAAACCTCTGTCACGTGCCTTTGATGCTCGTTGAAATCCTTGCCCATAATGATGATGTCGTTTAAATATATTAGGCACCTCTTCCAAAGTAATCCCTTTAGCACGCGTTCCATTAATCGTTCAAAAGTTGCAGGGGCATTACATAATCCAAACGGCATAACACCGTCTTCTCGCGATCTTCCTCATGGACTTCCACCTGCCAAAAGCCGCTTTGTGTTACAATGTTTAAAATATCCGAGCACCTGATGACAATGTGTCTAACGTGTCATCGATCCTTGGCAGTGGATAGCTATCTTTTTTCGTTACAGCATTGAGTTTTCAGTAATCAACGCAGAATCTCTACCGTCCTTCTTTTCGTCCAATACTACCGGTCCATGAGCTGTTAGATGTTTCGATTACTCCTGCCGCCTGCATATCTGTTACCATCAGATTGACTTCTTCTTGTTTTGCCAATGGTAACCTTCTGGCTGGTTGATGAATCGACATCTCTGTTCCTGTATCAATTCGGTGCTTTACCATTGAAGCCCTTCCGTTATTATCCGATGTGATTCAGAATATGGCGGACATGTACCGTTTAAGTAGTTGTAACGTGTGCCACGTTAAGATCTTCGGTTCATTTTTGCATAAATTGTTCTATCATTTCTTTCTGGCCTTGTATGTCGGCTTTCTCAATCGGACTTTTCTGTTCACATTTTACTATCGTTGATATCTCGTCACATTTGCCGATGACTGTTCCTTTCTTGATGATTTTTGTCTTATCCGAGAGATTTAGAGTCCTAATTGGTACTCTATAGTCGTTGTCCGGTTTAACTAGGGTTTCCGATTACAATTTCCTGGTATCCACTCTCCTCTTCGTTAGCTTCCACAATCTTCCCCACACGCTCCTTTCTGAGTTTGGTGGCAGCTTCTCCCAATGATACTGCTAGATTGAAGTGGCAACTCGATGTTATCGTAAGTTAATACTCCTCTTCCAACATCCTCACGATGTCATTTACTCTCATGAAGTCCATCCCCAAAATGACTTCATCCGCAATACCTGCAATCAGCACTTCGTGTTGGAAAAGAGTTCTCCCGATCTTTATTTTTACGATCTTTTTGCCTTTTGTTATTCAACTATCTCCAGTTGCCGTTTGCAACTTCAATCCATTAGCTGGTTGTATACCTCCACAAATCAGATCTTTACGGACAATAGTGTGATTTGCTCCCGTATCCAGGGTGACCAGATCTCGTATTCGGATGCAGCCCGTGCCATCAATGTCGCCTTTGATTGATAAGTCATTTGTGTGTTGATTTGATTGTCACCGCCTCTTGATACTTTTGAAACACGGATGGAGGTTATGGGGCAATCCGTTGTTGGAGCCAGCTTCTATCCTTTTAAGCTGACTCTTTGTAGTTTAACGGTTCCATCGTCATTTGGCCGCCCTCTTGCTTGGCCACTGCCTGCTCTCCACTTGGTCGTCGCTGCATAGGAGATGGTGATCTTCCCCCTTTCCTTTTTATTTTCCAACAGTCCCGCGAGATGTGACCGACCTTATTGCATGCCTAACACCTAATTTTGCCACTTCTGTCTCGGTATCTTGGTGCTGACCGCTCGTTGTTTATACTGGTGTCAATTTCCACTCTGCGTATTTTCATTGACGGTTTGGTTATGGCTTATGCAGTCTCGTTCGTCAATTCGCAAGCGATGGTTTCCGCGAAAGTTGCTTCAGATGACAAATCACTGCCTTGCGTGACTCTGGATCTCGAATGCCGTCAATGAATGCGTCAATCTTATACCTTTCCACATAATTGGCCGACGTAATTATATGTACTAGTCGCTCGATTGTAGATGCAAATTCCTGAAGCGATTCTCCTCCCTTTTGGTACCGGCTTTTCAGTTCCATGCGATAAATTCCCCGCTTGTGATCACTGCCGCACTTCCGATCCAACGCCTTCATATATTCGAGATAACTGTTGCGCTCTTGTTCCGGAATAGTTTGTAAAGCCTCAACTGCTTCGCCTTTAGCAAGGTTAGGGATCTTGTAGAGCTCGGTGATGAAAATACCGAACTGACCACAATATATGGCGATTTTATTAAAGATTTTTAAAATGTATGTGCCTTTATTACAGGCAAACTATCCGAACAACCAGCCGGGGTACCTCCATCCTTTGGAAAAGGGTAAATCACTCTTGTCACTTCATTATAATACGTATAGCACTCCTTAAATTAGCTTTGGCGATCACCGCTTCAAAGTTTAGCTTGTTTCATGAGGCCATAAAAACTTCGCCAGGCAGGTACAGATTACAAAATAAACAACCGATGAAGTGTCTCACAAAATACAGCACGGGTGTAGAATGTTACGATTGGAACGAGAAATTACTGATTTTGAAGGAAATTTGGTATAAACGCACTTGTTGTTGTTTCTTTATAGAATGTTAACTTCTGAGTTTTAAGAATTTTTCACAAATGTTTATAATTTTTTACCGCATCTTATAGTTTACACGTCATGAATGTATTTTGTTAAGGTATTATTATAAGACTCCAACTCTAAGCTGCTTTAGGTTTTTGATGAGACTTAGAAGTAGATTATATGTCTCAAGTTCTAAGCTGCTAATGTTGGAATATATACCTTCTCCAACTTTATGCACGCCATTGTGCTCTCACGACAACTGATGTTGGATTGGAGAAATTTCAATTCTTTTTTGTTGCCAAGCTTCTATTTCAAGAATGTTGGAGTTCTAAATGAACTTACCTTCGTCGCTCATGATGATTTTCTGCCAAAAGTTGTGTTCGAGTTTTGCGGTGGTGGTTTGGCGTCTATTGGAGGTGGGGGACCAAAGTTGATAGATTAATCTACCAGCTCCGTAACCTTCCAGTGGGAACATTCTCAATGAGCCCAGATAGTATGTATCGCGTGTAGAAGAACTTCCTACAGTAAACATCTAGGAGGGAGAGCAATTAGCCCAGATAGTATGTATCGCGTGTAGAAGTACTTCCAACAGTAAACATCTAGGAGGAAGATCAGTGAGCGCAGATAGTATGTATCACGTACCGGCGCGCGGTCGGCAGTATTATCAGGTTCATTTAAGAGCCTGAATATTGACTGGACGGATAATTAAGCAAGGCTTGGAGCACAAAAGGTCATTTAGGTCGCAGTGCGAGGTGGCTAAACGCCCACATGGCTCTACAACACTAATTCAAATTCTACGGTGTTTGCAAATGTATGTTATGAACGTAATTTAAACGTTGTTATGGGTTCAATGGCATCAAATTGCAGTTGAATTTTGTGAATCACGCTTCAAAATACGACGTAAACTAGTGCGACTGTGCCTGTGTCATTGATGCACCCTTTCTATTAAATATAAATCGCATGCGCCCGAACTTCACTAAAAGTCAAACCAAACTGATAAATGTCCACAAATACGAAAATGGTGCCACTTAAATATGGCTCTATAGAATTAACGAGAAATCGACAACAAAATTATAAATTCGAAAACGTGACAATATGCAATAGGAGGTGCTTCGCCCTCGTTGATGATCATTGAAATAAAATACTCAACCCCCGATGAACTTGCATCACAACGAATATAGAAAGTTGCGACAAAATTTTATTTGATGATAGTGCATCCGTTGAACGGTAGGGTTACCTGTTGAACGTTTTCTATTTCGGGTCGAACATTTGGTCAAAACTTTAAACATCCCGGAGCCGTCTTTAGTTAATGAATTGTGAATTTGTGAGTACCTGATTTTTTTTTAAATTCAATTTAAAAAATGCTGCCGGTATATTTTACTCCCCAATAAACCAAATTTAATCTTTAGGCCATTAGGGTTACCGCGGTGCTTAGGTTTAATATTTGACAGATCGAGATTAAATTTTATATTTACCTTGTTTTTATTTCACGAAAAGTTATGGACAAAAATCATACATGTAAGTAATAATATTTACAGTAAGTAATTAAAAAAAATGTAACACCATTACTCATTAAAAAGGGACCAACTTAGAAACAATCGCATTGATTGAAGCAAAATCTGAATTAGAATCTCGGTTTGAAGCAAAAGGTGCCGATTTTACGGAGACATGGCGGTGAGTAAATCAATTAACTAAACATTTTATTAATTTGTAATAAAACATATTGCAGTTTGGTTCAAGCGAAATCAAATTTGACCCATATCCCATTGCACAAAATCAAATATAAATGGAAGAATTTAGTAAAGAAATACCGGGTAAGATATTCTGATGTGTGTTCAAATTTTATATGCTTCTAATGTTCTCATTAAAATGGCAGACGTTATGTGAAGCTGATAAGAACTTGGATGATAGCACATGGAAGGATGCCTATGACTGGTTACATTTTGATGCAATGCATAAATTAATGGGGCATAAAAAGTATCTACAGCCATGGTCTCTTACAATACAACGTCTTCCAAGGACACCAGATAGTACTTCACCGAACTGTGATCCTTTGGTAGAAATAGAAGAGGAAGATTCAGAAGTAGAAAACAAAACTTGGGTAAGTTTTATACGTCCGTAGAACATTATTCACTTTAATGACCGACACCACTGAAGTTGGCTAGGATAAATACAAACCGTTGCGCCATGATTTTGTTTCTGTTAATCAATATTTATTTTGTTACAGAATATGGAAGATGAACCTTGCAACAAAGTTTCAGAGCCAAAAAGCCCAGAAAGGATTAGCCCCAGTGGAAATCAAACCATTGACCCTTCCAGAAGTTGTCACATAGGCACTGGTCCGGAAATAAATGGATATTTAAATGATGTTCAAGAAGCTCGAATTAATCCAAGAAAGAGATCATATAACTGTATCCCTGAGAATAAATTACCGAAAATGCAGCCAGTTCTGAATAATAATGAGAATAGGGAGGAATTTCAAATATTTGGAGACTCAGTGGCCATTCAACTTACAAAACTGCCGCTCCACATTGCGATTCAGTTACAAGCCGATTTCCAGAATCAGTTGACTCGTGCTCGTTTACAGACTATGGAAATTGTTCCGCCTAGTGCATCAACATGCTGTAATTTAGTCATTGTTAAAGGTGAACCTGTCGAATAATCTGTAAACCAAACAAACCTTTTGGTAATACTCCTATAAATAGTTCATTTAACATAATTAAATTATAATTTTATAATACACGATTTTTACTTTAAACTACTAACTACTAAATTTTATTCTAATTTTTTCGATGAATTTTTGTTATTCTTCATCGTATCTGAATCATTATTTATTATTTTCACATAATGTAATGTCCCGCTACTAGTTTCATACAGTTGACCCTCTTCGGTAATAAAAATTTCCGTTCCTGGTTCAATCGTTTCAGTTGCAAAATTTGAATTTTCTAACATTTGTTCGACCGACAACTCTTCACCGATAATATGATCTTCAGACATATTGTCATCATCATCGTGGTCTTCTGCCTCATCTTGTTCGTCATCAACATCACCATCTGGAAGTATGGATTCCATTTCATTATCCATTAAATGTTGATCGTCGCAAATTATTTCTCCGTCATCCATTTCATCTGCTTCCTCAATATATTCCTGCGAATGAAAAGTTTTAAAAATAGGCAATGCAATTATTAATATGATGGCTTACCACTGTAAAGACATCATTTGAATTATCTTTATCGACAAGTACCTTTTCTGTTTTAAATAAAACCTCACTTTTACCATCTTTTGGATTTGTAGCTGTCGTAAGCGATTGGATTCGCGGTTGATTAATAATGATAGCGTCGGAAAAATGAGCCGCCTGTTTCATATGTGCAAAAAGTAATGGTTTTCGCATGAAACCGGCCCCACATGTTGTACATTCATAAGGTTTCTTATCGCTATGTACAAATCGATGCGCATTCCGATTGTCTCGACTATTAAACATTTTTTTACATATTTCGCACGAGTAAGGTTTAAGTCCAGAGTGTATCCGTAAATGTTTTTTATAATGTTCTGGATAGACGAAAGTTGCTGAGCAAAGCCTACATTTGAATGGCCTTTCACCAGTATGCGTGGCTTTCTTATGATAGTCCAACAAACGTCTTCTTTTAAACCGCCGATCGCAAATATCGCATTGATACCGTTTGTCGTCTAAATGTGTAGCCCTCTTATGTGATTGTAAATTGGATCGCTGCGCAAAACTTGCCGGACATAAATCACATTTGAATGGTTTTTCACCGGTATGTGTGCGTTCATGATCCTTAATTTCCGCTCGCCGTGCAAATGCTTTGCCACAAGTGCGACAAATAAATGGTTTAAAACCGGTGTGTACAATTTTATGTACTTCCAAATTATGTTGCGTACTAAAAGATTTATCGCATGCTTCACAAACATGTGGCCTCAAACCGGTATGCGTCTTTTCGTGTTGTACTAAATTTTGCCCGCTGTAAAATGACTTGGAACACGTGCGACATTCAAATGGTCGTGGTCGGTCTGAATGAATTTTCATGTGTGCCGAAAGAGTATATTTAGACGCAAAGTCTTTATCGCAGTGAGCACACTTATATGGCCGTTTTCCTGTATGCATATTCATATGCTCATCCAAGAGATTTTTTGAACCATACTTTTTGTTACATTTCGTACATGGCCACGACTTTGAATTTGTGTAATGAATTCGTTTATGGATTCGGAATAATCTTAAATTGTTGAATTCTCTACTACATAAATCACAAGTGAAAAAACCATCTTCCGTAGCCGTTACATGCTCATCCATATGCTCCGTTAGTTCGCTACGTTTACGAAAATCTTGACCGCATATGTCACACAAGTAAATTTTTATATCATGAATCGATTTTAAATGAATCCCAATAGTTCGCCCATCGTAAATGATTACAGTTTTATCCGTACATAATTGACAAACATAGGAATCGCCTTCTCTTGTGAATATTTCATTTGTGCTCAGAACAATTGTCTCCTTATCTTCGACACCTGTTTTGGTAGTTTTTCGACTCTTCGATTTATTTGAAGGGATGCTGAATTCACTTTGGCTATTATCACTTTGTTCGACTTTTATTTCGAATAAATCTGGCAAATACGTAAACAAATAATTTTTTATTGAATTATTTTAAACTGCAACTTACTATTTTGGTTACTGTCCTGGCTATTATCAGATGACTTTGAGTTGTCCTTAACAATTCCGCTTTCATAAGAATTTTCATCATGTATCGCTATCGGATTCTCATGTACAATTAAATCGACATAATCTTCTGATTCAGCAACCACCTCAACCATATTTTGATTTTCTTCGCCGAGATATTCTTCCCGAAAATGAGATGCATCCATCGAATAAGTTGTAGTGGTGCCATTTTCACCGCTCTGCACTGAATTTGAATCTTCTGTAAATCATAAAAATAAATATTTTATTAAATGTTGTTATGGTGTTAATAATGAATAATATGTTCCATGGAATCTAAAAACTTACGTAAATTTTCCAAAAGAATAACTCTAGTTCCTTTTTCAGCTTCATTAGTTGTGGCCATTTCATATTGTTCCAATATTTCCTGATGATGCTGAGGTATTTTTTCCATTGTATCCACCACGATTTCCTCTTCCCTGTTTGTATTCACTGCCATTTCATGCTTCTGGCCTTCATCAACAATTTGCTCTTCATCACACCCCTCATCCTCTTCTACAAAATTATCTTCGTCCACGTTATCGTCTTCAACCTCATCGTCTTCCAGTTCAACTGGTTCCAAATTATATGTAATCGCTGTATTATTAAAATTCCTAATGAATTCGAGACGTATTTCAACTAGTCGTTGTTCCAATTCCTCAAATTCGAGGCACAATTTAAAACAATGTTGGCAAAGGGAATCAGAGTGCACAGTATCGTTTCCCAGTCGTCGATTCAATATTTGTGACAGAATGAATGAAGGCGATAAATCATTGATTGGTGTCTAAATATAATAAATAATTATTTAATAAATATGTACTATTTATCACAATTATATTACTCTACACATACACGATCTGTAAATAAATTTAGTTCAGAATTTTTATCGCTTCCAAAGTCCGAGTTACAAACGAAGCACGTCCCAATTTCCATCACGTCCACATTCCGCTGCTGTTGATGTTGTTTGGCGTACCCATTTGCTTCATCACCATTTTCACTATTCATCTGAATCAAAATTTTAAGTTAAACATGAATAATTAATTTCAAATAACATAAATTTATTTATTGTGATTTTTTCAACTGAATAATATTTTTTTGCCTGAAACAAGGCATCCAACTAATAAATTAATCAAAAAAATTTTTTTTTTGTTTTTTGATGAAGTATTTCGCCATTTTTTATGTTGGCTTTCGTGTTTCAATTTTTTTTATGACATTTTTTTTGGTTGCACATACAAAAAAATAAATTTTAATTTTTTTTTTTTAAGTTAATCATAATTTATATAATTGATCTTACTCTTTGTGATTTGTAAAGCTATTTATTAAAACAATTATTGTAATTACTTGTATTTTCACTAATTTAAAGTATCAACAGTATGAAATTTATTTCAGCTTTTTTTAGTTGTTTAGATGTTGTCAGCAATGGCGTCAAGTCTACCGATACCGTTACCGATTGAATTTGTGACATTCGCCATGTTGAGTATTTTTTGTTTTGTTTTGCAAGCTTAAGAGTTTAGACCTTTGTTTTATAGATGGCACTAGTAAAAGCTTGTCAATATGCGTTTGTAAAAAAAGTTATTTGGCGCATTCTTTGGTAAAACAAATTTTACCAAAGTAGTTGTTTTGGAAATATCCAAAGCAGCAATAAAATGTTTTATTTGGTGGTTTTATGTGTTGTACATACTAAAAATTTGTTTTATTTTTCGTAAAATTAATTGTTTGTTTGTTTTAGCTAAAAGATATTTGTTATACATGTATGTAATATACATAATGCAATTCTTGTTGTTGTAAATTTACCAAAGTAATGCACCAATTGTAGTGTAATTTTATTTTGAATTTTGAGCGGAGTCCCATAATCATTAGAAAAATTAGTTTTCTTACGGTAGACACCTAGGGTAGAATAGAATAAGCATAATAGTTTACTGTACTAAAATGGAAATTTTCCATGCTACCGACAACTTTTTGACGTGATAACGTTTTACACCGCATGTTCAGAAAACTAACCCAAAATTTAGCCCTTGGTCGGGGGCAATTACTCATCAACTATAAGCATTACCTTTAATTTAACGATATGATTGCTTAGAGTGGTCCTTCGGCTTTATGTGTCACGCATTATATTATAGCAATGACGTCATTCGGCGGCATAGGAACCCGCGCCGCGAACCTCTGATTTCGACCGATTTAAATGCTTAAACCAGGGTAGCGAGAGAATGGCTCATCCGATCAGGGATCAGATGGTGTCAATTTTTGCGTAAAAAACCAGTGCTGGTTAATTTATTTTAAATTAAATTAATTAATCATCACATAAATTTTAATTAAAAATTCAAACTGGAAAATAGCGATTGTAGTTTAGCCCTTGGTCGGAGGTAATTGCTCATCAACTATAAGCACTACCTTTAATTTAAAGATATGATTGCTTAGAATGGTCCTTCGGGTTTATGTGTCACACATAATATTATTGCAATGACGTCATCCGCCGGCAAAGGAACCCGCGCCGCAAACCTCTGATTTCGACCGATTTAATGGTGGATTCAGCGAGAAAAATTTGCTAGCTCGTGATCACGAATTATTGAAATTTCGTCATCTTTTTTACCCCCTCAAATGTTTTGTTTATTTTTTCTTATGGTTGCTGTTTTAAAAAAGTAAACAAAAAATTGGAAGGGGTAAAAAAGTTGACGAAATTTCAATAATTCGTGATCACGAGCTAGCAAATTTTTCTCGCTGAATCCACTATAAATGCTTAAACCAGGGTAGCGAGAGAATGGCCCATCCGATCGGAGATCAGATGGTATCAATTTTTGCGTAAAAAACCAGTGGTGGTTAATTTATTTTAAATTAAATTAAATAATCATCACATAAATTTTAATTAAAAATTCAAACCACAAAATAGGGATTTATAGAGGCTGAGGGCACTATAGCAAGAGAATGCCTCATCAGATCGGAGCAATTCAATTCGGTTATTAATTTGTGCTTAATAATACTATGACAGATAATTTATTTTAAATTAAAATAATTAATCTTCACGTTAATTTTAATTATAATTACAAAGTACAAAACAGCGATTTATTACAACCAACCATGAGAATCACTTATCTGACCGGAGTAATTCTGGTGTCAATTTGTGCGTAAAGAAACTGTGGCAGATAACTTATTGTTAATTAAAATAATTACTTTCCACATAAATTTTAATTAAAATTACAAACTACAAAATAGCGATTTACAATGCTTGAGATCACTGTAGCGAGACAACTCCTCATGCTTGATCTGATCGGAGCAATTCTAGTGCTAATTTGTGCATAAAGAAACTGTGGCAGATAATTTATTGTAAATTAAAATAATTAATTTTCACATAAATTTTAATTAAAATTTAGATCTACAAAGTGGCGATTTACAATGCTAGAGAGCACTATAAAGGGGGAACGCCTGATCTGATAGGTCATATGTCAGTGTGGACTCTGATATATATTTGACCAAACTGCGTATCCATCACACTAGCCTCGGCGACTTTGGGAGGCACTTGTCTGCGCAACTCACATTCATCAGGCACATCTCCGCTGAGACCCTGCGCTTCATATCGTACTTCTCATACCACCGCCCAGTACTTAATCGTTTGCAAACAATCACTGTACTCTCATTTCATGATGCCAATAATAAAGAAATTTATTTTAACAAACCCATACATCGTGCCATTTCTCGCACCTCTTATAAACGTTCTCACGGAAAACACCTACGGCCGTGTAGAAGACACAGCCTGCTACCCAGAATTTTTACTTGTTACCAGACTATTGACGATCACAAATCACTTATAATAGATTATGCCTTGCGCACTTTGCCTATTTGGATCATAAAATAAATGGCATAAAATAATGACGTCAAATGAGAGTGAACTGCTTTGTTAAATTAAATTGTAATAAGAATATAATTAATTGTCCATATAGTGTTCATTCTTTTCCAACAAATAAGAGATTGTTAAAAGCATGGATCCTATTTTCTAAGAGGAGAGAAATATTCAACCATAATACACCATATATTATACATTTATTAGACAAATTCCTTAATTTTCATACATTTCCTTTGCAATATCTTACTAGCAACTCTCAGTTGACGTAATGCGCAGTAAACTACGAAAACGAAATCCACGAAGGCGTAATCTATTATTGACGATTGTAAAAGTAAATAAAGCGCCTCTTGAGGACAATAGTTAAAATGATGCACCTGATAAAATGACATTTCTCACAAATGCGACGAAAGAAAATTTAGCAATGCTGTAATTAAAAATTGTTTTTATAGCCCAAAATTGGAATTATTTACAATTATTAGCAATCCGATAAGTAAAAATTGTGTTTACAGATTAAAATTGGAATTATTTACAACAATTTCGAACGTCAAATTATCAGGTAGCTCAGTTTAAAAATGTTCCACTAGGTGGAATCCGTGATGCTCCAATCGTCAATTGACGATTGGAGCATCACGGATTCCACCTAGTGGAAAATTTTTAAAATGATGTACCTGATAATTTGACGTTCGAAATTATTGTAAACAATTCCAATTTTGAACTGTAAACACAATTTTTACTTACCGGATTGCTAATAATTGTAAATTATTCCAATTTCGTACTATAAAAACCATTTTTAATAACCGCATTGCTAAATTTTCTTTCGTCACATTTGTGACAAATGTCATTTTATCAGGCGCATCATTTTAACTATTGTCCTCGAGAGGCGCTTTCTCTACTTTTACAATCGTCAATAAGTGATTTGTGATTGTAAAAGTAAGAAAAGCGCCTCTTACGGAAGATAGAAAAAGTGGACCGGATACATACAAATTGCGACGCAACCATAGTAAATATGTTATCAGCGCTTCGGCGGAAAATAGAAAAAATGAAGCGGATACATAAAAATCGAGACCCTCCAATCGCCAATTCTTACTGGAAAAATCATGAACTTCTAGAAGTTTGGCTTGAGTATTCGCCTTTTTATGCAAAGTGGCTGATATTTGTTGAAACATTCAAGAACTAGTGCCAAAAGTGGCCAAACATAAAAAAAAATAATAAATAATTTGACATTTAGCTCAATGATTTCATTTCTTTATTTGTGTTTTCAAATAAGCTTTAATTACTAAAATTTAAATTAACAGAGCACTTACAATTACAATCACAATGAAACAACTTTTTACTTACAGGTTTGTATGAATTTACAACATAACGAACACAAATTTTTGATCGTTATGTTGGAATTTCATACAAACCTGTAAGTCAAAAGTAAAAAGTTCGTTAATTGTGAATGCTCTGTTATTTAGTATGAGCAACCGCAAAAGTAAAAATATCTGTAGTGTACAAAATTGCAGTGCTTATTGTGACAAAATAAATAGTCACACAATAATCAATAATGTTTATTAACCCTTGTGTTTATAACCAAACAATAGATCGGTAGTTTCATCTTAAAATGTTTGAAAATATGTAACTTAATTTAATAAAAACAAATAAATTATAATAACCAATAAAAATAACCACAGAAAAAACTCAAACGGCACAAGATTAAACCTAACGAATATGAATTTGCCTTCTTTTTATGTTTTAATAGTTCACTCGATTTTCACAAAACAAATTACCGGCTTAGCTTAAAATGACATAAAATGAATACATTTCAATTAATTTTTATAAAAAAATATTTAATATAATATGTCTGTAATAATAGAAATAAAATTGCATCTGTGCGACTTCATACAAAAGATAAGAAACATATTTTGTCGTTTAATTGACCTTTTTCCTCCAAAAATTTTGACAGTAAATTCATCGAAGCCGTAGGGCAATAAACTAAGAATTATCGCTGTAGATCAAATAAATAAAAATTATCGTTTATGGAAACAACCTCAAATCAATATAAAAACGTCTCTAAAGTTAAATCTACCGTAAAAATTTAATTTTTTGGCCTAAAACACAGAAAACAAGAAATCAAGATGAGGTTTTCCTACGCCTTCGGCAATAAATTTACATCATTTGACGTTTGAGGAAAAAGGTCAATTTGTTTTCCTTAACACAAAAAATCACAATAAAGTGGTCTACCTAGCATTCAACCTACGGACAAATAAATTATAATACCCTATAAAGGACATTATGACACTTTTCCATAGTAAACTTGCGGTCAATGATATTGGCAGATTTATCGATAATGCAGTATTATTTAATACGTGAAAACATAGTTCGGGATAACTTCTAAAGATGTCAGCTTTAACAATTTTTAATTTTTGGTAAATAAATCAAAAATAAAATTAATTTTTTTTATAATTCATGTCTAGTTGTAAGTTTTATTCGTGTTTTCTGCTTTTGTTTATATTTTTGTTTCGATACAACAAAAAAAAAATTTAAAAAAAACTACTAGTGCCATCTTAAGATTTAATCTATCTATCGCCGTTTTTTGACAGCGAAGACCTTTATAGGTATTATAATTTATTTGCCTACGGAGCGTGCAAAACGGATATAGTACTTTTACAAGTCACTAGATGGCAGCATGCCAGTTTGAAGGATAGCTTTAAATTTGCCATTTGTATTTTATACTGAAAAGTAAGGTGACTTTCATTCATTCATTCATTTTTATTGCATTTAAAAATTAATTTAATAAGAGTACAAAATAAAAATATAAAAAATTAAAGTTAATCTCATATTTAATAAAAAAAGTGGTTCTTTACTTTAATTTCAGTTGAAAAGAAGTCTTCAAAAATGGTTACATACCTGTTGTGTGCCGAAATGCAACAACAAATTTTTAAAAAATTCGGTAATAAAATTTCATCGCTTTCCGAACCAACGCATTTAAAAAAAATGTGGAACTTAAAACTGCGATTAGGAAAATATCCGTCAAAATAGTTCCAAGTATGTAGTCTTTTTTTTGAAGAAAATGATTATAGGGCAAGTAATTTTGGTAAGTTTGATGAAGACAAAAGTGAAAGATGGTAATGATAATTTTTGCACCTACAAAATTTGATTTATTCTAAGCGGTAATAAAGTGCTCAAACCTAGTTCGATACCGTTAAAAAATATTCCACTCAGGAAATTTGAAAATAAGGTTGAACCCAGTACTAAGAAACGCGAGAAAAGGTACAGCCAGAGGATGTCCGGTTTATCCACCCAACAACAGTTGCATCGCAAATATCAAAACAACCGACGTCATCATTGCAGGTAAAGTAATTATGTACAATAATTGTTATAATATTGTTTATTGTTCATAGAATATGTATTATTTTAGGCAACCTCATCTTCAGAAGCCAATTTCAAAAATAATAATAACGAATCGATCGATTACGCTGCTAATGTAACATCACAAGCGACAACACAAACCACCATGCAAACTAAAAGCAAGATGACACAAACTCTCACAGATCCCGGCTCATTTATCCGGTTTTCAAACATCTTGAATAATCAATTAAAATGTTTTACTGGGTTGGACTTAAAACGTTTGAATTTTTTAGCAAGCTTGATAGCGAAAGAAAAATATGAAATGATTCATCTTGAAATAGGTCTCAATGACCAACTTCTAATAACATTATTTAAATACCAGCACAATAACCATTTTATTTGCATGCAAAATATATTTATGATAAACCGAAGTCTTATATCAGATATATTTAAAAATATGACGCAAAATATTTATTTGATGTTGCGGCAAATTGAGTTTTGGAAATTATCGAAAGTTAATTCCTTATATCGCGTAATAATTGATTGCACTGAGATGCCAGTGGAGAAATCCGAAAATCCGAATTATCATCAATTAACATTTACAAGTTATAAAATAGAACCTCCTTCAAAATATTAATTTCCGTTGACGAAAATGGATTGGTAATATTGGTGTCGGAAATTTTTGGAGGTGCGATTTCGCACGGAAATCTTTCAACAATCGAATATTTTAGATAAATTACAGCGAGGGGACTTTTTATTAGAAGATAGAGGTTTCGATATCTCTGATTTGTTAGAAAATAAGAGTGTGGTTTTAAATATTCCTCCGTTTTTAAGAGGTAAAAACCAATTAACAGAGGCAGAAATCGCGCTTACAAGGGTTATAGCCAACAAACGAATTATCGTAGAACGAGTGATTGGATTGGCTAAATTTACCCAAATATTAATAATACCAATGCCTACAATAATGTGGCCCTTTGTCAATCAAATAATTCAAAATGTGTTTTATTTGTGCAATTTATATTTAATTGTTACAATAAAAAAGAAAAAATACTGAAATTTATTGCTTTTTTGATTCAATTATTTATTTTATAATCATTGATTTTCCAGCGCTGACGTTAAAATAATATCTAGATATGTTAATTAAAATATAATTTGATGTGCTGGATTATAATAGCGAAAATTAAAATAGAACCAATATACAAAATATTAAAGTGTTAGTATCTACTATACATACATACCAAGTTTTACCTAATACTATAGCAAATACTACAAAATTCACAAGTATTTACAAACCAATAACAAATTTTAAAAAAAGTAACGGGGTTCAAGTTCCACCTGTACCGCAAATGTTTGGTAAAACATAAGTACAAAAATAGAGGTAAATATTGTGGCGATTTTGGCCATCATGCGACAAGCTCATGAACAGCAATAGCTTAGATGATTAAGTGTTATAAACACGACCGATGGCATTGGCAAGCAGAGAAAGTTTTTGGTTTATTTTAAATCGTTAAATAAAGAAATAAATCTGTTGTCATAGCCACCACCAGTAGCAAGCGGACAGAATTAAATAGTAAAGTCAAAGCAAATATCAAAGTGTATAAAAGTAGAGTGAAATAAAAAGTACAGTGTTTTTATTTTCAAAATCCGAACGAACTCAGTAGCCCAGTTCGTAACAATCACCCCTATTATGATTTCGATCGACTATCGACAATCGAAACGACTCTGTGTTGCCTTTTCTTTTTTCGTATTGTTTTTATAAAATGAAAAAAAGAAAACGCAATACAGAGTCGTGTCGATTGTCGATCGAGACGACAATCATAATAGGGGTGAATATTTTTGCTATAATTATGACATGATTTTTTTTTGTTTTTGTTTTGAAAATGATGATCATTGAAAATTTATGGTATGCAATTATATAACATTGAAAAAAATAGGACGCACAGAAATATTTAGCTTCAAAGATGTCGTCATGACATTTTAACACAGCAAACATGTAACATGAACACAGGAACTACTACTATTCCTAAGTTTTTTGTATTTTCTGTTTCTATTTTAATGTGTTAAATAAAAAGAGAGAAAATATTTTTATTTAATATCACATTTTACATGACACGCAACATTTTAACGCAACATTTATCCAGTACCCTAAATGTTTTACCAAACATTATTACATAATATTATTTTTTTATTTGTACAATATTTTGGGCCATTATATATTTTGGGCCATATCTTGTGGAGTCCACACAACAAAATCAGGTTTATGTACCTTCGTGACGTGCATTTGTACCTGACACTGAGTGTAATATTGATGGTTTGTTTTTAATCGGCCATCCTTGATGTATTTAGCATCAGAAGGCTTACCATTCCTGTAGGCTGTAGCGTATTTTTTTCCCCGGAGTACGCTAATCCCCTGTACATAATCAAATGTCCGTTTTTGACATAAATAAAAATGTTCGGTATCGGTGTCAATGGTAGAAATTTACAAAACAAAATAACAATAAATACAAAAAAAAAATGAAATAATAATAATAATAAATGTTAAGATAATAAATTTTAAAAAAATAAATGTTATCCAATACCAATTGCGGAAATACGGTATACTTATTAAAATAAAAATTTCTTACAGTTTTCTTCTCGCAGCATCGTAACTTTAACTCCTTGAAATCAACGATCATTACCCCGGAAAATGTTGAGATGGTAAAAATAATTTCTGTTGGCCACGCTACTAATATGTTGCTGTTAACCTCTTCCAGTAACTATACAACTGTGATTCAAATGTTGTCCGCTAAACGGTATCTGATTTATTCAAAACTCCATCAACGTTACTACCGTTGAAATACAAATTTACTGCTGGTTGTTTCGGTTGAGATGGTAGAAATAGTTTTTTTTTTATGCAACATGAGGTACACGTTCAAATCAATTGAAGTGATTGGAAAAACCGATGTAATTACAAAATGACCACTACACACCGTTATTTATCGTATCGCATGATTTTGCGAAACTGCTCCAATTTTTGTGAAAATTCTCCAACGTTTTTGCGATTTATTCTTACTAATGAAATTATGCCGATTTTTACACACCACACTGCATCAAATCCAAGCAAAACAGTTTTTTTATTTATGTACTTTTGTTTTTAGACGAACCACTTATCCAGTTCAGAGAGGAGAGACAAAAACACTTTTCTGCAAATCACATTTTTTATGAACCATTTTATTTAATTTAATTTTTTTCCAAATAATTTATCTTTATTTTTCTATAATTTCTTAATTTTATATATAAAATAAAATGGTGTTTAAAATAAACTCAATATTATCAAAAAAAAAACAATAATCATGTTTTTTTTTAATATTTTTACCACTGACTCTGACACCGCTCTCCATTACAATCTCTTACCTGACTCCAAATTTTTTTTAATTGTCCATTATTCTTCTCCTTCAACCAAAAAAAAAAACAATTAAAAAATCGCCAATACTAATTAAAATTACCGTTTCATTATATGTACATAGATAATTTGGAAAAGTTAGTACGCTCCAAGAAAAAAAATTATATCTACTTTGTAACCCAAAGTAGACTCTCACATTCCTTACCATAATAGTTTTGCCTGGATTAATTCCATCAGGCATGGCCGCTAAAATGGCGAATATAAGAAGGTGAATGAAATCAAATTGGATTATTAAAAAAAAGAAGCAGAAGCTTTACAAACCATTCCGGAACAAGAACGTAACAGTTATCTCGAAATTATATCGGAAGTGAGTCACTGGACCGGATGGAAGAAAGTTACTACCAAAAGGGAGGGGAATCGATTATACTCGATTATAGGTAGTTCGCTAAAGGATGAGCAGGTGAACCTTTACTACATTATACCTACTCTACACTTCGAGAAGGGTTTGCTTGGTCATGTTACTTCCCAGGGAATCCTGGAGGGATGGCTCGTTATCGGAAACCGAAGCTTTACGATTCTTCACAGACGACTTGAAGCTAGACGGCAAAGTGGGAGCTGGAGTATTCTGAGATAAATTAAATATAAGCATTTCTATTCGTCTCCCTGATTACTGCAGTGTGTACCAGGCTTAGGTGATAGCGATTGAAGAGGTCGTGACGTGGTATCGCAATCTATGTGGACAGTCAAGTGGTAATCAAGTCGCCGGAATCAGTTTCCTTGGTGTCACGCGTGGCGTTGAGTTGTTACTTATCTCTTAATGAGACCACACACTATAGTCACTCGGACTTGATGAGCTCGCTATAGGCACGCTACCTACGACTCTCCCGCTGCAGCCGGAAAAGGCAAGTCTGTGAAAGTCTATCACAGCGCTTATATTAGCACCTAGAAAACAGACGCTAGTTGTTAATGCACTAATGTGCTAGTTTTGCATGCAGACAGGAATGCTGAAACATGCCTTATAGTAGATGCGTGTTTTAGTACTCGTGTCTGTTCTAGATCGCGAAAGTAATTATTCGAATTTAGTTAAATTAAAATCAAATATTATCAAATTAATGAATTAAATAAGGTAGATCCAAATTATTACATTTCTTGTTATACTCTTGTTCTGGATAAACCTTGCAATTGGGAAGTTTTAAAAGAACTTGCATACCTATTGCATAAAACTAAATGATGTTTCGAATATAATTTTTCTGATCTAAATTATTTAATTAAAAAATTTGACAATATTTGGTCAAATGAGCTAAGTTCAAATAATTGCTATCGCGATCTACATATACTAAAACACGCCTAAGTAGTGTTTACTTTTACTAAATAACAGTAATAATAATACGCCATGAAGTAATCGTTATCCTTCAAATTTGCAAATTTCTGTATTTATAAAAAAAACCGTACAGCCTTGAATAAACACAAATTACCGTAAACTCTTTTCCACTACATATTCAAAATTATACCTCTTGTAAAGTCATGAAAACGAAACAGTTAACTTTACGTAATTTAACTGTTTCGAATTTTTCTATCCCTTTTCCTATCTTTTGTTTTTATTCTGTTTATCTTATTTACCAAATGTTTGTCAACCAACCCGTAAATTATTATTGGTTTGCAAAAATATGAAAACAAATAGGTACATACATAGTTGTAAAACAAAATCTTAAGGGTACGTTCACCAAAAAAGGTTTGAAATACTACAACCGTTATCCTTTAACTTTTACTACTTTTCTTATAGACTTAAGGGAGGGTAATTAGGAAAGGATTACTTATTATTGACTGCTAACGTGTTAGAAAAATGTTTATTTTATTTTAAGGTCAATAAAAGTTTACGGTAATTGTAATGTGAGTATACAGTGAAATTGAAATGCTGTTTGTGAGTAAGGAAAAGGTAACGGGATGAAAAATGAAAGGATGGTGATTTTAATGATTTTATAGCGCCTAAACTGTATATGTATAATTTAAATGTTGGATTGGTAATCCGTTATATTTTTATAAACAATTTGTATGGGAAAATGTAAATTTCTGTAAATCCGTTCTAACATCATAAACTATTGAAGGTTTCCTACGCTAACTAACTGTTTATATTAAATATATTATTGCAACATTTTAGCCTAACTGTTAAATAAATGTTGCAAATTTTACAATAACGGGTTTATTCTTGTGATTAACAAAATAATTAAAATCTATCTTTTAGCGTTCTATGAAGGATCGATAGTTTATCTTGGGTTGAATTCCCATAGACCAACAAAATTCCAATACGACAACGATTAGGAAAAAAAAACATTTGATACCTTAATATTAATCTACCTGCGTTTCTTTCCAAAAAGAATGTCAACAAGGATATAAACCAAAAATTGTTATCCTTTTTTGTGGAATTCTGTTTGATCTATCAAACACATGAAAAATGAAAAAGAAGTCTATTCTTTTGTGATTTTTTTTTTTAATAATTCACATTTGAGAAAAAAATCTTTAAAGATCATGAGAACTAAAAAAATGTATTTACTATTTCATTCCAATTTAACCTACATTTCATTAGGGGAAAAAATGTTAAACGCCACAAAATAAAGCAACAACAAAATTAATGTTTACTGTTTCTACAGATTGAATGAAATTGATAAGATATACGCACGGAGAAGTGTAGATATTTAAGTGAATATTTTAAAGTGTATAGAACTGAAATAGCATGTGAATAGTTTTGGTGTTTCAACTGAACAAGGATTCGAGACAGGTCAGTTGAGAAAATAGTTCCAATATTTTTTTTAGGTAGAAAATATTAAGGAAATGCCAATATTTGCAACGAATTAGAGTAACAACAGAATCTTTCAGACAGAGGCTTTGGAGGCGGTGTAATCAGTGGCGGATTTAACGGCGGGCCCCGAAAAACTCCAGCTTTCCAGTTTTTCTAATGGGTAAGTATCTAAAGTAATTTTCGATGTTTACATTGTGTGTAGAAGAAAAGAAAAATGGGTTAAATTATATAATATTAAAAGTATTTGACACGTCATAACTTGGTAAAATGCCCAAACGAAAAAAAGTTAAGACCTCCTTCTTAGCTAGATATTTCATCAAATTTTCAATCTAGAAATTTTAAATGCGTGTAATTTGTACTTATAATTAGGGTACGCAATGTATTTTCTTCGGTGGAGAAAAAATATTACGTGCGATATTCGGATTAAAAGTGGCTTTGTTTTATGACTCGCATTCTTTGCCCTTGCTCGGCTACGCTGCGCTTCGCCCCGCATGCAAATATAAAGTGCTTTTCATACCAGCTACATTGACTTTGGACTTGAACTATATGCCTGAAACTATCTCAGTCTGGAACCCTGATGCTCATATTTTGGCAAAAAATATCAAAACATAAGGAAACTTCAAAAGTAATTGGAAAATGGTCAGAACAAAATTCTTGTAACACTGCTACTTGTTCCTTAATTAGGACATTTTTTGTAACCAACATGTCTAAAACAGCATTGCCTCTAGAGTAGCCTTAAGTGATTTTCATACCGGTTGCGTTGACTTTGGACTTTAAAAATGTAAAGTCGTTTTGTAACTTTAAAGTTTTGTAATTTTGTTTTATTTGATTTACAGTGTCACTTTTTATAGAAATGTTTTTAAACTGTTATAAAATAAATTATTTTTGAGTGATAATTATTAAAAATAAAACGAAATTTTTTGAAGTCCGAAGTCAACGCAGCCGGTATGAAAAGCACTTAATTGCTACATTTTTCAATTTTGTTACAAAAATACGACTTTTCAAAATCGTAGTAGGTGGTGAAACGGCATATTTTTTATAACTAGTTAGGAAATGGGGAATATTTCATAGCTAGCTAGTGAGTAAATATTCATTTCAATACCAGTTTGTGCCTACTTGATTTCTAAAAAATTTTAAAATTCATTTGGAATTTAACCATCCAAAGACTTTCTCAAAATTCAATAATTTACTGTTTATAATAAAACTAGTTGTATGGGGGCGCTTCGCTTCACTCGTTTCGCAAATATCCCACTCGTTATACAAAACGTCTAAATTTTCTTGGTTCCATAAAAATAAAAAACCAATGGGATTATTCAAAAATTGGACTTCAATTGCGAAATATTTAGAGGGGACCATCAGGGTACTAAATATTACAAAGTAGCAATACGTATCTTAGCGTAAAGTATCTTTCAAAGAAGTATGCAGCATTGAATGGGTCGCTGTGATCCTGCGGCTAAAACATTAGTATTTTTTTAATTAATTAAATAGTCCACCTTTTTCTGACTATTCTATAATGAATGAGCTTCTGCTCAAATTAGAGTGGTAAGCATGAGGTTGGTGCTTACGTCAAATTTTTGTGTATTAACAAATAAATAAAATAAATAAATTAGTAAAATGTCAAATGAGGAATTTCCTAACTGTGCCCTGGCCCCTGATTCTCTAAAGATAATGTGTAAATGTGAAAACTTGGAAAAAGCAAAGCTTTCTTTTTTGAGTTGCAATTTTTTGATATTATTTTAATGGTAATCCTCTCGAAAAATTTCAAACTCATAAAAGTAAGCTTTGCCTTTTACAAGTTTTCACTTGCACATGACTTAGAAAAGTGAAACAACTCAAAAATTGAGTTTTTGAGATAATTCGTCAGAAAGGTACGCAATGATCGATTTTATAACCTGACATAGTGGCGTTTTCATATTTATTTTACAAAGCGAGCGACAGCTTGATTTTCTGATCTCCAAAAAATTTGAAATTTTGAGTTGTGTCACTATTCTTTGTCACGTGCGACCTTATTTTTTAGACAATCAACACCCAGGATGCTTAATACGTTAACATGTATTTTTATTTTCCTGCCTCTCTCTATTTTTTTAAGGGGCCTAATTTTTCTTCTGCGCCCGGGGCCCCAACCGACCTTAATCCGCCACTGGGTGTAATCAGTTGCAAAAGCATATCGGGAGGGAATACAGAGGATTACATGAATGAACGCAGCGAATCAGATCCGTTCAGCTTCAGCCACCAGATTCGGTAAGAAATCGAAACTCACCCATATACACATATGTACAACAATTTGAAGATGTGGAGAACGACATATTTGCGATCGATCCAGAGCATGACAGCAATATGATAGATTTTACTGAGAAATACTATGTTGTGGAGGCCCGGTTAAATCGATTCATACGAGAATATAACACAGTCAATCCAAACAAAACATAAAACGCATGCAATAACAGCATACATCTCACAATGAAGCACCCGTTGGCGTATAATGCTTCCAAAAATAAATATTGAACCCTTTTCTGGGCAATACACACAGAATGCCAATCATTTTATGATTTATATCTTAATACCATTCACGACAACTCGAGCTTATCGCCAGCCCAAAAGTTTCAATATTTGAAAGGGTTCTTAAAGGGGGATGCTTATAATCTTCTGAGACACATGTCTATCACAGAGACGAATTATTTCGAGGCTTTTCGCAAATTGCATGTCAGACTGCCAGGTATGACCGTAAGAAGCATATACTATAAAGGCCGCAAGAAGCATACCAAACTAGATCCTGAAAGTTGTGCATTATGGGCGCAGACATCATGCGAAGAAGATTTTCCAAGCCTAGATGGTTTTTTCAAATTTTTATTAAATTATTGCGCTGCACTGCGAGGCATTGCACCAGCTACCACTAAACGCTCATTAAATCAACGGGTTTCAAATGAATTTATTGCACCAAAGGCAACCGCATGCGCTTTATGCGAATAATCATTCGTTAGTGGACTGCGAGAAATTTTAGAAGTTTTCAGTTTCAGAACGTCGGCAGTACCTACATTGAATCAGGTAATCGTTGTTTTAACTGCTTGAGAATGAATCATCCGGTATTTAGGTGCTTATTGAAGATTAGATGTCAAGAATGCGGGAAGAAGCATCACATGTCTATACATCAACAAGCGCCCATGTCAGTTTATCAACCAATTGTATCTTACCGACTGTACTTGTTAACGTGGTCGATCCGAACGGTCTTGAGCATGAATGTAGAATAATTTTGGATTCGGAGTCCATGTCTACATTCATTTCCGAAAAAATGTGCGAAAAATTGAAATTGTGCAGGAGACATAACCGCTCGATTGTATCTGGTATTAGCGGTTCAGGAAATGAAGTAATTAAGGGAATAGTAAATCTCTCCCTGAGATCGCGAGCCAATGATAGAAGTCATATACAAGTTGAACCATTAGTCATGGCTAAGTTATGTTCCAAGTTACCTGATCAGTCCTTTAGTGCAAAATTGAATAACTTAATTGTATTATTAGCTGATCCTAATTTTAACAAAGCGCACGATATTGATGTAATTTTAGATGTGCAGCACGTATTAGCTGTACTACTTTATGGCAGAATTAAACAAGAAAATAGGGTCGTGGCGCTTGAAACAATATTCGGTTGGGTCTTAGGAGGAAAACTGGAAGCAGAGTTGTTACCTACGACATTCATCAACATCGGACAAGTAGCAGAACAAATACAGCCAGAATTAAAAAGAGTGAATGAAATGCTTCAACAATTTTGGGAAATTGAAACTATCCCAAATGTAAAGCGACAGACCGTGGAAGAAGAAACTTGCGAGAAACTATTCACCGAAATTTCATATTGAAATGCAGAATGCAGATTTATTTTAAAACTACGTCCAGCGGAAATTAAGAATCAAACTCTATGCAATTCGACCATCAGAACATTTAAACAACCAAGCCAAGGAATTTCTCGTAACTATATAGGTCATGAAAAATGGCTTCCAGGTACGGTGGTGACCAAATTTGGACGTCTTCACTATGTGGTAAAGGCACATTAATCAGTTAAAAACTACGAAAAGTGAAACCAAGAGTAACTTTCAATGTTCAACTGTCAATTCAACATCCAGTTCAACAAGATAATTTTAATTTCACATGAGGCCAAATTCAATAAAATTTAAATTACAGAAGAGCAGAGAGTTCAAAGATAGAAGGACCCAATGGTGATAATATTCCATTAAAAACTCTAGAGCAAGAAGTTAACCCTGATCCTAACCAACGCTCCAGCCAGACATCTAATAGGGAGCGGCATCCTCCGACATACTTACGTGACCACCAAATGGAATAGCCAAGAGATGATCCAATAAGCGTGGTAGATTATAATATTTAAATGAGAATCATCAACGAGAGGTTATTGACTTTCGTCATCAAAGGATTAATATTCACCGATATATCTTCTGCTTGATGGGTAACTGTCAATAGATCATGTTTAAATGTCAAATTTTCTTTAACCGCCGACAATGTCATCTTCAAAGAAAAATTAACATTTCACATTCCAAGCCTTACCAATAGATGTCAGTGTAATGAAAAATGTACTAAATTACCACATGACATATACAGTAGTTTTCCTAAAACCTAATTTTCCATTTAGAATAAATTTTGGGATATTTTTGATTTAACTTAATATAAAATATTTTATTAATTAAAATAAATTGGCAATTTTTATTGAGTAAATTGGAAATTTTTGTTGAATAATGGGCAATTTTAATTCGGCCGTTTCTGGGAACGCTAGAACTGAAAAATGCCCATTTTTCAATTAAAATTGTCAAATTACTGAAATTTTATTATTTTAATTAATAAATTAGGTTATTTTATATATTTGTTATTATATTTAATTCGAAGTATGCAGTCATTACTCATAAATGGATGTTTTTAGTTAAACGTGTATATTTTGGTCATGTCACCAGAAAGTTTATTATGGGGGAATAAGTTGTTTCCATTTGATGTATGTTGAATTTCTTTGGCTTTTACTGTCACAAATTTTAAAAACAAAAACAAAAATTTTTGTGCATGTTGTTAACAAGACCTTTTATTTGTTATCATTTATATTAATTGTTATTAAACTTGTCTACTTCTAGACCTCTTTCATTTTCAATTTAGAACGCTGTTGCCATCTTTTAAAAAGCCTGACCTACTATTTTATAAATACAGTCCAATAGTGACATCTCTTGGCAAATATATAACACTAAAATTCTTCTTTTGGTGCTCCCTCTTTCGGAAAACATAATTTATTAGAAATATATTCTAACCTCTAAAAAATTGAATAAATTTGCTCGAATAAAGTAGTACATAATTTTGGAACCGCGTGTTATATTCAAATTCAAGTGTGTACATAACTAAAGATACAACAGGTGACATTGTAGGCTTTCAAATAAAATAGTCTACACAAAATAAGTCGAGAATTAGACTTCAGCGTAATTGTAATATCCCAACAAAAGGAAATATTGTTCTAGTTTGACCTTATAGTGAAAACATGGGGTAATTTTCAAATTTTAGGGGTACGCCGCGTCAAACTGAGAGCACGCATTATTTTTTTTGTAGTCTACTGTCTAAAACCTAAAGGTTCAAATAAATATCAGATTTCAATAAATAAAATTAAGAATGGTTGTTTACACAAAATATATCGACGAATTATCTAAATACAGATTTAGCATTTTGAAAATTATACGTATACAAATCTATAAACATTTTCTGGAAAGGTTCGGCTTGCGGGTATTTAAAACATACAATGGATCGTTTCCAACAGCCATGGATTAACCTTACGCTGCAATCGGTTGTTTACATTTAAGCTTTTCTAATTATTTTCAAGTTCCAGATCCATTTAAATCCTCAAATAGCTAGTTGATCTATTTTTGGAAGAAAGTTAGTCTACTCGATTTACAGCAAAATCAGAAATATCACGGTTAATGTATAATTTAATGTTTAAAATTTTGCTAAATTAAATCAGCAACATCTAATAGATTTAGGCATCCTACAATTGGTCAGATTAATTTTTAATTTGCCACAGTGACATCACATTGTGCACCATACTACAAACTTAAGCTTATTCAGAGAATTTTAATTAAACAAATATTGGTGTGGCTGTATCGTAGACACAGCCGTGTGTTAAACAATATTTGAACAAACCATGAAACTTCGATATAATTAAATTAAACAGATAAAAAAGTGTTGGAACATTTTCATCAATTGTTGTGTTCCATTGGCCTGAGTAAACTACTCACAAGTACTTGTATCTACTCGCAACTACTCATGCTCAAACGATGGTGTAGTTGAGAAGTAGTTACGCACTAAATTTACGGCAGATTGATTTTAGTTAAAAAAAATTCTAAGAGATGACTCTATACCCATTTTGCTTGCGTGGAATGTCATTTTTCTTAACCCTAATCAACCAACGTTTGCCTTTTGGCTCATTTGATAAATGCATCGATTTTCAAAATAATGTGAATTTAGTTATAATCTTGTATGTATTTTATTTTGAAACATTTGCATATAACGTACTTGGCATTCTTTGCAAAAATTTATTAAGTTATTTGATTAAAATTTGAATTTACTGACAACAAAAATATGCTGGTTGGATGAAAAAAAATGGGTTAAAAAAAAAAAATTTTGTTTATGTTTGTGATGCGTCACGGCAATTTTTAAATAGCAAAAATATTTTAATTATTTTGTTGTTTAATGTTTTATTACTTATTATTATTAATTATTATTAATGGAACAACGTGTTTTTTGTCAAAATCTACCAGTTTTATTTAAATTGAGGTTATGTTTTACTAATATCACGAAAATTCGCATTCCATTGGACATCTACTCACAAGTACTTGCAAGTAGCAAATTGTTTCCAATGGAACACTACAAATAGATCATGTTATATGTCAAATTTTCAACAACTGCAAGAGCCACCATCTTTCGGAAAACTCCGAAAACACAAGCAACTTTCACATAATGCCACTAGGTGTCACTAAATATTTGCTATCAAAAATTGTGTGACGTTTTTATGAATGCATTTTGTAAAAGAATATTTTCGTGTCATAAAAGTGACTATTATTAGTACGTGATAAATAAATTGATTTTGGTTGTCCCTTTTTGAAAAACGTCAGTAATATTTTTTTGATTGTGTAGTGACATCTAGTGGCAAACGCTCTGTACTTATTTTTTGACCGTGCTGCCTCTTTCGAAAAACGCTCTGTGCTGTTTCAACAATCGTGCTGCCTCTTTCGGAAAACATGATCTATACCTCAAATATTTTTGCAATGCAATGTAGTTTACAATATCATATAAAAAGGAAATTTCCCTTATTCTAGTTAACGTACGACGCAGTTCATTTAATGGTGGAAACAAACGTGCGGATAAACGCTTGCGTTTAAATTAGAACACACTACTTTAAATTAAATGAAATGAAATACATGTATTTTGCATAGTAGGCGTTTTCCCGCAAGTTATCTCTATTTTTAATTTAGCTGCCTACTAAGCTGCACTACCCAATCTAGTACGATTTTTCTACATTTCCATTTTTTCAAGGCAATTTTTTGTGTTTGTTGACTGAAAACAAACGTTTGCTGACAAATGCCAAAGTGGAAGATACAAACCAATTCGTTTGTGAGAAAATGCGGTAAAATTAATTAAGAAAAATTGTATATTAAAATTAAATACGTGTAAAATAAACGTCAAAAAATACGCAGTTTTAAGCGGCACAGGTGTTTTGGGTGCGAAAAAGCGCGCGTTACTACAGGAAAAAATTCCGCAATGTCCAGCATTAGTAGTATAATATTTCAGTCGACATAAATATTTGAACGAAGCAGCAACATTCACAAAAATTAATTTAAATTATAATTTAATAATAATAAAGTGATTAGTTTCAGCGTAAGATATTTTTTTGTTATTTTAGAATACATTTTTTTTAAATATGTACTCAAAAATTTAATTTAGGGATTGAAAATGGGCCGCTCAAAAGAAATTGATGAAAGCGTTAAAAAATTGATAATAAAAGCATTGCAACGACAAGAAACGTATCGAAATATATCTCTACAATATGGAGTATCAATCGGTAGGATAAGTTTCATAAAAAAGAAATTTATTGAATCAGGATCAATAAAAAATAAGCAACGTTGTGGACGCCCACGACTTTTAACTATGCAGATTGAGCGGAAAATTGGCCGATTAGCAAAATCAGGAACCCTAAAATCAGCTCCAGTGATTAATTTCGAGCTAAATTTAAATGTTTCTAATCGTACAATACAAAGAATTAGCTCGGTAAGACTTGAAAGCAATTTTTCAAAGGAGAAAACCATTAATTTCAGAGAGAAACCAAAAAAAAAAGTTTAGCGTTTGCACGGAAGTACATAAATAAGCCATTATCATTTAGGAAGAAAATAATTTGGACGGACGAGAGTAAATTTGAATATTTTGGTTCTAAAAAATATCCGTTTATATGGGTCCTGGTCAGGAGAACTCGTGTCGCAATATTAAACCAACATTAAAACATGGTGGTGGAAGCATTATGGTACGGGGTTGTTTCTTCTACCATGGTATTGGTAGTTTACATTTAATCAATGGCAACATGGATGCACGGATGTACACTACCATAATTAAAACAAATTTGAGAGATTCCGCAAGAAAAATGAATTTGCAAAGAAATTTTCTAATGCAGCAGGATAATGATCCTAAGCATACGAGTCGAATGGCCTCCTCAGTCGCCCGACTTAAATCCTTTAGAAAATCTCTGGTCCATATTAGATAATCAGTTACCACAGGATCAAAGAAGCAATAAATCTGACCAATTCTTCTCTCTGTTACAGCAATCGTGGAATATCACACCGATTGAGACCCTCCAGAGGTTAGTTGAAAGTGTACCGCGGCGACTGTCATAATAATTTTGGAACACTAAGAAGTATCATTGGATTGCTCTCGAGAAGCCCTTTCCAACCGTATCTCTATATTTTGATTTGGCTTTTCGTCGAGTATAGGCCGACATTGCATTATTTATTTTAATAATTTACTTTGACACCATTAAATATAACTATTTCACATTAATGTTTTATATACGCAATATATGTATAGATCTTGACGAGAGCTGACGATTGAAATGCAAACGAACGTTCTAGCTTCTCCAAGTCAAAATTTATACTAAACTGACATTATGTGACGCAGCGAAACAAGAAACAACTTCAACAAATTTATAAAATTTTTCGTATTATGTGAACAGAAATGTATTAGATAAATAAATTTAGGAAATTGCAACGCGACATCAATATTACATGAAAATAAAACAAAAATAATTGGTTGAGAAATAGGCAAGTTCCATGCACTTGGCCATATTCCAGAACTTCATTCAAAAAACATTTTAGAATCCCATTTGCAACACACGTGCCAAATTTCATAATAATCGGCTTCATCCAAAAAACATTTTAGAATCCCATTTCCAACACATGTACCACATTTCATAATAATCTGTTGAGAAATAGGCAAGTTCAATCGTACTTCGCCATTTTCCAGAACTTTATCCAAAAATCATTTTGGAATCCCATTTCCAACATACATGTCAAATTTCCTTCGAGCATAAAGATATATAGAGAGAGTGTAAAATTTAAAATGTATGAAAAGAGAATACGAAAATCGTAAACGCACTTCTGTCAAAAACAATTTTTTTTTTTTTTGTTTTTTCATGTTTTGTGTTGCATATTTAACATAGAAATAAAGTTAAAAATTTTCAATGAAATATATAAAATGGTTAAATTAATTAAGTCTTGTGTGATAAATTGCTTCATTATGAAGCAAATTAATACAAGAAAAATCAATTATAAACCATGTTTAATTAACTTTTTTAGGTAATTACTAATTGTCAAGTGTATATTTTTTCAAAATATTTTTAATCCCTGCGATCTTAATTTAATGCACACGAATGAAAATTAAAAATAATTGTGTAGTTTTAAAGTATACTTCATCCTTATTATGGCCACCCATTTCAATTAAAATCCGTTTTAGTTTTCTATCAAAAAAATTAAAACTAAACTGTTTGTTTACCAAAAATACAAATAAATTACAGTGGCCATTTTTTTTCTTTGATATTTATATAAAAACGTTCATAGCCGGCGAAACTATTTTTTGTTTGCGGGTTTTTTTTCTGTAGTTAAAATGCGTGAAAATGTATGTATTACATTTTATTATTAAACTAAAGATTTTTTTTTTTGTTTCTTGTGACTAAATAGATTTTCTAAGGACAGAAATTTTAGAAAATACACAAATACTGTCAGAAATAAATTAACTCACCTTGTAATATTTCAAAATTTATGTACGACTATGGCAAAAAAAAAAAATAAAAAAAAGAGAAATCCAAAAAAAAAAATGTGTTTTGACAGAAGTGCTCTTACGCTAAAAATATACTGGGTGACTGACACGAAGTGTTACCAACTTCAGACTGTCATTGCTGTCAAACCAGTGATGGCAGAGCGCTCAAATTTACACTAATGACAGTGCATTTCATTGTTTACAAGCGTACAAAAGCATTTTAGTGGGAAATATTCAGAAAAAAAGTTATCCGCAATGGAATTCAAGCATAATAGTGTGATTGTTCACGAAAGTGGCGATTTTCCGAATTTCGTTTTCTCCGATGGGTCACCGTTCGTTATTGAGCAATATGTGAACAATCAAAACGACCGGATTTACTTGCCCGGCCGTTCTACTGAAAATTTGGACCAACGGATTGCCACTCGAAACCAAGCGCCGCCAATGGTGATGGTTTGGGCCGCCGTAACGGTCGAAAGCCGTTCACTGCTCGTTTTTTTGGACCGTGGCATCGAGATAAATGCTCAAATTTATCGGGATCATGTGTTGCAGGGAGCGTTGAAGCCTTGGGCACAAAAACATTTCGGCCGCATAGCCTGGACATTTTAACAGGACTCGGCGCCGAGTCATAAAGCGCGCGTCAATCAAGATTGGCTGAGAAACAACGTCCCCGCGGTTCATTTCCACTGCCCAATGGCCACCAAATTCACCGGATGCAAATCCGCTAGATTTCTCGGTTTGGGGTATTTTGAAGAGCAAGGTTGGGACAAAAAAATACCAAAGTATCGATCATCTCAAGCAACCGCTTCGCCGGGAATGGGCCAAAATACCGCAGAGCCACTTTCGTGCTGCATGCTATAGCTTTGTCGGCCGTTTGAAGGCTATAATTGCGGCTAAGGGTGGCCAAATTGAAAACTGCTATTGCAATTCGAAAATTTAGATATTTGTGAACATTTTTTACTTTGATTCAATAAAATTCATCAAAAAATAAAAATTCTGTTTCGTTTCGTTTTGGTAACACTTCGTGTCAGTCACCCTGTATTATCCTACCCGGTTGCAAATTTCATAATAATCGGCTGAGAAATAGGCAAGTTCCATCATAATTTGCCATATTCCAGAACTTCATCCAAAAACCATTTTAGAATCCCATTTCCAATTCACATGTCGAATTTCATCATAATCGGTTGAGAAATGGGCAAGTTCCATCATACTTCGCCATATTCCAGAACTTCATGTAAAGATAATTTGAGAATCTCATTTCCATTGTATTCAGCATTTCCAATTTTCATCAAAATCAGATAAGATATAGAATCCCAATAAAATTTTTATAAAAAAAAATAATTTATTGCTATAAAGAAAATAGTTATAAAAATGGCGGTGCTTCCCCCTCCACCGCAAGCGATGCGTCACAGTCCTCACTCAACGTGACGAATTATTTGATGCTTTAGGTATCGAGTGGTGTAATTTAAATTTGAATGTAGATGATAGATATATAGCTGCAGCATCAAACTGTATTCCCCGATTTGTTATCATCAGTTTTGTGAATTATCCCCTATATGAAAGCAAATTTAAAGATGTATTCCGTCAACATTTTAAGGCGACGAAACTCAAATCAGATACCGAACCTCCTGCTAAGAGCCAAGTAGGTATGTACATAAATTCCTTTTTTATACGTATGTATAACCTTGTAAATGCAATAATTTATTCAACACTTTAGTTTTCGGATGGTTTCGGATTTAATACATAGCCAAGTTGGCAAAACAAACAAAACAAACATAATGGCATTTCCAAAAATTTAGTATATCAAATTAACGAAGCATTTAACACTTTTAGTGAAATATTTAATGCAATAAAAGTTTTACTGCTTATCTTGTACAAAGTCAATAAAATTTAAAGCCAATTCTTATTAGTGTCCGCATAATCTCGTAGAATTTATGTGTGAATCATTATCCTTGTCGGTAAAATCTGTAAAATAAATTTTTTACTCGCCCAATAATGTGTTCACAACACATATAGTATAACCTCCAATAAAATCATAAAAATTAAATTTTTATGCCATGATCTTTTGTAATTTTTTGGCTTTGCCTTTGTTCTAATTAATATTAAGAAAATATTTTTGTTATTTTTTAGGATATAACCGCCCTTAATATTTTTGTATAGTATTGCATACTATTACAAAGAAGGACATTATTACGATGAGATGATCTTTTCTAAAAAGGAGCAATACCATAAATGTGAGTATATGAAGGTTTTTTTGTTGTTTTTTATTAAATTCTCAAAATTATTTCTGTTTGGTATTATTTTGGCCAAAACTTAGCAGGGTGTATTGGTTTTTAACCATAGTGAAAGTTTCTTGATATTTGTACGTACATTTTTTCAGGAACTATCTTCTTTTTTAAAATTACATATCTGCAACCTTATTGTGTTCAAGCTGGACGTATCGATTTAATTTTAATTATGACCACCAAACCAAATTAATAATAAATAAATGATGCGAAAAGGACTTAATCAATATGACATTAATCTTTATAATTTATAAATTATTGAAATGCACAGCGTAATAAATGTCTTCCTGAACACTATCAACTTTACTTAGAATTTTGGAATTTTGGGTAAACTATCTAAATAATTATCTAATAATCGCTTTCGATTTTTGTTTAGTAGAAGGTCAGCAATAATTAAAAATGATCGATTCTTAGAAAATACAAAACAAAATTCATAAGCATATACCTCTCTGTACATATATTGTTAGATACAGAGGTTATAAATGCCAGCATGATGCCAATTGTAATTTGGGGGAAGAGTACAATGTCGCGTGGGATCATATAATAAATTTGTTTCTATTTGCCTTTTTTTTGTAAACAGTCCTCTAATAAAATAATTAAATAAGATATTTTTAAATTTTTTCTTTCCTAATTTTTATGTTTGGAAATATTATGATACATTTTTATGGGACGAAGAAAGAAAATGGTCTTCGATTTTAGAATATTTTTAAACATTAAAATAAAAGTTTTTATTAAATTATAGCGATTGTAAACGATTTTTACTAGAATCGCGTGCATTTTTTTTATAATACCTATACACGACTGATATAGACAACTGATTTTTTTTAATTTCATTTAAATAATTTTCACAGTTTCGATTATGATGACGAGGTTACAACTTCCATTGGTTTTTTTGACCAATCAAGATCGAGTGTTAATAAAGCGATCTTACTTATCAATACAAATTATACTGTTATGTATATCCCAGTCAAATTGGATAAACAAAACATGTCATTGTAAAAGCTTAGCGGGTAGGTTTTTCTTCAGGAAAATGTTGACTGAGAAGTATTATATATTAATGGCTCCTATTTAGGAAGAAATATAAATTAACGATTTGCTTCTTAATTCTTCAAAATTACAGTTGATCTCTTTTATTGGCCTCATTACAATTCGTTTTGCTTAGGTATGAAAAATTATGTCTGGTAAATGGCTACTATTGGTTCGTTTTTGAGCACGCATTTGATTTTTCATTGGTTCAAGTCGTACTTGCAAGTGCATACTTGAAGTCTATTTGCATTTGATTTTTCATTGTTTTAAGTCATACTTAACCAACCGTCTAATAATTATTATTATTATTATTGTTGAAGGGCCATGTGTAGGCCCAGCTCAAGGTATGCACGAGAGGTGTGCGCGGTTCAGAAACATTATTTTTACTAATGAGAGGTATTTTTACCGATGTTCACAATTGAATGTAGTAGTGTTGATTGTCAAAATGTCGTATGTAGTCAAAAACACCTCCCGGAGAAGCTCAAATTGTTCCCGGAATCAAGGCCTCCATTCTTTGTTTTTTTCGCACTAAGTGCAAAGGCTGGACCAATTGCTATTGCTCGGTCGGCATATCTCGAGCTCTATAATTTTACGAAATTCTTCTTTCGCGATCCTTTCTCGATGTGCTCGAGCGACGCATGGAGGGCCTGTAGTTTCAATACAATGAGTTACACAACGAAGTGCATCGTTGACACCATATTTCTCGACTATTATTTCCGTGAATTTATGCAATAATTGCGCTACTCGTGGTGGACTTGTATTTAAAGAAATGGTTGTAATTCCTGTTGTGTGGAGATTAGAAACATTGGCATTCGTCGATAAATATGTTAGGGAATCAATCAATTTCCGATTTTTGGTGTCCACTAGTAACCCGAAATATTAAAGAAAATCCGTTCCTATTATCGATGAATTTGTGTATGCCAGAATTAAGTTCCAGTGAAAATTCCTGCGCAGGCCTAAAGTTACGCAGACTGTTTTGGTACCATATGTTATAATTTCAGATTGATTAGCTGTATATAACAGAAGATCGCTCGGAGTTGTTTTGTCGGAATTATATATAATGGCGGAAACACTGGCACCAGAATCGATTAAAAATTTTTGTTTGGCTTGGTGATCGTAAATTGGTAGACGAATTGGATCTATTTCTCCCGTGTTTCCATCGATACACGGGTATCTTTCACGTTTTTTGATTGATCCGCATTGTTTGGTGCATCTTGGGAAATCGGGTTGCTTTTATCGTGCACACATGGTTTACAGCATTTACGATGATAATAATAATATATTAATATCCGCCTGGATACTGTTTTTGTCGGCTGCTTCTTCTATGAGGACGGTAGTTTCGGTTGCGTGCACGTGATCTTCCACAGTTAAGATTGTTTAATTGGTTTTCTAAACTTTTAATTTTTGCTATTAAATAATCGTATTCCTCGGAATTATGATTATTATGTGGTTTCCTATTTATAGGACCTGGCTGGATTGCATTAATTGACTTACTAGAGGTGTTTACTATTTGTACTTCCCAAATTTGGTCAGCAACTCAGCCGGCAAATTCTGCAACCATATAGATCTCAATAGCTCTCTGCCAAGGATCCACTTTTCGAATTTAGTCTTCTATAAAAGACTGAGGGTCCATCGTCCCCCATTGTCAAACTACCGGTTCTACAGTTCTAGGTGGTGTTGCAATGAGATCAAAATATATGCCTTCTAATACATCCTCGTCTATTCTGGATAAGACAATATCGAATTGATCTTCATCTTGGGTAATTTTGTTTAATCTGAATTGTTCTTCCGCGATTTAGAACCACAATTCAGCGTTATGCCTCCAAAATTATGGTAATTTGTTTTTATCAGATGTTGTAGAAGTTATGCTTATTGTTTGTTGATAATCGTCGTCTGGTGATTCAATTTCTATTAATTCGTGTTCTTGGTTAATGTTGGATTTAATTTATTATCTGTTCGACGAAGAGTTATGCCCCGTGGACAAAATAGAAAATCTGTGAGCTCTAAATTTAATTGGTTGTCATTATCTATATCGCCCGAAAGTAGATCAACCAAACTTTCGACTACAGACCAACGATCGCTGTCAGAATCAATTTTATATGTATGTGAAATTTTTTTGCTATTTTATTTAATATTGATTCGATAGATTTTCACACTTGCTCTATACCACAACAACAATTCGTCGTTATGTAATACTGATTGTAAACACTATCACTATTTCACAATTTAACAGTATAGTTATAAAAATAAAAACGTGTAACGACTAAGAAAATAAACAACGCGCAAAACGGATAATTTGATTGTGTGCTTGGTAATACAATAATTCTATGTACATAAATTAAATTACAATATGTCTTAATAATTCTAAAAATTATTTAAATAATAATAATAATATTTGTTCAAATAAAAAATTTACACATTTTAACAAAAATAGAATAATAAAAATATAATAGTAATGTTCAGCTTACTGATTTTCGTGACTCAACTGTTGTGTTAAAACAGTCGAGAGACGACTACTCTAATCAAAAATCAAACCTCGAATGTTCTAGCCAAAACCAAAAAGAAAAAAAATCAAAATAACTTCTCTCGTATTACACACGATCAGATTCAACATGGCGGCGGATTGTTTCGCGGAACGATATGACATCAAACAAAGTTGAAAGCTCCTGACGTTCCGCAGAGATAACGGAAGTCTTTTTTGATGCTGAGGTTACTTCATTATGTACATATATACATATAACCAATTGGCATAATCTCTAGGATCAAAACCGCAAAATTTTGTATTCATCAAATTTTGGTGGGAAACGATATGACATCAAACGATGTTATTGTTAATTTTTAATTCGTCTTTATTTTATATTTTACTTTCAAGATCACTTCAGTATTTTATGATTTATATAAATACATATTTTAATAAATGAAACACTACTTTATTGCTCAATGCCATCTTTTATTCTGTCCTGTTTTTATTGTTCAAAATCCACTGAACTTATTTCAGGGATGCACACATCTTATCATTTACAAAACTATAATAAGAGGTGTGCACTACTTTATGTTACAGTTATAAGCCCCAAAAATGTGTAATCCGCAAAAATGTGGGAGGTGTTTTTTAATACTGGGATTGCTTTTAGTTTCTTCATTATATCGTCAGTTGTCATTAGCCAATAAAGTTCTACTGTACAAAGCGATAATCAAACCCATATGGACATATGGTATTCAGTTATAGGGATCCACCAGCGCTTCAAACAGAGAGCTTCTACAACGAACTCAAGCGAAAATACTTCGCAGTATTACTAATGCTCCGTGGTACATTCGAAATAGTAATACACATGACGACCTTGGGATTAAAACCATTAAAGAAATAATTAAAGAATTCAGTTCTAAATATTATTCAAAACTAGAATCGCATCCCAACGAATTGGCCATTAAAACAGCCACGATTTAAGGTTCTATCACATCAAGCGCGGCGCGTCGGCGGCAAATTTAAATACACGTTTTTTTGCTAATGTAGTGATAGGAAATCATAGCTTGTGGAAAAATATAAACTAGCGGAAAATGCGATTTTTTTTGCCGTTGGGTTTCGCGGGCGGCGGATGAAATTTCATTTTATACCATTTACTTAAAATTGTAATTTTTCTATTAAAAATATAAAGTTTGTAAATTTTTTTATGAATAATAATTTTATTTTTGTTCAAGCTATGATTTACTATCACTATAGATAAGCAAAAAAACGTGTATTTAAATTTATTTAAATATGCCGCCGACGCTCCGCGCTTGGTGTGATAGACCCTTTAGGCGACTGAAAAGAACAGATCCACTCAGACTGATGAACCTGTGAATCTGTAATTTATTAAATGTTGATGTTATACATATATGTATGTATAAGTATAATCTAAATTAATTAAATTGTGAGCACTAACCACTAAGTATTAATATTGGTTAAGACTTAAAGTATGTAATAATTTTAGCTTAAGATTTGATTACTTCTTGTTAGTTTCTAATGTAGAAAGATTCAAGAATAAAGCCATTGGCAGGATTTCAGAAAAAAAAAAAAAAATTATATCGTCGGTTTGCGGGAATAGCGACACAACTAAAAATATCATATTTTTGAGGAAATCTATTTGAATTTTTTTTTTTGATATAAAATACACTCAGAAGCAACTGAATCGACTAGACCATCAAAACGCATATTTTTTTAAAATGGCTGGATCGATTTTCGAAAAACAACCTTCTTTTGACAGCCTAGTATTTTATCTTTTCAAGGATACCTTTATCATTAAAATCCATACAGTACTTTTCAAATTAAAGCAGTCTTAGCAAAATGCGATGTTTCGGTGAAAACAATTGGCGTGATGCCTGTATAATGCCACGTTGACCGATATTTGTCGTCACTTATGAGTCAGACGTTGACCTGAACAAATCTCTACCAGTTTAATTCATTGTTTCCTTAAAATCATGGATACCACTCCAGAAAAATCCGCACAAGTTGTTGCTTTATTGCAAGAAGGACGCAATCAACAAGAAGTCGCTCGTCAGCTTAACATGAGCCAATCTGCTGTCTCAAGAGTATTGAGAAGGTTTCAGGAAACTGGTACCTTCAATCGAAGACCACAAACCAGCCGGTTTCGGTGTACATCAGAGAGGGACGATCGATTTATCGTCCTAACTTCACTGCGAAATCGCCATCTCACGGGCGTCGATGTGCAGCAGGAGCTAAGACAAGTTCGAGATGTAGCTGTTAGTCAATGGACAGTAAGAGAACGCTTAAAGGAAGCCAACCTCACTCCAACACAGACGGTAGAGGCCCAAAATTGACAACATGCCACCGCAAAAAGCGACTCGAATTTGCTCGCGAATACTTCAATTGGAAAATCGAGCAATGAACGTCCGTTCTATTTACTGACGAGTGCAGAATATGTAGTGATATGAGAGACCGGGTCTACCCGCGTCCAGGAGAGCGATTTTCGCAGTGCTGTTTTGCTGAAACAGTCTCATATGGCGGCGGTTCGTGTATGGTGTGGGCTAGCATATCGTTTGAGGGAAAAACAGATCTTGTTTTCGTACCTGGTGGAGGCCGTGAAGGAGGTCTGACCGCTGAACGATATATCGAGGGCATTCTCTTGGATCATGTAGTGCCCTATGCAGGATATATAGGGGAAGATTTCATATTGATGCATGACAATGCCCGGTGTCACACAGCTCGAACCACTCGACAGTTCTTGGGTGAGGTCGGACTCGAGACGATGAGGTGGCCAGCACTCAGTCCAGACATGAATCCAATTGAGCATTTATGGGACGAACTAAAACGGAGGGTCCGAGCTAGAAATCCGGTACCATCCAACATCAGTGACCTGAAGATTGCGTTAGAGGAGGAGTGGGGTGCGACCCCCAAGTATTTGTCAAAACCTTAATAAGGTCAATGGGGAACCGCATGCGAACCGTTGTAGACGCAAGGGGGGGCCATACTTATTATTAACCAATAAAATTATTTTTGTTTTGCTTGAGTTTTTTGTTGTATTTCAATTTTAAACACCCCCAATATTTTTTGCTTAATCATCAATTTTGGTTGCGTTTTCATGCAAAATTCATTACAAAAAAGATTACTAAACTAATTTTCATAAAAATAGTGTCATTTTAAAGCAAAAATATCAGGCTTTCAAAAAAATAATGTCTTATGAAAATCGGTTTGACCGTTCTAACAAAAATCGCCCTTATGTGAGCGCTTAAGGTTTTAGTCGATTCAGTTGCTCGGGAGTGTAGTTGAATTCATCAAATTCAACGTCACATCTATTGAATACTATGGGTAGTTTAGAAGTGACACTATGCCAGATAAAAGATTGTTACATTTAAAGGATTTTTTTCCTATTATCTCAAAATTAGCCATTTTTGAGATGTGCCACTATTCTCGCAAACCGACGATATGTGTAGCAAATTGGCAAAATCTCTAGGAGTAGATCCACAGAATTATGTATTTAACCTACTTTCAGTGGGAACGATATGGCATCAAACTTGGTTGTAAGCTCCTGACGATACGCAAAAATAATGGAGGTATTTTTTTGATGCTGGAAAAGCTTCTAGTTACTTCATTATGTATGTGGCCTTAGCAACATTTCTAGATTCACAGGATTTTACATTTATCTAATTTTTGTTAGGAATGATATGTTATCAAACAAAGTTGTAAGTCACGATCCGCAAAAATAAAGGAGTTGCTTTATTATGTTGGAAGAGCTACTCTCATTTGGCAAAATCTCTGAGATCAGATCCACAGAATTTTATATTTAACCTACTTTCAGTGGGGACGATATGGCATCAAACGAGGCTTCTAGAGTATAGAGCCATAATCATTATGACGTATTTTTAGAAGCTTTTTTAGAGGTAAAACTTTTCACTGATTTCCATAGGAATCCATAGTAAAAACGGTGTTTTTTAGCTTCAAGTTTTTCAATGAAAACAGCAAAAATGTTACAAAATGTTTATACGAAAGTGTTCAACATATCTTTAGCAGCAATATACAAGAAGGATATATTGGTTTTAAGTAAATATTAATTGCAGAAATTTTAAAAGTAAACTATTTCTAAAATATATTTTTCGAACTTTAATTTTGAAAAATACATCAAAGTTGGCTCTGACAAATTAAAATAATACTTGCTAAATTTATCTTTAGTTTTACTAGTGTACGTTAGATGTCTATAATTGTGGGCAGAGAAATACGAAAAAAAATAATTTAATCACAAAAATATGACACGTTCTTAATATTTTCTGAATTTGTTTTGCTTTTCCTACAATTTTTGAATTCAAATTTCCCCAGGTCGCAATTTTTGGTAAGATTTTTCAAAATGTTTACTACCCACTGCCATCTATGTATATTGACTTAATGCACACGATTTGTAGTAAGCTTTTCTTTTTAATTTGACCAGAAAGCTGTTGTTATGAACTTTTTTTTATATTTTGGTTTAAATAAATCAATTATTACAAGAAAATGAAAACGATTTACTTAGACGACCTTCATATATGTTGAAATTCAATCATTTATGAAAATATTTCAGAAAACATAATTAAGAATTTGAAACGTTTTCATTTACAAATGTGTCTTAGGAAAAAAAGTGATTTCCCATATGTTTTATGTCTCCCTTTCAAAAGCTTCGTTTTTTAGATTATGGCTTGTATAATCAAGGTTGCTTTGATTATGTTCGTGTTTTTTGATGTTGGGATAGCTTATAGCTACTTCATTATGTATGCGAATTACCAAAATCTCTACAAGATCTAAACCGTAGAATTTTTTATTAATCTAATTTTGGTTTGCAACGTTATGACATTAAACGAAGTTTGGAGTTTCCTGTTTGCGACATTTACTTCGTTCGGTCTAAAAAGACCAAATTATTGAAATACTGTCTGTAAATGAGTAAAAACTTGGTTGGTCCAAAACCACTTTTCTAGACGTTCTAAAACTTCCTGAGTTTGAAAAATCAAAAAAAAAGAAAATGTCCGTACGTCTGGATGTGTATCCATGGTATCTCGAGAACGGCTGGTCCGATTTCGATTTTTCTTTTCGCCAATCAGTTTCTATCATCAAGGCGGAGATTTGAAAAGCTTTTGGAACCAGTACGTCAAGAGAATCGGTTACCTGCCATACTAATTGGTCCAAAATACCTGGTTATATAAATAATTACCAATTTTTATATATGAATTTAGAGTTGGGCATTGCGTTTGGGGTTGAGTTGAAGGTTAAATTAGGGGCAATTTGCGGGATGAGTTGAAGTTGAGTTGTGTTGGGGTTGGATTAGTATATTGTGAACAGTTGAACAGTTTTTTATTGTATATTGGTTTGAGGATTGAGCTTGGCGTAGAGTTTGAGGGTTGAGTTGGGTTCCGTTCGCCGGTTGAACTGGGGTTGAGTTGGGGTTGGATTAGGGTTTAGTGAGCAGTTGAGCAATCGATATATATAAAAGTGAGTATTTTTATGTATGTACACTGTACAGTACTACAGGTTTTACATTTCAAGTTGAACCTGAAGCAAATTTTATGTATGGCCATGACATAAGTGAAATTTGACATCCACGATGGAAATGGGATTATAAAATGATTATTATGAAAATGTTTCGGCTTTTTATAGACAACATATTACTTGCAATAATGACATTCACTGTATTTTCGATTTGGTAAATCAGAAAAATACAGAGGCCAATCACTTATAACATATCTACTAACCAAAGTAGAAATATTATCCCCTCCCCCTTTTCTTTCCCGCAGAGTCAATACAAAGTGTGCGGGAAAGAAAAGGGGGAGGGGATAATATTTCTACTTTGGTTAGTAGATATGTTATAAGTGATTGGCCTCTGTATTTTTCTGATTTACCAAATCGAAAATACAGTGAATGTAATTATTGCAAGTAATATGTTGTCTATAAAAAGCCGAAACATTTTCATAATATTCAGACAATTGGTTAAATTTCGTCATAAAATGATTATTGTATAAGCTTCTGGAATATGGCCAAGTATGATGGAACTCAACCGATTACGATGAAATTCGATAGGTACACTGGAAGTGGGATTCTAAAGTTATTTTTAGATAAAACCCTGGAATATGGCCAACTAGGATGAAACTGATCTATTTCTTAATGGTTTTTAGTGGAATTTGACATGTGCGATAGAAATGGGATGCTAAAATGATTTTTGGATGAAGTGCTGGAATTTGGCCAAGTATTATGGTGTTGCAGTATTTTATAATTTTCCGTTTTATCGAATCACTATGAACGATATGAATAAAATACGAACACTTTGCAGTCTTTATTTTATTTTGTTTATTTCTCTTATATAAAATATGGCTGATCGCCTACATATATTTTTGGCTCGGACTGTACTCTACTTATTATATAAAAAAAAATGTGTGCACGTGTTTTTCTTTCTTCTTTCACACTGAACTTAAAGTAAAGGTAAGTTTACATAATTCAATTTAAAGTTAGTAGGTTTCGTACTCACCGATAGGTGGATTACGCGAGGTGTGTTAAATTGGGACGTTACAATCTCTCCTTCTGGATATCGTTAAGTTCCGAAAATACGGGCGCGACCCCTTTCAAATAATTCAGGGAAACAAAATATTTCGTTTCTCTTTTTTTATATAATAACAATCAACGATATCGATTCGGTCTACTAACAGATGGTACATTAGGACCTCCTTGAGATCATCGAATGCTCGCTGATCGAGCGGAAAAATTTGGAACAAACTTCCTATACCAACTACAAGTTTGAAGGAAAGTTTTGAGATGGCAAACGTTTCGAGGTGCAGGCATCTGGGATATCGTGGTCACCTTATTCGGATCGGTTGGATCCTTTCCGGTGTCTATACATGACCAAGAAAAGGCACACTTCCTCGGAAAAAGGAACATTTTGCCCGATTTGCTCGCAAAATATAATATCATCGAGATACGCGAAAATAGTGACATTTGAAATAACGATCCATGAGTCGCTAGAACGTGGAGGGATTATTCTTGACACCAAACGGTATTCTTTTAAAACGATAAAGCCCGAATGGACAAATAAAGTCGGTTTTATCACGGTCCTTCACATGTACCGGAACTTGGCAGTAACTACTTCGCAAATCGATACTTGTCATGAACATAGTACATTGAGCTAAATGCAAGAGATCATCTATCTTGGGTATAGGATACCGATCAGCAACCGTTACAGAATTTAATTTTCTGTAGTCCACGCAAAAACGATAGGAGGAATCGGGTTTCTGAACCGATACTACGTGAGATGCACACCCTTCAATGATGTCCTGCTCGATCATGGTCTGAATCTCGGATTTCAGTATCTCACGCTTATGAGATAAAATAGAGTAAGGCGTAAATTAGGGGGCTCTCCCCCTGGAGCAAACATACTTTCATATCGTCCTAACAACTGCTCCGCCAACACCCTCTCTGGAGAATTCAGACTCGCACCTTCTTCAGGTCGAAATTTTAATTCGGTTGGTACGATCAGAATAGGAGGAATTATATCCATTTCATTGAAATCCCCATATGTTGAAACTACTCCGGAGTTCACCTGAGTACTGGGTTCTAATACGAACATATCATCTCGTTTCAACTTCTTTGTTGGCTGAACGAGTTCCGCGTGTTAATTTATCGACGGTTGAATATTCGGCACTACACTGCCAATTTGTACCGCAGTCCTTGATTCACGATCAAGCGGGTAATATTCAGACTCATTAGAAAATTTTCAACGATTGTTGGATAGGTCCAATACAATACCGGCATCCGTCAAGAACTCGATACCTAATACGGTTTCCTTAGAATTTGATAGACATACATATTTGTTGTCTGAAATTTGGTTCCATTTTCTTTTAATATTTGGTACAAGGAACAACTAACAATTGATAATTTGGCAGCAGTATCTACCAATGCAATGCGGAATGCCATTCGCACCCGCGATCTTGATCGAGAATATAGGTTTTGGGGTAAGTTCACACGCTTTACAAGACAAGGAAGCGAACTGAATATTATCCGAATCTTTGGTAGTCCAAATGTCCAAAGAAGACGCTTGACCTGATGACACCTTTAGGGCACCCCTATCCCTGCAGTCTGGACAATTCGATCGTATGAATCCCTTCTTCCCTCAACCATAACACTCAACTGTTCTATGACCCGAGACCTTTCTAATATCATTAACACCCGATTCAGAATTAGTTTTAGGTAACCCATCTGATTTGTTTCTCGTAGGAAAATTCCCAATGTCATGCTACTTGGATCTACAACATTTACAATAAAATTTCGGCTAACCATTTCCGTTCCCCTTATTATTCCTATTCTCTACTCCGACACCGACAGAACTGACCTTCCCACTCGATGGAGAGATCTCCAATTCACGAAAAATATTTCTTCGGCCCGAGCCAATCTTAATAAATTGTCAAATTATTTAATTCCATCGCGTTTAATTTTCCCTCGAATTTTGAAAGATAGAAGCCCGTAGCACATATCCAACTGTATCTTTTCGGATATTTCCCCAGTTGGATGTTTCGAAAACAGAGCACGGATTTTATTAATAAATAAATCGGTAGTCTCCGTCTCACCCTGCCTTAATTGAAAAATCTCTTGGTAAATAAAATATGGTGGTTTGCTCACTGAGAAAGTGGAGACCCGAAGTGACGTAGCTTCATTAAAAGTTTGGACCGATGACCTCACCCCTTCCCACCAAGTACTAGCTTCGGCTTCAGGAAGCAGGGGAAATCCCAAAAGAGCGTTCTCATCAGTCATTCGAGTGGATTTTTTATATACTTTAATCGCGCTAACAAACGCCGCCGCGTATTCTTCCTTCCTTCCATCAAATCTAGGCGTACAGAACGCAAAATTCTCCGTCGAGCGCAACACCTCCGTAATACCACTATCACTTTGGGTACTCACTTGTACATTCCCAAAACGAGTTAAAATCTCCTTGAACTGTTCATCCGTCATGGTCACCATTTTTACGGGTTGTTCGCTTCTGGAATCGTCGTCTAGATTTCCTTGATGAGAAAGTTGTAATTTCCTTTGTTTTGACTCCAACAATCGAGTGGAACGACGCACCTGTACTTCACTTGATGCCGTCGACGATTGTGTATCTTTAATTTTGATTATTTTTTTATAATAATCGGCTGGTATTTACATTTCGCATCCACGTATTGAGAAAACGAATATCGAAAATTATTCGAATATTCCGTACACTGTAAATTGTGGTACGTGCCTTCAGCGAATGTTTAATTATTATGTATTCAGCCCTATGTTGGGACGCCAATTTGTTGCAGTATTTTATAACTTTCCGTTTTATCGAATCACTATGAACGATATGAATAAAATACGAACCGTAGGTACCGGTAGAATTTTGACGGAAATCGCCCTGTTTTACAAAAACCGGTATCATGAACACCGCTTTCAGGGAAAATTTCCGTTAAAAATCATCCGGTAGATATTAGTTGACGGATAGCGATTTTTTCTTTAAAAAAACATAAAATTTTCAAACCAAAAATTAATTAATGATAAAAATTAATTCGAAAATGTTTATTCATTAAAAAACCATTCATTAATTTGTAGTAATTTTTATTAGAATAATTTAATACTTGTAAAATATTAACGAACGTCATTTAGAAAAACCTAATGGCCGATTTTATGAATGAGTTGAATGCAAACAAAATTAGATACCACGTAAATTAATTTTTTCTAATCAACCATTTTAAAATATGTAAATATAAAAAAAATTTAACCCAAGTCAGTCGTAAAAGAAACACAAATTTGTTATTTTGATTTATTATTTTGACAACTCCATAGCAAAATATATAGCAACTTAGAAAAATATACACTGAACGAAAATTTGCTCAATATTTTTACCGACCGGATTTCATGATACGGTTTCTTTTCCGGTCGGTTTTGCTAGCGGTGACGTTTTATAAACGACCGGCATTTCCGACCGGATTTCATGATCCCACCCCTGTACAGCTGTACTCTACTTATTATATAAAAAAGAATGTGTTCACGTGTTTTTCTTTCTTTTTTCACACTGAACTTAAAGTAAAGGTAAGTTTACATAATTCAATTTAAAGTTAGTAGGTTTCGTACTCACCGATAGGTAGATTACGCGAGGTATGGTAAATTGGGACGTTACAATGGAACTTGCCTATTTCTCAACCGATTATTATGAAATTTGACACGTGTGTTGGAAATGGGATTTTAACATGTTTTTTGGATGAAGTTGTGGAATATAGCCTTTAACCGATTATGATGAATTTTCCAACGAACACAAGGAAATGTGACACAAACATTATTTTTGGAAAGGGTTGCGAGGAATATGTCAATATGGTTTTTATATTGTTGTCTGATGAGTTTTCTGTAAATCATGCAGCTGTTGAGATTTCTTTGAGGCAGCGCTGCACGTTTTTTTCAATTGCTAGGTTAGGTTAATACGTTAACGTCAGGTTATTTTTTCTGAGTATTTATTGTTAGAGCGGTAAGTTTGGCCATGTTTAAAAAAAATATAGTGTGCGGCGGTCACGTACTGGAGAAATGAAACTATTAACGGTAGTGTATAGAGTCTCGGAATTAGATGGTTCAATTAGGGATTGATTAGGGATTAGGGAGAGGTTCAATTAGGAATTGATTTGGGAGTTGAATTAATTTAGAAGACCGAAGTTCTGATCACCTCAAGAGGCTTCAGCCCTTTATATTTTTAAGTATTGCGTTCTTGTAAAATCTCTTGAATAAACTCCTTACATAAAAATTTTCATCTTACACAGGTAATTTACTAACACATCTTCAATATAAAAAGTTTTGTAAATTCATCTGTAAAATTAGGTCGTTGGCCAACCGCAACGTGAAGTTTTTGCGAAATGTTCTGCTAAATATTTTAGTAAGAAAATAAGTAAGTACTTCCCGGACATAAAAGATGTTTGTTCCGTTTTCTGAAGTTTGATTCCTCAAGATTTAACAAACACATGACAAGAAATATCAATTATACTTTAATTTATTGCCCTCATTATTTCACTTTCACAACTTTTCGATCCACTATATATTGTTAGCCCCTTTATCTTTTTCAGATAGATACTTAAAAAACGGGACTTTTTAATAATATAGCATGTAGTTCCCTCATTACAAATAATTTCATTTTTTAACCAAAATTATCTCACACTTTCTATTTCCAAAACATTTTTTTTATACTTTATATCTCTAATTTCTATTTTTATCGAAATCGAAAAGGAACAACAGCTAAGAGTGAAAATCCTGTTACTTTCAACACCTTTTTTAAATTATCTCAAATAACATACACCAACTTCCTTGATTTTCGTCTTCAACCCTATAATACCTTTTATTTTTTTATTACGTACAATTTTGTAGTTCGGATTTGTGTTATAATTATATTTCTATTAATAAAGTAGAAATTATTATGATTTAAGACTTGTTTTAAGTATCTTTACCTTACTTATGTCATTTTAAGAATATTTTCTTATACTTGTAGATATGCATTGGTTTGATACGCTTGTCATATGTCAAGATTTATTTCTTGTTTTTATAGATTCTGTTTTTCTTTCCTACAATTGATTGCGTGGGGATGCATATAATTGAAATCCCGTTATAATTTCAATGACATGGATGTAGAATAAAATAACTTTATAAATCCTTTACCTGCGTATGACATCCTTTTTCAACGAATCTAAAGAAATTAGACAATGCTGTTGGTGAACCAACAATGTACATACATTTGAAACAAAATTATGTGTAATCGATAACATTGCACTAAGTATATCACGACATATAAAGTACAAAGGCTGAGAGATTAAGATCACTTATTTATTGTTATGAACAACAATTTATAATACTATTGTGTGAATATCACAAATTGGGAGAAAATTCACCAGAAATCTAATCACCTGCAATCATGTACCGTTATCGAAAAAAAAACTGGGAGTCTGCGTCTATGTCTAGCAAAAATGGTACGTTCTGCCCCATTATACAATATTTTTTTTAATTAGTCTGGAGAATTCCAATAAATATAAAAATAAAAATCATTCAAACCAACAACAATCCATGTATAAAACATACCACAAAAAATTCAATCCATGCCTATAATTAACATGAACAAAACAAAAAAATCAAAACAGATTAGAAACAAAAACCTTAAGAAAAAAATTGAATCGTAGGCGAAAGTCAGGGATCGCGCGAGATTAGTTTACTGTTGTTTTTTTTACTAACATCAAAAAATATAACGTTACCCTTTTTATAATATGCATCTTATAAAAAACAAAAGTAAAAAGAAAAGGGATGGGGTACCTATTTATAGAGCATAACGGGGACTTGATTAATCGTAAAGATGTTGAAAAAATGATGCTGCTGTCTGCGAGATCTGAATAAATTACTAAATTGACCTGTTACGTTTCACATGAAATTTTATTTTAAATCAATTTGATAAGGATATCCAATTTGATTCAATGATATAAGATATTTTTTTTTCTCGTTTACTAAGGACCACCCTTGAATCCTTTCTACCTTTCGATTTTTATAAAATCCCGCGATATTTTGTTTTCATATTTTTTAATTTACTGTTACTTTAAGAAAATTAATATCATAAGTATGTTGGATTAAAGATTCCATGTGAAGAACCCTTTTTGTTTTGTTGTTCTATACGATTTCCTGAAACTGTTTTTCTTACAGAATCCTTTCATTTTATTATTTATTTCCTTTTTACTAAATGTATGTACGTAAAAAAATAAAAAATTTATAACAGATTTTTGTGTTTTGTCTTATTGTAAAAAAAAATTGGTTCTTCCGCTATCAACCCCATCGTTGTTGTCTTTGTACAGCAACTAAATAATGCTTTAATTTTGTGAGGAAGCTCACCTGACACTCAAATGATGAGTTGGATTTTTTGTCTAATGAATGCTCCGTTATTTTTTGGTTATTTAGTTTTATATGAATTTGAGTAAAGGTTTGCTATAATTAACCAAATTTTTTGATTTAATAATGTGGTATATCACGCTGTAATATGTAAAACTTTTGCCGTTATCCATTTTTTACCATCCAGTGAGATCCACAGGGATCAATTGAATTTGTCTAAGGGACATTGAACCACCGTCCAAAAGCAGCACCAATTTGTTGCCTTTGCAATTGCAGCCATTATTGAACCAAAATGCTTTTCTCGCTTTCTAGAATCAAACATCGTTAAAGTATAAAGTAGGTACTAGGTATTATTATTTGGAGAGCAATAAACACATGTAGTATAGACCGGCAACAGGTTGGTCTATACTCAACCAGCCTTTTTTAGTGTGCTTTAAGCCGAATTTGATTACCTTTTATAATAGGTCGGTATGCAGCTCGAGCTAAGGTAAATTTTAACGCGGTCTGGAAAGATACAGATAAACGAGCCAAATAAAATGTGTAGAGATAAATTTTGATACTTCTCAAATTTGTTATTTTTTTTAATGGCGTCTAGGTATTGAATATTAAATAATATTTTGTAAAATGTCGGTGTTTATTTAATTGATTAGGAGTTTTGTGTTTCTTGTGTGTTAATTAATAGAGAGTTTTGTGTTATTTTTGTATTTTATGTTTTTTGGGCACTTGATATTGATTGCTCTTTATCAATTTCCATTATCTTTGATTATTTTTCAATATACTCAATATCGAAATCTTCAATTAAGTATTGAGTGTCGGTATAATCCATTTTATAAAAAAATTTAAATAATCACATGTCTACTATTAATCAAATTACAACAGAAATGATCACTTTGAAATTGATAAATGTCAAAATTTAGCGTACAATTAATGTTCCATGCATTTAATTTGCTGCGAAAAATTGTGAAGACTTTATAGTGGTGACTGGTGACATCTATATTACAATCCCCAAGCCATTGTTTTAAAGCATTTTTACGCGTGAACTCCGTACCGGTCAACGAAATCGGAAGCGAAATTTTTTATTTTGACTTTAGCTAGCTAAATTTTACGTCAAATTTATATGGAAATTATTATTATTTAGAATAGCTTGGATTTGGGAGGTCCGGCGTCTTTAGGAAGGGGAGAATAAAGCTGTTCACCAGCTCCGTAACCTTCCTTTAGGGTGAGCCCCAGCAGGCTGTTCTGGTCATGTTTTAGGCAGTCCTGGCTGTGGGCCCATGATCTGCGCGAGCGGTAACCTGTACGTGATTCGCAAGTGTACGTACTACCTCCTCGTGGTGGCCTCCGGTAATTGTTGGCTCGTTTTACCAAACAACAGGCTAAAGTACGACGCTAAAGGATGGCATTAACCTTGAAAAAAAACACAAATCTAAGGTGAGACACGTGCGCCGAAGGATGAATGATCATGGGTTAGTTGGTCGCGAGCACGGAACTCCGGATTCCTCAAACAAATCAAAATTCATTCCTCAAACAAATCAAAAAATATATGGATTCATTATTAACAAAAACAAACAATAAGGTCGGCGCTCCTTCAAACGCACCAATCTCAGAAGATGCCAAGGACCAGTCAGGCCCTGCTTCTGAGATCAAAAATCAAATTGTAAACCTCAGCACGGACGCAGTGGAGGGCTCTCCCACCCATGGCATTCTAATGCCTGAAATGGATACCCTATCCACGTCGACAACGGCCGAAATAGGAAAAGACCTTGAGGAATTGGAGCTCGAGGTTAAGAGGAGGACACACCTCAATGGGGCCGCGAGGAGACGTCTGTCCCATCTAATTAGGTCAGGGGTCCCCCGCGACGCTGCCTTGCAGCAATGCAAGGAAAAGATCAGGGACAGAATTGTCCCGGCAATTAAAAGGAACAGGTCAGATGACGACGCTACCCCACTTAGGATGGCACCGAAGAGAGGGAAAGTTTCCAGTCCTTCACCGAAGGCACTGGAAGCCGACTCTACAGATGTCACAGAGGGCGACAATAAGGAGAGTTGCCCCGAGAACAGGGCCGACACGGCCACTACCTACAGTAGTGCGGTGAAGGCCATCAAGGTAGAGATTACCGGCCAATTCTTCCCAGAGGTTAAACTAGGCATTGCACAGATCCTGGCCATACAAGATGCTATCATGGACACAGTGGCGGAGCTGCCGCTAGATGGTGTCAGCCCAAACTTCCTGGGATGTCGCACCAGAAACGGGTGGCTTACGGTGAACTGTGCCGATGAAGACACGGGAGAGTGGCTTAGAGTCACTTTGCCCTCACTCAAACCATGGGACGGAGCATCCCTGAAGGCAGTTGGGGAGGAGGAATTGCCTCGTCCAAAAATTATGTTTGTTTACCTGCCACGTGGTGGTAAGGAAACAAATGAGAAAATACTGCGTCGTCTGGCGGTTCAAAATAAGGACCTAAGAGACGCAGACTGGAGAATCATTTCGAGGAAGGAGCGAGAAGGCGACCTCCTTCAAGTCACGATGTCTGTCTCATACAAAAAGGCGGAGACACTCAAAGGAACAAACTACAGAGTAAACTGGATGTTTGGCTCTGTTCACTTCCGCCCAAAGAAGGAGGGGGTGGGGATGCAGCCGAATCTGCCCGGCTCGTCAAGGTCAGCTTTGGCTGGGAACTCTGGCCGCGGTGGTGGGGTCACTGGGCCGGAGGGGGACAGGAAACCTGTCACCCCCGGAACAGAGAAACCGATCAAACCGGGCCAGAGAAGGAGGGGTAGAAGCCATGGGCTGACTCCTAGAGGTAGGGTGGGACTTCAGCAACCTATATTGATACCAGGCTCTTCGGAGCCTAAGAAGGACAGTATGGAGCCGTGATACAGTAATGGTACACAAGAACAAAACAATAACAACAGCAAAACTGAGGTTCGTGCAGATTAATCTGCATCGATCGAAGACGGCGACAAACAACCTAAATCGTCTTTTCATGATCAATGACTGGGACATAGCGCTCATACAGGAGCCTTGGACCAACAACGGGAAGATAAAAGGTTTTGCGGCCAATACTGGTAAGCTAGTGTACGACAAGGCTGCAGATAGGCCGAGGACAGCAATTCTCTGTCGCTCAGGCACAATATCTTCTCTATTAACCAATTTATTTCTAGGGATATCACGGCTGTTTCAATTGAAATGCCCTTACCTAAAGGTGGCAGGAGGGTGATTAACATCGCTTCCGCATATTTTCCAGGGGATGAGAATGACCCCCTCCAGCATTGATACAGAGCTTCGTGAATTATTGCATGATTCATCACCAACAATTTCAATCCACACCATGCAGTCTGGGGAAGCAGCGACACTAATTTAAGAGGTGAGCAACTTTTTGAATTCTGTCTTAGTAACAACTTAGCAGTAAATAATAAATGGAGTGATGCGACCTTTGTGAATGCAGTTAGGAGGGAGGTACTGGATCTTACTCTGTCCGACATGGGTACCTCCAGTGCAATTCTCGACTGGCATGTGTCCAAGAAAGCTTCCCTCTCAGATCATATGTACATCTGGTTTGATATCAATATCCCTTCGAGACAAGAGTTGGTGGTAAGGATACCCAAACGCACCAACTGGTCAGTCTATAACGATATACTTTTAGATAACCTAACTGGTCTGCAGACCTTGATAAACTCTGTCGAAGATCTCGACAGAGTAGCGAATGAAGTTACAGAGGCAATAATCAATGCCTACCACTCAAGCTCACCACTTGTGCATATCAGAGGCACAAGAGATGTTCCTTGGTGGAACCAAAACTTGGAAAACATGAGACGAAATGTCCGTAAACTTTTTAATAAGGCTAAGAGGACGAACGATTGGACTATACGTATCAGTTCTCCCTTACCCAGAATAACAAAGCCCTCAGGCAGAGCAAAAGATTAAGCTGGAGAGACTTCTGTGAAAAAATAGACAAGCTACCCACGGCTTGTCGACTACAGAAGGCACTCTCTTTGGAGCACAGGAATCCCTTGGGGTCTGTAAGGAAACCAGATGGAGGAACAACCATAACCAGGGAAGAGACTCTGGAATGTCTAGTGAAAGGTCACTTTCCAGAATGTATTATTCTGAAGGATCAGGAGGAATCCTACGCTAGTAATGTACATCCGTATCGAGTTCCAAGGGGGGCTCAGAAGTTCTCGAGGCAGTTGTTTACGCCGGAAAGGACAAGCTGGGCAGTCAAATCCTTTGGAACTTTCAAATCACCGGGAGGGGACTGCATATATCCCGCCTTTCTACAGCAGGGCCTGCAGATTTTGCTGCCTTATCTTACATTACTCTTCAGAGCCAGTCACAGCTTTGAATATGTTCCAAAACGGTGGAGAGAAGTTCGGGTGATTTTTATCCCAAAAGTGGGAACTAGATCCACAGAGGAAATTAGGTCGTACAGACCTATTAGTCTCACATCTTTTCTACTGAAAACCATGGCAAAAAATCTGGGACTTTGTATTAGATCCAATACCCTCCAAAGTCACCTTCTGGACTCTAGGCAGCACGCCTCCCAAGCAGGGAAATCTACAGAAACAGCTCTTCACGAACTGACATCGGAAATCGAGGACACGCTCAGAAATAGGGAATTATTACTATGCTCCTTCATTGATATCCAGGGAGCTTTTGATAATACTAGTTTCGAGATGATTCAGGAACAATCACTAGCAAGGGGCATACACCCTTCCACCGTAAGGTGGATATTAAACATGCTAAAAAGTAGGAGGATTACGGCCTCCTTTGGAGACAAAACCATTACTATAGCGGCCACCAGGGGCTGTCCCCAGGGAGGCGTACTCTCTCCCCTGTTATGGCTAATTGTGATGGATTAATTACTCACAAGACTGAGAAATCTAGACTTCTCAAACATTACCTATGCGGACGACCTAGTCTTGATGGTTAAGGGCAGATTCACATATACAGAAGGGGAAAGAATGAAACAAGCCCTAGAGGTAGTAACTGATTGGTGCCCGGAGATCGGCCTTACCTTAAATCCTAATAAGATCAGCTGCACTCTCTTTACTAACCGGAGAAAAACTGCCCTCCCGTCGATAGCTTTGGGGGGGGGGGGTAACTCTCCAACTGTCAAAGGAGGTTAAATATCTGGGTGTCGTACTTGATCAGAAACTGACATGGTGTCCCCACTTAAAGCATATAACAAACAAGGCCAATTAGACATACTTTACCTACCAAAGAATGATTGGCAAAACGTGGGTGTGTGGTGGCCGAAGACGGAGCAGACTGGTGCACAAAGAATACTGGACAAGATCCAGAGGCTAATTTGTGTAGGGGCAACTGGAGCAATGAGGACTTGTCCAACAGCTGACCTTGAGAGAATACTGGGGCTCTCACCACTGCACCTACACATTAAAAAAGTAGCCGGTTCAAGAGGTCTGAGCCTGAAAATCACTGAAAAAATTAAAACCATGAGGCCAGGACACAACAATATCCTACATAAATTCAATCTCAAGGAGGAATTGATCCAACTATCAGATTTGATGGTAAAGACAATCGATTGTCGGAGGAATTTTAACATCAGGTTGCCGGATAGGGCACTGGTAGAGAATATTATCTTCTCCCTCCCCCGCCATGCTTCTGTATGGTATACGGATGGGTCAAAGTCAGACGGGGATACTGGTGCAGGGATGGTTGGGCCTGACCGGGAACTATGCATATCGCTGGGCAGCTCCCCCACAGTTTTTCAGGCGGAGACCCTTGCTATTGAGGTATGTGTGCTTCAATGTCTAAAAAAGAAATATAGGAAGACCGAGATCTATATAATCTCGGACAGCCAGGCAGCTTTGCTAGCTTTAGCAGCTTCAGTGTTCAACTCGAAATTGATCTGGAGCTGCTACTGCAATTTATTAGAACTGGGTGAAGCAAACAAAGTTACCCTTTTGTAGTCTCCTGGCTACTCCACCAGTAAGGAAAATGAGGCAGAAGACCGTTGTGCAAAAACGGGAGCAATCCGGGTTTTCCTGGGTCCCAGTCCTAGTATAGCTTTTTCAAAAACCCATTTGGAAAGGGGTATTAGGGACTGGGAGCAGAACCATAGGAATTTACTCTGGGAGTCCCCCATTGGGATGAGACAGGCCAAGAAACTACTCAGTTACAATATTACACATCTGGGAGAGGCACCGAGGATGGATCGCCAGTCCCTAAGATCCCTTACCTGGTTTTTAACAGGGCACGGCCCTTTTAATGGCCATCTATATAAAATTGGAAAATCCCTTACGGACCAGTGCAGATTTTGTAACTGCAGTAAGGAGACATCGGAACATGTACTTTTCACATGCGATGCTATCATCCTAAAAAGATTCAAGTTTTTCAATGCACACACAATCCAGTGGCCTAATGCCGACCCACTGGATATGCATCAGGTAGCGGCGTTTATCAAGGACAGAGACCTACATTTCAACTAAGAACCTCTAGGGACGTACAATAGGCCTCAATGGTCGCAGTGCTCTGGGCTGCTAACACCCACCGTAATTTAAAAAAAAAAACTTGAATTTGCAGCTCTTGTGAAGCTTCTAAAAGTGGAACTACTGTTATTGGGATGGAAAGTACCATGAACACTACTTCCGTTAACTCACCTTGTCTTTCTGAGATTTTAGAACGATTAAATGACCTGCGTACCCGATTGATTAATGTGGAAAATTCCCAGCACTATGTGTCCGACTCTTTTGATAGTTTTACGCAGTAAATAAATATCATGGTTGAAGAGAACCTGGTGCTAAAGAAGAAGATCAATTAATTAGAAACAAAACTGTCTTTTTGTGATTCGAGATTTGATAAAATTCAAGCGCTATTGGATAAAGATTTTCAATGAACTATTCAGAATGATATTGTTATTACTGTGTGTATTTGTCTTTCATCAAATGCTGATCTCAAGAATGAAATGGTCAACAGTTTGCAACGACAATTTTCCATCATTTTGGCTTTTGCAATGATGATTAACAAGGCTCAGAACAATCGTTCAATAATGTTGGGTTTGTTTTGCCGGAATCTTTTTTTGCTTATGGCCAGCTTTATGTAGCTTTAACGCGAGTAGGAAATCATGAGAACCTTAGAGTGCTAATCAGCAATTCCTCATACCAAGGCGCAATATTAAATGAAAACCGTACTTTTACAAGAAACGTTGTGATAAAAGAATTCTTGAATTAATATTAAATTGTCTTAATCTGTTATTTTCAGGCTATAGATCCGTTCACATAAGTATTACGTAACGCTTCATGGGGGGAGGGGGCGTCTCATAATTTGTTACGGATAGGGAGGGAAGAACATGAAAATGTTACGTAACAGAACATTTCCAAACACAACTTAATATAGTTTCTTCGTCCTATATGACGATTCTGCCGAAATTCATTATGAAAAGCGAAACAAGTTCAAAATATCGTTTTTACTCCAAATTTATCCATAGTTTAGTTATTTTATAGTTGCCTCAATAATGACATGTTGCCGAAGCCTTTCTTCATGTCTCCGCGCTTTTTCTGAATTTCATTTACGATGAGGTTCACTTTAAGGTCCCTATGGAGATCATTATTCCTGGCGTACCAAGGTACATCAACGATGTTCCTTAATACCATATTCTGAAATCTTTGGATGATATTTACGTTGCTCTGTTTGGTACAATCCCAAAGTTGAATACCATAAGTTCAAACCGGTTTCAATATTTGCTTATAAAGTAGAAGCTTGTTGTATGTTGATAAAGAAGAGTTCCTTTCTATCAGGCAATACATCTTTCTGTATTTAAGTCTTAGTTCTTCACTTTTCTTCTTGACATGTACTTTCTATCGTAGTTTAGTATCCATGATCAGGCCGAGATACTTAACTGTGTTCGCATGCGGTGCTATTTCTCCATATATGGTAATCGGGATATGTTCGAATCGCCTGTTTTACAAGTTGACAGGAACTGATTTAGTTTCATTTAGTTTTATTCGCCTTCATTTTGTCCATTTTTAAATTTTAGTTATTGCTGATTGTAACTTTTGTGTTGACTCTTCGTTGCTTGTGCCAACAGCTAAGATCGCCGTGTCATCTGCTAAAGTCGCCATTGGATTGTTATCTAATACAGGAAGATCATAAGTATACACTAGGTACAAAACCGGCCCTAACACACTGCCCTGTGGAACTCTTGCGTTGATTTCTTTCAATTCAGAGAAAGTATCATCTAACTTAATCCTGAAGAATCTATCTTTCAAGTAAGATTCCAGTATTTTAGCAAATTGGATTGGTAGAAGATTTCTTAATTTATGGTTAAGCCGTTCATGCCACACTCTATCAAACGCTTGTGCATCGTCTAGAAATATAGTTGAACAGACTTTTTTTCCTCTAGTGCTTTCTCAATTATACTGGTTATTCTGTGAACTTGATCAATTGTTGAGTGTTGCTTAAAAACCGAATTGATAATTTAAGATCAAGTTTTTACTCTCGATTATCGGATTTAATCTTTTTATCAGTAGCTTCTCAAAGAGTTTGGACATGACTGGCTATAGCGAAATTGGCCTGTAAGATGAGGTCATGTGTGGTGGTTTCCCAGGTATTGGGATCATAATTACTTCTGCAATTTTCCACAAGCTTATGGTACACATTTGATTCTAAATGCTGCATTTATATGATTGGTGAGCTTCACCAGAGCTTAGCCAGGAGCTTTTTTCTGGTTCATATTAGCTTTTATCTCACATATGACTTCTTTTGGTGTTGTCGGTAGGATTTCTTTACTTTCTTGCACAGCTTGTTCAGTTATTACCTCGGCTTCTATCGTTTCGCCTTGATGTGGTTGGAATATTTGTTCGAGGTGTTCAGCAAATTCTCGAGCTTTGTCTTCCTTATCCCTAGCCCATTTCTCACCTGCTACTCTTATTGGAGAATTCTGCATTATTGGACTTAATTCTTTTGGTTGCTTTCCACAAAGAATGATCAGTACTGCTATTGTTGGTTAATTTTCTTAAATAGCTGCTGATTGATTCATTTTTCAATTCTTTGATCTCTCTTCTTAATTGTTGAGAGAGATAGTTCAGATTAGTTTTATTCTCGCTCTTCTTTTTTCTGCTAGGGGTTACCTAATTTCCAAAGGGTAGCTGTTTCCCTTGATTTTCTTTTTAATTTCAGGGGTATTTTCTCAAGCTGATTACTGTATATCGTTTACAAATTTGTGAACTTCTTTGTCTAATTGCTCCTCGATCTTTAATGGAACCATTAAGTTAATTTTTTCTTCTAGCGATAGTCTAAAGCATTCCCAATTAGTGTGATTATTTACTAGAAATGGGTTTCTTCCTTTCTGAATAATTTTGTCACTTAACGTTAAAAGTATCGGTGAATGATCAGAGTTTAAGTTGTGGCTTCCATCTACTTATATACATATTTACAGATATGTTCTTTAATATGAAGAATTCAATCAGATCTGGCACTTTATTTGGAGTAGGTTGGTTTTCCAGTTGAGAGCATTTCCTAATAGCTTTTAGGAGTTCTTTACCCTTAGCTGTTGTTAATCTGGAGCCCCAGTGGACATTTTTTGCAGTAAAGTCTCTTCCAAGTACAAACCGTTTTCCTAATTTACTGAGGAACTCGATATAATCTTTTTCTTTCAATGAGTGCTTCGGTGGGCAGTAAACATCAGCAATACAAATAGAACTATTTTTGGTTTTGACATTAACAGCAGTTGCTTGTATTTCTTCTATTTCATATTTTAGCCTTTCATAGTAATGAATACTACATATTTCTAATTATAACAGCACTACTTTTAGCAGTGTTTTCCGGTTGAATGGTGTGATATATTTGATAATTTTTAAATTTAATGATTGTTTGTCTAGTGAAGTGTATGATGATGAGGCATACATCGATTTCTTATGTGTCCAGGACCACCTGCAATACTAGTTGATCTTGCATAAGTCCATTGGCATTCTAACATAAGTTTTTAATGGCTCCCTTAGTGCTGTACTCTAGTTTCTGTAATCGCTCATCAAATGTATTGAGCTTGCTTAAAATTAATTTAAGTGTTTTTCGGGGTGTTACTTTACAATGGTTTCGTTCTTATCTATCTGATAGATCTCAAGTAGTTAAGATAGGTGATGTTTTTAGTGAGCGTAAAATTATCAATGATGGTGTTCCTCAAGGTTCTGTGTTAGGCCCCAAGCTTTTTTTGATCTACCTAAACTCTATTTTTTATTTAAATTTTTCGTCAAGGTTGATAGCTTTTGCCGATGATCTAGTGTTTATGTACAATGAGCAGTTACAAAGTAATAACATTCACTCTATGAACTCTGATCTAAGATGTCTGAGAAAATGGTGTATTGCTCATTCAATGTTTCTTAGCATAAAAACTAAAGGTATGTTTTTTAAACTTAATAATGATGTGGGTATGGACCCAGACGTCACTTACCATGATTTAAGTTGTGATCACATAACCTGTTGTGCTGATTGTTTTAAAATTGAATTCGTTTCAAAGTTTAAGTACCTGGGACTGTTTGTGGATACTTCCATGCGCTGGTTACCACATATCGAAACTCTACGGAATTTCTTGTGTGCTCTGATACGAAAATTTTATATTTTAAGTTCAATGTGTCCGATAACAGTCTTAAGAAATATTTATTATGCGCTGGTTGAATCGAGGCTATCGTATGGAATAGTATGCTGGGGAGGGACTTATAATTCTAGAACTCATACACTTGCTGTTGCTCAGAAACATATTATACGAATTATGCTTAACACGCAGAGGCTATCGGCTTCGTGGCCTTTGTTTAAGTTCTTGGAGATTTTCCCTTTTAGTCATTTGTTTGTGTACAAGGTAATGAAAGCATTTTTTTCTGTTAAGGCTACTCAGTCTAATGTTATTGTCAATTACAACTTGAGAAATAAGCAGTATATACGGCTTGAAAAGTTTACAACAACGAACTACCAAAATTCATTTCCAATATTGGCGCCAAAAATTTTCAATAACCTACCGGAAAATTTAAAAAATATTTGTAAATTCAATGTATTTAAAACAAGTCTTAAATCATTTTTATTCGAAGCTTCTACTGTGAATGATTTGTTGTATTTTCAAGTGTAGTAGATATGTAAATATGTACATATCTTGTAATTATTTTATTTTTTTTGATTGTAATATTATTAAGTTTTCTAATTGTTAATTTGTATATTTCTTGTAAATAATTGTAAATATTGTTGATTATCAATCGACACTGGATTTATAATCCACAGATTGTATTATAATAATAATAAATAAATAAATATCGTCATTGTGACCAGTTTTTCCTGAATTTTCGTTACTCATCGTTACTTGAGCGTAAGCCATTTTACCCAATTGTCCATGAGTAGTTCCCAACACTCTACGATTTACTTCGGGCTGGTTCATCTTAACTGCCTACTGCCTGAATAATTTTGGAATTTTAGCAATCCATTCCTATTTTTGATGTTTTGCAGTTCAAAAGCAACGCTGCATCCTCTGTAGTTAGCCGGATGGTTTTCTCCACAGTGAATGAATTTAGGCTGAACAATTTTATCTTTTACGCAATTTCTAGTATGGTGTTTACCTAAACATTTGTGACACCCGGGTTCCCTGTTGCAATATTTTTGTGTATGCCCATAGGCTTGACATTGTTTACATTGTGGTATAAGCTTAGACCGTCTTAGAGGCTGAATAACTACTTTCTACCCCAAGATGTACTTAATTTGATAAATTTTTTCGATATCTTCATCAGTATCGAAGGTCAACGTAAACATGTTGAGAGGTACTTTGCCTCTCCGTTTTAGCTTAATTGATGCTTCAGTAGCCTTAAATCCTTTTGCTTTCAGGTCATCAATTATTTTTTCTGGTTTACACGTAGAGTGTAGATTTTTAGCCATAACCATTATTGGTCTGGTTTGTTTATCTTCAAACGTGTGCTAAACTGCCAAGCACGTTTTTATTCATTTAACATACTTGTCATTTTTCTGTAAGTTCCACCATCTTCCAAGTTTATTTTGATGGTGTTTCCATTCATCACCTTTGCATTAAACTTATCAGTTGTAGTAATTTTTTTTAATTTCTCATAGAGTAGATCGGAGTCTTTGACTTCATCTATTATTATTGGTGGTGGTGGAGGTATTTTTTTTTATGGTTTCTAGATAATATTTGGAACACCATACTTTAATTGAGATGGGGAGGGCGTATTATTCCGTTTAATTTTTTTCTCTGACCTTTTACTCTTATCCACTCAGTTTCTCGAGCTAGTTCGTCTTCACCCGTATGGTACTCTTATTCAGTTGTAGTCTGGCTAGGAGTAGGCCAGATTGCTTCTTTTGGCTTAAGAGCTTTAACTTCGTTTTCATGCGTTTTCATACGCTCCTGCATCCATGCAATTAATTGTATCATTCAGTTGCTTGTTAATATTATTGGCTTCAACTAATGCATTATTAGCTTTACACAATTCATTGTGAAGCTTTTCTTCGTTTACACAAATCAAAATTAGAATAATTTGACGTATTATATAAAATCAATACTTAGCTTTATTCGCATTAATTAACGCCACCCGTCGAATTCTGAAATGATTAAAGGTTCTAAGTTATTTAATTTTAAAATTAACAAATAAATATTTACCAATTTGTTGAAATCGAGCGCAATCATTTTGACGTTTTGAAATTGTTTACATTCAAAATACCAACTTCAGAACATCAAAATGGGTGCGTGCCGTTCGATGATTTATCACTATTACGACATCTGTAGAATAAAGTGTGTACAATAAAACACTAACAACGTAAAGAAAATTGAGATATAAAAAAAAATTGTTAATATTTTTAATCAGTCGTTCAACCAGCTGTCATAGCATAAACATTAAAAATTGAAAAAAAAAAATAAAATAAAAAATTATAAACCAAAAATAAAAATCAGTGTTTTAACAAACCGATTAAAAAAAAAAAAACTCATACCAGACCACAAAATGGTCAACACCTTCTGTACCGCACCTATTCCGGTACACTTTTTTTATCTCCTCTGGAAGGGATGTGAAGTATCATTTTCTGATTCGGTCAGTTGAGCTTGTTTATTCACCAACATATCTTGGGATTGGTTAAAATAATTGTAGTATATCAATGGCTGGTCTCCTCCAGAATCCATGAGACAGACCTCCGAAGAGGGTGGATTTACCTGGGTAACAGGTGTACCACCTGGGGTATTAGTTTCCATATTTGTTCCGTTCATTGCTCATTTATAGTGTACTGCACTCGCATTTAGTATTTAGTGTTACCACTTGGAGGTATACTAGACACGTTTGGTGGTTTCTACATAGTATTAACGTTGAATTATAGACCACGAGATACATGGCTATAGATTGTTAACCCCTACCCTATTGAGACGCACCCAACACCCATGACCCATGTAACCATATAAACAATATTATAAAAACTAATTATTAAGCATTTTCTAAATTGATATTTAAAGTCGAAATTAATTAAAAATCAATCAGAATAAACTTAAACATCAAAACGTTACTGTATCGCTCAATCTAGTTGGACTCCACCAGCGGTAATTTAGCTAGACTTCTCCGACTAATTAAACCCCACCAGCGGTAAGTTAATTAATCGAAAAAAGATTCAAAATATGTAGTATATTTATGTACATATGGCCGACTCTAGATTTTACCGTCTTCCAACTCAAATATACACACATACACAAATATATTACAAATCAATATCTTTCCATTAATTAGCAATTGAACTTGAAATTACAAATCGGAAGTACTTATCCACTTAATTACCTACATAGAGTTGTAACAAAAATGAAAATATCTTAGCCAACCCCACTCAAATAATAATAAAATAATAAAACACTTGTTGCAATTGTTGTAATCGAGAATGCTTAGTAAAAAAGAAAAAAAGAAATCTAAAGAAAGCACTGACCTACCCTTAACTTGAGAATATACATTTTCTCCTCTTTATACCTTCTTGTATACTCGTTTACCTCAACATCTTAACAAAATCACAACATTGTCGAAAGAAAGACTTAAAAATAAAGAAAACAAAAAAAAAAAAGGATTTCTTTCACGAATAATACAATCTTTTGTTTGCCATCTTAAAGATTTCGTCTATTCTTAAAAAATATAAAATTGAGTACAATCGAAATGTTTGATATGCGCGTCTAAGACGTTTTTAAGACATTTCTGTTTTGTTGTTATAATTTTTATATTTTTATGAATGAAATACTTATTAAATTCTTTTGAGGAAGTTTGTCCTTTTTATTTGTGTTGTTGATTTCTTTAAACAAATTCTTGTTTACTCGATTCGGTTTTTTCTGGGTTGATTTATTTAGGTCACAGGATATTGTGTGACATTAGTTGTTTGATATTTATAGTGGAACATTTAATTTTTTTTTTTTTTTTTAAATTACAAGTGGATTTTAAGAAGTGAATATTTATACGGCGAAGATAAAATGTATTTATGTGCTCTCGAAAACTAAAAACGATTTTTTTTAAATATTATTCGTTATATGAACATAAAGAAAACAAGCTGGACGCAATAAGGGAACTTTACAAGACAACAAGACAGCGATTTTCTTGGGGAGCTTTATGATAGGCTATTCTTATCGAATATCATAAAAATACTTCACAAAATTGTATTATCAGTTAAATCACCTGTTAAACTAAAGCAAACAAAATCGAACAGTGTATAGTTGGTGGTTGGATATTTCTCAACTTTAGTTTCATAGATTATTAATTAATGAATTGCTGTGTTACATTGGCCTGAGTAAACTACTCACAAGTATTTGTCCACTCGCAACTACTCATGCTCAAATAATGGTGTAGTTGAGAAGTACAGTAAGTCCTTGACTTACGCGAATTCGACTTACGTCGTTTCGTATTTACGTGAATTTAAAAAAAAAATGAGTTTTGCGGTTTGTTCGTCTTACGCGATTTTTCAACTTACGCGAAAATCTTCGGAAAGAATTAATCACGTAAGTTGAGGACTTACTGTAGTTATGCATAAAATTAACGGCAGAGGGATTTTAGTTTAAAAAATTCTAATAGATGGCTTTAAAAATTAATTGTTTTTTTATTTATTTTTTATTACGACTGAGACTGCGCTCATCTAGTAATTTTTCTTTCAAGTACCAATTTTTATATTTCAAGTAAAATTCTCTTTTGTTGGGGTATAACCTACTGGTTAGTCCCATAATTAATTAAACCTATTACCAATTTTAATTTGGTAAGTTCACTAGGTCAAGTGGCCTCGTTCTTTGGAGTCTTCTTTCAACGACATTTGCCAATTGCAGCTTATAGTGAATTGTAAGCTCAGAGCCTCTACCTATGAGCCAATGCATTTTTCTGAACTTTATGTTAGGTTCTTTTTTTTTTCTTTTTGGCATGCTCTCTCCACTTGGGCTTGGCATCGAGGATCATGCCAAGGTATTTAGCTGTAATTGCACATTGCACGTGTCGCGAGTTAATTTCTATAGGTAGATGGTAAGCCTTTTGATATGTAAAGTTAATATGGGTGGATTTTATCTCATTAAGCTTGATTCACCAACGCTTTTTCCAGTAACAACACAGAGTTTGCTCGTTGCAACAGCAACATTACTTCCAATTGCCATAACTGATGTGTCATCTGCAAAGGTGGCTATGGTTCTTTCATTTGTGGTTGATATGTCCCTTGTATATAGTAAAATCAGGTTTGGTTCTAAGACACTCCTCTGCGGGACATCGGCAGAGATTTTCTTTAGCTCAGAGTATTCATATTCATCCTCATACATCACCCGAAAATATCTATTGAATAAATATGATCTTAGTATGGCAAAGACTTGCCTCGGTAGATCTCTATGCAGCTTGTATTCCAGACCAATGTGCTAAACTTTTTCGAATGCGCTTGTGCGATGTCCAGGAATATGCTTGAGCATACTTTTTTACGTTCACCGATCGAAACAATATTCGGGAATACGGGACAATCCACCCATTGTCTATAGTAACCGTTCTTCCTCTGATGTTCAAGGTAGCATTCCGACCTTCATTTTCAGCGTCACGGCGACGATAAACTGGATACCCATCCTCTCCGGTCTGGGTCTCGTTGACGAAACGCATTTTTTTGAACAAATACCGTTTTTCATACCTGGTGATGTTATATTTTGATCTCCGCAGGGTCCATACACCTTTTTTTTGGTTACAATATCGAATAATACTGGATCGTCAGCTTTATCCGGTAATTCAGCAACTATTACACTATCAATTTCATCTGGTTGTATTTTTCCTTCCAACCAAAACAACATATGACAGTGTGGGAATCCACGTTTTTGCCACTGAACACTGAGCATATGGCATTTGACTTTACCGAATATATCGTATTTTGTGAATAACTTGATAATTATAGCTCTTCCTTAATTTCTGGCTAAGTAAATGTCACAAATAAATTGGGTCTCCCATAGTTTCGGATGCACGCCAATAAGTAAATTGTATCTTCCTTGATGTTGAGGGGTGCGGTCAGCGTGAATTATTAATTTTAAGTTGTCCGATGAAAGGTTATGCTCTAAGTTGTATTTGAAAATCTATTTTTAGATTGGAAGCAATATTAGATCGTAACGATAATTGATCGGCATCAGATTTGAAATAAATCTGTAGAAACTGCGGACTTTGACCTGAAGATGGGACGAGACTACCAATCAAATGGTATACCTGCCCTTCTACCTTAAATGTAGGCATAAAGTTTCGTTCGCGAATTTCTTTAGCACCGAATGACGTCATCTGAAGCAGTGTGTTATACCTGCGTATGTTACTTATAAAAAGCGTAGATAATGGGTGACTGCCTGACAAAGAATATTTTATTCGTTGTGGTGGTTCCTGTATATTAGGGAGAACCACTTTGCCTCCAGCACAACACATACTGTTTGCTTCATCACTCCATTATTTAGCAAAGCACTTAGGGCAAGTTTTGTTCATTTGTCCAATTTTTACAGTATTTTGCTGAGCATAATCTACATATATTTGGATCATAATTGGAAACTGATCCATTTCTGTGAGCAACAATTCGATTACACGCTCTAGTCGTAGATATTCGTTGTCTTTTTGCCGCTATACGCTGAGAGCGTTCGGCGCTAGATTCCCTAGCACATGCATCTAAGGATTTCGGTACTTTTATCAATATTTTTTGTCTGAAATTTTTAGTATGGAACAACCGATAATATTAAGAGTATTCGCAAGTTGCTGTTATTTTAATAATTTTCACAATCTCTCCTTACCTCTTTTCTACACAAGGCCATCTTTACCATGGGGCTATAAGGGCTGCAGCCTTAAGGCGCCGCATTATTAGGGCGCCACCAAATGTCCAAGACCTAGTCAATTTTAGGGAACATCTTTTTATTTGAATTTCATTTTTCACATCAAAGGAAATGCAAACCGTTTTATTATAATAAATTTATTCTATTCGTCGCTTGGAATGCACGAGTCGCGATAGTTATTTTATGGTAAAGTTGAAAAAGCGCCTTAAGCGGACAATAGTAAACTACGAGACTTCTAATAACAAAAATTTGCTATTGACGTTTACAATCGTAGTGACTCAAAGATGTATTTATAGTGAATTTAACATTAAATTTCTGCAATTTTTAAGCGCGGTTTTCGAGCATTTAAAACGATGAAACTGTTCCAATTGAATCAAATATACAAAAAACACAATTTAAACTAAATAATAGATTAACTAGATTTTCCTACCATCACACTTTAATAAATAACAATTCAAATCAAATAGACACTATTTACATATACATAACTTCAGATAGCAAATTTTTGTTATTAGAAGTCTCGTAGTTCACAATTGTCCGCTAAAACACAACAAACCAGTCGTCAATTGTAAACCAACCCAAATTTAAAAACTTGATTTCTACTAGAGGTATCAATCATCGAAATCGGAGCACATTTGCAGATTTTCAAATTTTGTGGCTCTGAATTTGTGGGCTATAGTTCAGTTGATTTTCAAAAAAATTGAATTTTCCACGGAACGTGTAGAAATATTCGATCGATCCAAATGGCCGTTTGTATGACAATTACAGGTCTCAACGCCTATTGATAGAGGTATCAATCATCGAATTTGGAGGACATTTGCAGATTTTCAAATTTTGTGGCTCTGAATTTGTGGGCTATAGTTCAGTTGATTTTCAAAAAAATTGAATTTTCCACGGAACGTGTAGAAATATTCGACCAATCCAAATGGCCGTTTGTATGACAATTATAGGTCTCAACGCCTATTGATAGAGGTATCAATCATCTAAATCGGAGCACATTTGCAGATTTTCAAATTTTGTGGCTCTGAATTTGTGGGCTATAGTTCAGTTGATTTTCAAAAAAATTGAATTTTCCACGGAACGTGAAAAATATTCGACCGATCCAAATGGCCGTTTGTATGACAATTACAGGTCTCAACGCCTATTGATAGAGGTATCAATCATCGAAATCGGAGCACATTTGCAGATTTTCGAATTTTGTGGCTCTGAATTTGTGGGCTATAGTTCAGTTGATTTTCAAAAAAATTGAATTTTCCACGGAACGTGTAGAAATATTCGACCGATCCAAATGGCCGTTTGTATGACAATTACAGGTCTCAACGCCTATTGATAGAGGTATCAATCATCGAAATCGGAGCACATTTGCAGATTTTCGAATTTTGTGGCTCTGAATTTGTGGGCTATAGTTCAGTTGATTTTCAAAAAAATTGAATTTTCCACGGAACGTGTAGAAATATTCGACCAATCCAAATGGCCGTTTGTATGACAATTACAGGTCTCAACGCCTATTGATAGAGGTATCAATCATCGAAATCGGAGCACATTTGCAGATTTTCAAATTTTGTGGCTCTGAATTTGTGGGCTATAGTTCAGTTGATTTTCAAAAAAATTGAATTTTCCACGGAACGTGTAGAAATATTCGACCAATCCAAATGGCCGTTTGTATGACAATTATAGGTCTCAACGCCTATTGATAGAGGTATCAATCATCTAAATCGGAGCACATTTGCAGATTTTCAAATTTTGTGGCTCTGAATTTGTGGGCTATAGTTCAGTTGATTTTCAAAAAAATTGAATTTTCCACGGAACGTGTAGAAATATTCGACCGATCCAAATGGCCGTTTGTATGACAATTACAGGTCTCAACGCCTATTGATATAGGTATCAATCATCGAAATCGGAGCACATTTGCAGATTTTCGATTTTTGTGGCTCTGAATTTGTGGGCTTTAGTTCAGTTGATTTTCAAAAAAATTGAATTTCCACGGAACGTGTAGAAATATTCGACCAATCCAAATGGCCGTTTGTATGACAATTACAGGTCTCAACGCCTATTGATAGAGGTATCAATCATCGAAATCGGAGCACATTTGCAGATTTTCAAATTTTGTGGCTCTGAATTTGTGGGCTATAGTTCAGTTGATTTTCAAAAAAATTGAATTTTCCACGGAACGTGTAGAAATATTCGACCGATCCAAATGGCCGTTTGTATGACAATTACAGGTCTCAACGCCTATTGATAGAGGTATCAATCATCGAAATCGGAGCACATTTGCAGATTTTCGATTTTTGTGGCTCTGAATTTGTGGGCTATAGTTCAGTTGATTTTCAAAAAAATTGAATTTTCCACGGAACGTGTAGAAATATTCGACCGATCCAAATGGCCGTTTGTATGACAATTACAGGTCTCAACGCCTATTGATAGAGGTATCAATCATCGAAATCGGAGCACATTTGCAGATTTTCGAATTTTGTGGCTCTGAATTTGTGGGCTATAGTTCAGTTGATTTTCAAAAAAATTGAATTTTCCACGGAACGTGTAGAAATATTCGACCAATCCAAATGACCGTTTGTATGACAATTACAGGTCTCAACGCCTATTGATAGAAGTATCAATCATCGAAATCGGAGCACATTTGCAGATTTTCGATTTTTGTGGCTCTGAATTTGTGGGCTATAGTTCAGTTGATTTTCAAAAAAATTGAATTTTCCACGGAACGTGTAGAAATATTCGATCGATCCAAATGGCCGTTTGTATGACAATTACAGGTCTCAACGCCTATTGATAGAGGTATCAATCATCGAAATCGGAGCACATTTGCAGATTTTCAAATTTTGTGGCTCTGAATTTGTGGGCTATAGTTCAGTTGATTTTCAAAAAAATTGAATTTTCCACGGAACGTGTAGAAATATTCGACCAATCCAAATGGCCGTTTGTATGACAATTACAGGTCTCAACGCCTATTGATAGAGGTATCAATCATCGAAATCGGAGCACATTTGCAGATTTTCGATTTTTGTGGCTCTGAATTTGTGGGCTATAGTTCAGTTGATTTTCAAAAAAATTGAATTTTCCACGGAACGTGTAGAAATATTCGACCGATCCAAATGGCCGTTTGTATGACAATTACAGGTCTCAACGCCTATTGATAGAGGTATCAATCATCGAAATCGGAGCACATTTGCAGATTTTCGAATTTTGTGGCTCTGAATTTGTGGGCTATAGTTCAGTTGATTTTCAAAAAAATTGAATTTTCCACGGAACGTGTAGAAATATTCGACCGATCCAAATGGCCGTTTGTATGACAATTACAGGTCTCAACGCCTATTGATAGAGGTATCAATCATCGAAATCGGAGCACATTTGCAGATTTTCGAATTTTGTGGCTCTGAATTTGTGGGCTATAGTTCAGTTGATTTTCAAAAAAATTGAATTTTCCACGGAACGTGTAGAAATATTCGACCAATCCAAATGGCCGTTTGTATGACAATTACAGGTCTCAACGCCTATTGATAGAAGTATCAATCATCGAAATCGGAGCACATTTGCAGATTTTCGATTTTTGTGGCTCTGAATTTGTGGGCTATAGTTCAGTTGATTTTCAAAAAAATTGAATTTTCCACGGAACGTGTAGAAATATTCGACCAATCCAAATGGCCGTTTGTATGACAATTACAGGTCTCAACGCCTATTGATAGAGGTATCAATCATCGAAATCGGAGCAAATTTGCAGATTTTCGATTTTTGTGGCTCTGAATTTGTGGGCTATAGTTCAGTTGATTTTCAAAAAAATTGAATTTTCCACGGAACGTGTAGAAATATTCGACCGATCCAAATGGCCGTTTGTATGACAATTACAGGTCTCAACGCCTATTGATAGAGGTATCCATCATCAAAATCGGAGCACATTTGCACATTTTCGAATTTTGTGGCTCTGAATTTGTGGGCTATAGTTCAGTTGATTTTCAAAAAAATTGAATTTTCCACGGAACGTGTAGAAATATTCGACCGATCCAAATGGCCGTTTGTATGACAATTACAGGTCTCAACGCCTATTGATAGAGGTATCAATCATCGAAATCGGAGCACATTTGCAGATTTTCGAATTTTGTGGCTCTGAATTTGTGGGCTATAGTTCAGTTGATTTTCAAAAAAATAGAATTTTCCACGGAACGTGTAGAAATATTCGACCGATCCAAATGGCCGTTTGTATGACAATTACAGGTCTCAACGCCTATTGATAGAGGTATCAATCATCGAAATCGGAGCACATTTGCAGATTTTCAAATTTTGTGGCTCTGAATTTGTGGGCTATAGTTCAGTTGATTTTCAAAAAAATTGAATTTTCCACGGAACGTGTAGAAATATTCGACCAATCCAAATGGCCGTTTGTATGACAATTACAGGTCTCAACGCCTATTGATAGAGGTATCAATCATCGAAATCGGAGCAAATTTGCAGATTTTCGATTTTTGTGGCTCTGAATTTGTGGGCTATAGTTCAGTTGATTTTCAAAAAAATTGAATTTTCCACGGAACGTGTAGAAATATTCGACCGATCCAAATGGCCGTTTGTATGACAATTACAGGTCTCAACGCCTATTGATAGAGGTATCAATCATCGAAATCGGAGCACATTTGCAGATTTTCGAATTTTGTGGCTCTGAATTTGTGGGCTATAGTTCAGTTGATTTTCAAAAAAATTGAATTTTCCACGGAACGTGTAGAAATATTCGACCAATCCAAATGGCCGTTTGTATGACAATTACAGGTCTCAACGCCTATTGATAGAGGTATCAATCATCGAAATCGGAGCACATTTGCAGATTTTCGAATTTTGTGGCTCTGAATTTGTGGGCTATAGTTCAGTTGATTTTCAAAAAAATAGAATTTTCCACGGAACGTGTAGAAATATTCGACCGATCCAAATGGCCGTTTGTATGACAATTACAGGTCTCAACGCCTATTGATAGAGGTATCAATCATCGAAATCGGAGCACATTTGCAGATTTTCGAATTTTGTGGCTCTGAATTTGTGGGCTATAGTTCAGTTGATTTTCAAAAAAATTGAATTTTCCACGGAACGTGTAGAAATATTCGATCGATCCAAATGGCCGTTTGTATGACAATTACAGGTCTCAACGCCTATTGATAGAGGTATCAATCATCGAAATCGGAGCACATTTGCAGATTTTCAAATTTTGTGGCTCTGAATTTGTGGGCTATAGTTCAGTTGATTTTCAAAAAAATTGAATTTTCCACGGAACGTGTAGAAATATTCGACCGATCCAAATGGCCGTTTGTATGACAATTACAGGTCTCAACGCCTATTGATAGAGGTATCAATCATCGAAATCGGAGCACATTTGCAGATTTTCGAATTTTGTGGCTCTGAATTTGTGGGCTATAGTTCAGTTGATTTTCAAAAAAATTGAATTTTCCACGGAACGTGTAGAAATATTCGACCAATCCAAATGACCGTTTGTATGACAATTACAGGTCTCAACGCCTATTGATAGAGGTATCAATCATCGAAATCGGAGCACATTTGCAGATTTTCGAATTTTGTGGCTCTGAATTTGTGGGCTATAGTTCAGTTGATTTTCAAAAAAATAGAATTTTCCACGGAACGTGTAGAAATATTCGACCGATCCAAATGGCCGTTTGTATGACAATTACAGGTCTCAACGCCTATTGATAGAGGTATCAATCATCGAAATCGGAGCACATTTGCAGATTTTCAAATTTTGTGGCTCTGAATTTGTGGGCTATAGTTCAGTTGATTTTCAAAAAAATTGAATTTTCCACGGAACGTGTAGAAATATTCGACCAATCCAAATGGCCGTTTGTATGACAATTACAGGTCTCAACGCCTATTGATAGAGGTATCAATCATCGAAATCGGAGCACATTTGCAGATTTTCGAATTTTGTGGCTCTGAATTTGTGGGCTATAGTTCAGTTGATTTTCAAAAAAATTGAATTTTCCACGGAACGTGTAGAAATATTCGACCAATCCAAATGACCGTTTGTATGACAATTACAGGTCTCAACGCCTATTGATAGAGGTATCAATCATCGAAATCGGAGCACATTTGCAGATTTTCGAATTTTGTGGCTCTGAATTTGTGGGCTATAGTTCAGTTGATTTTCAAAAAAATAGAATTTTCCACGGAACGTGTAGAAATATTCGACCGATCCAAATGGCCGTTTGTATGACAATTACAGGTCTCAACGCCTATTGATAGAGGTATCAATCATCGAAATCGGAGCACATTTGCAGATTTTCAAATTTTGTGGCTCTGAATTTGTGGGCTATAGTTCAGTTGATTTTCAAAAAAATTGAATTTTCCACGGAACGTGTAGAAATATTCGACCGATCCAAATGGCCGTTTGTATGACAATTACAGGTCTCAACGCCTATTGATAGAGGTATCCATCATCAAAATCGGAGCACATTTGCACATTTTCGAATTTTGTGGCTCTGAATTTGTGGGCTATAGTTCAGTTGATTTTCAAAAAAATTGAATTTTCCACGGAACGTGTATAAATATTCGACCGATCCAAATGGCCGTTTGTATGACAATTACAGGTCTCAACGCCTATTGATAGAGGTATCAATCATCGAAATCGGAGCACATTTGCAGATTTTCGAATTTTGTGGCTCTGAATTTGTGGGCTATAGTTCAGTTGATTTTCAAAAAAATTGAATTTTCCACGGAACGTGTAGAAATATTCGACCGATCCAAATGGCCGTTTGTATGACAATTACAGGTCTCAACGCCTATTGATAGAGGTATCAATCATCGAAATCGGAGCACATTTGCAGATTTTCAAATTTTGTGGCTCTGAATTTGTGGGCTATAGTTCAGTTGATTTTCAAAAAAATTGAATTTTCCACGGAACGTGTAGAAATATTCGACCAATCCAAATGGCCGTTTGTATGACAATTATAGGTCTCAACGCCTATTGATAGAGGTATCAATCATCTAAATCGGAGCACATTTGCAGATTTTCAAATTTTGTGGCTCTGAATTTGTGGGCTATAGTTCAGTTGATTTTCAAAAAAATTGAATTTTCCACGGAACGTGTAGAAATATTCGACCGATCCAAATGGCCGTTTGTATGACAATTACAGGTCTCAACGCCTATTGATATAGGTATCAATCATCGAAATCGGAGCACATTTGCAGATTTTCGATTTTTGTGGCTCTGAATTTGTGGGCTTTAGTTCAGTTGATTTTCAAAAAAATTGAATTTTCCACGGAACGTGTAGAAATATTCGACCAATCCAAATGGCCGTTTGTATGACAATTACAGGTCTCAACGCCTATTGATAGAGGTATCAATCATCGAAATCGGAGCACATTTGCAGATTTTCAAATTTTGTGGCTCTGAATTTGTGGGCTATAGTTCAGTTGATTTTCAAAAAAATTGAATTTTCCACGGAACGTGTAGAAATATTCGACCGATCCAAATGGCCGTTTGTATGACAATTACAGGTCTCAACGCCTATTGATAGAGGTATCAATCATCGAAATCGGAGCACATTTGCAGATTTTCGATTTTTGTGGCTCTGAATTTGTGGGCTATAGTTCAGTTGATTTTCAAAAAAATTGAATTTTCCACGGAACGTGTAGAAATATTCGACCGATCCAAATGGCCGTTTGTATGACAATTACAGGTCTCAACGCCTATTGATAGAGGTATCAATCATCGAAATCGGAGCACATTTGCAGATTTTCGAATTTTGTGGCTCTGAATTTGTGGGCTATAGTTCAGTTGATTTTCAAAAAAATAGAATTTTCCACGGAACGTGTAGAAATATTCGACCGATCCAAATGGCCGTTTGTATGACAATTACAGGTCTCAACGCCTATTGATAGAGGTATCAATCATCGAAATCGGAGCACATTTGCAGATTTTCAAATTTTGTGGCTCTGAATTTGTGGGCTATAGTTCAGTTGATTTTCAAAAAAATTGAATTTTCCACGGAACGTGTAGAAATATTCGACCAATCCAAATGGCCGTTTGTATGACAATTACAGGTCTCAACGCCTATTGATAGAGGTATCAATCATCGAAATCGGAGCAAATTTGCAGATTTTCGATTTTTGTGGCTCTGAATTTGTGGGCTATAGTTCAGTTGATTTTCAAAAAAATTGAATTTTCCACGGAACGTGTAGAAATATTCGACCGATCCAAATGGCCGTTTGTATGACAATTACAGGTCTCAACGCCTATTGATAGAGGTATCAATCATCGAAATCGGAGCACATTTGCAGATTTTCGAATTTTGTGGCTCTGAATTTGTGGGCTATAGTTCAGTTGATTTTCAAAAAAATTGAATTTTCCACGGAACGTGTAGAAATATTCGACCAATCCAAATGGCCGTTTGTATGACAATTACAGGTCTCAACGCCTATTGATAGAGGTATCAATCATCGAAATCGGAGCACATTTGCAGATTTTCGAATTTTGTGGCTCTGAATTTGTGGGCTATAGTTCAGTTGATTTTCAAAAAAATAGAATTTTCCACGGAACGTGTAGAAATATTCGACCGATCCAAATGGCCGTTTGTATGACAATTACAGGTCTCAACGCCTATTGATAGAGGTATCAATCATCGAAATCGGAGCACATTTGCAGATTTTCGAATTTTGTGGCTCTGAATTTGTGGGCTATAGTTCAGTTGATTTTCAAAAAAATTGAATTTTCCACGGAACGTGTAGAAATATTCGATCGATCCAAATGGCCGTTTGTATGACAATTACAGGTCTCAACGCCTATTGATAGAGGTATCAATCATCGAAATCGGAGCACATTTGCAGATTTTCAAATTTTGTGGCTCTGAATTTGTGGGCTATAGTTCAGTTGATTTTCAAAAAAATTGAATTTTCCACGGAACGTGTAGAAATATTCGACCGATCCAAATGGCCGTTTGTATGACAATTACAGGTCTCAACGCCTATTGATAGAGGTATCAATCATCGAAATCGGAGCACATTTGCAGATTTTCGAATTTTGTGGCTCTGAATTTGTGGGCTATAGTTCAGTTGATTTTCAAAAAAATTGAATTTTCCACGGAACGTGTAGAAATATTCGACCAATCCAAATGACCGTTTGTATGACAATTACAGGTCTCAACGCCTATTGATAGAGGTATCAATCATCGAAATCGGAGCACATTTGCAGATTTTCGAATTTTGTGGCTCTGAATTTGTGGGCTATAGTTCAGTTGATTTTCAAAAAAATAGAATTTTCCACGGAACGTGTAGAAATATTCGACCGATCCAAATGGCCGTTTGTATGACAATTACAGGTCTCAACGCCTATTGATAGAGGTATCAATCATCGAAATCGGAGCACATTTGCAGATTTTCAAATTTTGTGGCTCTGAATTTGTGGGCTATAGTTCAGTTGATTTTCAAAAAAATTGAATTTTCCACGGAACGTGTAGAAATATTCGACCAATCCAAATGGCCGTTTGTATGACAATTACAGGTCTCAACGCCTATTGATAGAGGTATCAATCATCGAAATCGGAGCACATTTGCAGATTTTCGAATTTTGTGGCTCTGAATTTGTGGGCTATAGTTCAGTTGATTTTCAAAAAAATTGAATTTTCCACGGAACGTGTAGAAATATTCGACCAATCCAAATGACCGTTTGTATGACAATTACAGGTCTCAACGCCTATTGATAGAGGTATCAATCATCGAAATCGGAGCACATTTGCAGATTTTCGAATTTTGTGGCTCTGAATTTGTGGGCTATAGTTCAGTTGATTTTCAAAAAAATAGAATTTTCCACGGAACGTGTAGAAATATTCGACCGATCCAAATGGCCGTTTGTATGACAATTACAGGTCTCAACGCCTATTGATAGAGGTATCAATCATCGAAATCGGAGCACATTTGCAGATTTTCAAATTTTGTGGCTCTGAATTTGTGGGCTATAGTTCAGTTGATTTTCAAAAAAATTGAATTTTCCACGGAACGTGTAGAAATATTCGACCGATCCAAATGGCCGTTTGTATGACAATTATAGGTCTCAACGCCTATTGATAGAGGTATCAATCATCGAAATCGGAGCACATTTGCAGATTTTCAAATTTTGTGGCTCTGAATTTGTGGGCTATAGTTCAGTTGATTTTCAAAAAAATAGAATTTTCCACGGAACGTGTAGAAATATTCGACCGATCCAAATGGCCGTTTGTATGACAATTACAGGTCTCAACGCCTATTGATAGAGGTATCAATCATCGAAATCGGAGCACATTTGCAGATTTTCAAATTTTGTGGCTCTGAATTTGTGGGCTATAGTTCAGTTGATTTTCAAAAAAATTGAATTTTCCACGGAACGTGTAGAAATATTCGACCGATCCAAATGGCCGTTTGTATGACAATTATAGGTCTCAACGCCTATTGATAGAGGTATCAATCATCGAAATCGGAGCACATTTGCAGATTTTCAAATTTTGTGGCTCTGAATTTGTGGGCTATAGTTCAGTTGATTTTCAAAAAAATTGAATTTTCCACGGAACGTGTAGAAATATTCGACCGATCCAAATGGCCGTTTGTATGACAATTACAGGTCTCAACGCCTATTGATAGAGGTATCAATCATCGAAATCGGAGCACATTTGCAGATTTTCGAATTTTGTGGCTCTGAATTTGTGGGCTATAGTTCAGTTGATTTTCAAAAAAATTGAATTTTCCACGGAACGTGTAGAAATATTCGACCAATCCAAATGGCCGTTTGTATGACAATTACAGGTCTCAACGCCTATTGATAGAGGTATCAATCATCGAAATCGGAGCACATTTGCAGATTTTCAAATTTTGTGGCTCTGAATTTGTGGGCTATAGTTCAGTTGATTTTCAAAAAAATTGAATTTTCCACGGAACGTGTAGAAATATTCGACCAATCCAAATGGCCGTTTGTATGACAATTATAGGTCTCAACGCCTATTGATAGAGGTATCAATCATCTAAATCGGAGCACATTTGCAGATTTTCAAATTTTGTGGCTCTGAATTTGTGGGCTATAGTTCAGTTGATTTTCAAAAAAATTGAATTTTCCACGGAACGTGTAGAAATATTCGACCGATCCAAATGGCCGTTTGTATGACAATTACAGGTCTCAACGCCTATTGATAGAGGTATCAATCATCGAAATCGGAGCACATTTGCAGATTTTCGAATTTTGTGGCTCTGAATTTGTGGGCTATAGTTCAGTTGATTTTCAAAAAAATTGAATTTTCCACGGAACGTGTAGAAATATTCGACCAATCCAAATGGCCGTTTGTATGACAATTACAGGTCTCAACGCCTATTGATAGAGGTATCAATCATCGAAATCGGAGCACATTTGCAGATTTTCAAATTTTGTGGCTCTGAATTTGTGGGCTATAGTTCAGTTGATTTTCAAAAAAATTGAATTTTCCACGGAACGTGTAGAAATATTCGACCAATCCAAATGGCCGTTTGTATGACAATTATAGGTCTCAACGCCTATTGATAGAGGTATCAATCATCTAAATCGGAGCACATTTGCAGATTTTCAAATTTTGTGGCTCTGAATTTGTGGGCTATAGTTCAGTTGATTTTCAAAAAAATTGAATTTTCCACGGAACGTGTAGAAATATTCGACCAATCCAAATCGCCGTTTGTATGACAATTACAGGTCTCAACGCCTATTGATAGAGGTATCAATCATCGAAATCGGAGCACATTTGCAGATTTTCAAATTTTGTGGCTCTGAATTTGTGGGCTATAGTTCAGTTGATTTTCAAAAAAATTGAATTTTCCACGGAACGTGTAGAAATATTCGACCGATCCAAATGGCCGTTTGTATGACAATTACAGGTCTCAACGCCTATTGATATAGGTATCAATCATCGAAATCGGAGCACATTTGCAGATTTTCGATTTTTGTGGCTCTGAATTTGTGGGCTTTAGTTCAGTTGATTTTCAAAAAAATTGAATTTTCCACGGAACGTGTAGAAATATTCGACCAATCCAAATGGCCGTTTGTATGACAATTACAGGTCTCAACGCCTATTGATAGAGGTATCAATCATCGAAATCGGAGCACATTTGCAGATTTTCAAATTTTGTGGCTCTGAATTTGTGGGCTATAGTTCAGTTGATTTTCAAAAAAATTGAATTTTCCACGGAACGTGTAGAAATATTCGACCGATCCAAATGGCCGTTTGTATGACAATTACAGGTCTCAACGCCTATTGATAGAGGTATCAATCATCGAAATCGGAGCACATTTGCAGATTTTCGATTTTTGTGGCTCTGAATTTGTGGGCTATAGTTCAGTTGATTTTCAAAAAAATTGAATTTTCCACGGAACGTGTAGAAATATTCGACCGATCCAAATGGCCGTTTGTATGACAATTACAGGTCTCAACGCCTATTGATAGAGGTATCAATCATCGAAATCGGAGCACATTTGCAGATTTTCGAATTTTGTGGCTCTGAATTTGTGGGCTATAGTTCAGTTGATTTTCAAAAAAATTGAATTTTCCACGGAACGTGTAGAAATATTCGACCAATCCAAATGACCGTTTGTATGACAATTACAGGTCTCAACGCCTATTGATAGAAGTATCAATCATCGAAATCGGAGCACATTTGCAGATTTTCGATTTTTGTGGCTCTGAATTTGTGGGCTATAGTTCAGTTGATTTTCAAAAAATTGAATTTTCCACGGAACGTGTAGAAATATTCGATCGATCCAAATGGCCGTTTGTATGACAATTACAGGTCTCAACGCCTATTGATAGAGGTATCAATCATCGAAATCGGAGCACATTTGCAGATTTTCAAATTTTGTGGCTCTGAATTTGTGGGCTATAGTTCAGTTGATTTTCAAAAAAATTGAATTTTCCACGGAACGTGTAGAAATATTCGACCAATCCAAATGGCCGTTTGTATGACAATTACAGGTCTCAACGCCTATTGATAGAGGTATCAATCATCGAAATCGGAGCACATTTGCAGATTTTCGATTTTTGTGGCTCTGAATTTGTGGGCTATAGTTCAGTTGATTTTCAAAAAAATTGAATTTTCCACGGAACGTGTAGAAATATTCGACCGATCCAAATGGCCGTTTGTATGACAATTACAGGTCTCAACGCCTATTGATAGAGGTATCAATCATCGAAATCGGAGCACATTTGCAGATTTTCGAATTTTGTGGCTCTGAATTTGTGGGCTATAGTTCAGTTGATTTTCAAAAAAATTGAATTTTCCACGGAACGTGTAGAAATATTCGACCGATCCAAATGGCCGTTTGTATGACAATTACAGGTCTCAACGCCTATTGATAGAGGTATCAATCATCGAAATCGGAGCACATTTGCAGATTTTCGAATTTTGTGGCTCTGAATTTGTGGGCTATAGTTCAGTTGATTTTCAAAAAAATTGAATTTTCCACGGAACGTGTAGAAATATTCGACCAATCCAAATGGCCGTTTGTATGACAATTACAGGTCTCAACGCCTATTGATAGAAGTATCAATCATCGAAATCGGAGCACATTTGCAGATTTTCGATTTTTGTGGCTCTGAATTTGTGGGCTATAGTTCAGTTGATTTTCAAAAAAATTGAATTTTCCACGGAACGTGTAGAAATATTCGACCAATCCAAATGGCCGTTTGTATGACAATTACAGGTCTCAACGCCTATTGATAGAGGTATCAATCATCGAAATCGGAGCAAATTTGCAGATTTTCGATTTTTGTGGCTCTGAATTTGTGGGCTATAGTTCAGTTGATTTTCAAAAAAATTGAATTTTCCACGGAACGTGTAGAAATATTCGACCGATCCAAATGGCCGTTTGTATGACAATTACAGGTCTCAACGCCTATTGATAGAGGTATCCATCATCAAAATCGGAGCACATTTGCACATTTTCGAATTTTGTGGCTCTGAATTTGTGGGCTATAGTTCAGTTGATTTTCAAAAAATTGAATTTTCCACGGAACGTGTAGAAATATTCGACCGATCAAATGGCCGTTTGTATGACAATTACAGGTCTCAACGCCTATTGATAGAGGTATCAATCATCGAAATCGGAGCACATTTGCAGATTTTCGATTTTTGTGGCTCTGAATTTGTGGGCTATAGTTCAGTTGATTTTCAAAAAAATTGAATTTTCCACGGAACGTGTAGAAATATTCGACCGATCCAAATGGCCGTTTGTATGACAATTACAGGTCTCAACGCCTATTGATAGAGGTATCAATCATCGAAATCGGAGCACATTTGCAGATTTTCGAATTTTGTGGCTCTGAATTTGTGGGCTATAGTTCAGTTGATTTTCAAAAAAATTGAATTTTCCACGGAACGTGTAGAAATATTCGACCGATCCAAATGGCCGTTTGTATGACAATTACAGGTCTCAACGCCTATTGATAGAGGTATCAATCATCGAAATCGGAGCACATTTGCAGATTTTCAAATTTTGTGGCTCTGAATTTGTGGGCTATAGTTCAGTTGATTTTCAAAAAAATTGAATTTTCCACGGAACGTGTAGAAATATTCGACCAATCCAAATGGCCGTTTGTATGACAATTACAGGTCTCAACGCCTATTGATAGAGGTATCAATCATCGAAATCGGAGCAAATTTGCAGATTTTCGATTTTTGTGGCTCTGAATTTGTGGGCTATAGTTCAGTTGATTTTCAAAAAAATTGAATTTTCCACGGAACGTGTAGAAATATTCGACCGATCCAAATGGCCGTTTGTATGACAATTACAGGTCTCAACGCCTATTGATAGAGGTATCAATCATCGAAATCGGAGCACATTTGCAGATTTTCGAATTTTGTGGCTCTGAATTTGTGGGCTATAGTTCAGTTGATTTTCAAAAAAATTGAATTTTCCACGGAACGTGTAGAAATATTCGACCAATCCAAATGGCCGTTTGTATGACAATTACAGGTCTCAACGCCTATTGATAGAGGTATCAATCATCGAAATCGGAGCACATTTGCAGATTTTCGAATTTTGTGGCTCTGAATTTGTGGGCTATAGTTCAGTTGATTTTCAAAAAAATAGAATTTTCCACGGAACGTGTAGAAATATTCGACCGATCCAAATGGCCGTTTGTATGACAATTACAGGTCTCAACGCCTATTGATAGAGGTATCAATCATCGAAATCGGGAGCACATTTGCAGATTTTCGAATTTTGTGGCTCTGAATTTGTGGGCTATAGTTCAGTTGATTTTCAAAAAAATTGAATTTTCCACGGAACGTGTAGAAATATTCGATCGATCCAAATGGCCGTTTGTATGACAATTACAGGTCTCAACGCCTATTGATAGAGGTATCAATCATCGAAATCGGAGCACATTTGCAGATTTTCAAATTTTGTGGCTCTGAATTTGTGGGCTATAGTTCAGTTGATTTTCAAAAAAATTGAATTTTCCACGGAACGTGTAGAAATATTCGACCGATCCAAATGGCCGTTTGTATGACAATTACAGGTCTCAACGCCTATTGATAGAGGTATCAATCATCGAAATCGGAGCACATTTGCAGATTTTCGAATTTTGTGGCTCTGAATTTGTGGGCTATAGTTCAGTTGATTTTCAAAAAAATTGAATTTTCCACGGAACGTGTAGAAATATTCGACCAATCCAAATGACCGTTTGTATGACAATTACAGGTCTCAACGCCTATTGATAGAGGTATCAATCATCGAAATCGGAGCACATTTGCAGATTTTCGAATTTTGTGGCTCTGAATTTGTGGGCTATAGTTCAGTTGATTTTCAAAAAAATAGAATTTTCCACGGAACGTGTAGAAATATTCGACCGATCCAAATGGCCGTTTGTATGACAATTACAGGTCTCAACGCCTATTGATAGAGGTATCAATCATCGAAATCGGAGCACATTTGCAGATTTTCGAATTTTGTGGCTCTGAATTTGTGGGCTATAGTTCAGTTGATTTTCAAAAAAATTGAATTTTCCACGGAACGTGTAGAAATATTCGATCGATCCAAATGGCCGTTTGTATGACAATTACAGGTCTCAACGCCTATTGATAGAGGTATCAATCATCGAAATCGGAGCACATTTGCAGATTTTCAAATTTTGTGGCTCTGAATTTGTGGGCTATAGTTCAGTTGATTTTCAAAAAAATTGAATTTTCCACGGAACGTGTAGAAATATTCGACCGATCCAAATGGCCGTTTGTATGACAATTACAGGTCTCAACGCCTATTGATAGAGGTATCAATCATCGAAATCGGAGCACATTTGCAGATTTTCGAATTTTGTGGCTCTGAATTTGTGGGCTATAGTTCAGTTGATTTTCAAAAAAATTGAATTTTCCACGGAACGTGTAGAAATATTCGACCAATCCAAATGACCGTTTGTATGACAATTACAGGTCTCAACGCCTATTGATAGAGGTATCAATCATCGAAATCGGAGCACATTTGCAGATTTTCGAATTTTGTGGCTCTGAATTTGTGGGCTATAGTTCAGTTGATTTTCAAAAAAATAGAATTTTCCACGGAACGTGTAGAAATATTCGACCGATCCAAATGGCCGTTTGTATGACAATTACAGGTCTCAACGCCTATTGATAGAGGTATCAATCATCGAAATCGGAGCACATTTGCAGATTTTCAAATTTTGTGGCTCTGAATTTGTGGGCTATAGTTCAGTTGATTTTCAAAAAAATTGAATTTTCCACGGAACGTGTAGAAATATTCGACCAATCCAAATGGCCGTTTGTATGACAATTACAGGTCTCAACGCCTATTGATAGAGGTATCAATCATCGAAATCGGAGCACATTTGCAGATTTTCGAATTTTGTGGCTCTGAATTTGTGGGCTATAGTTCAGTTGATTTTCAAAAAAATTGAATTTTCCACGGAACGTGTAGAAATATTCGACCAATCCAAATGACCGTTTGTATGACAATTACAGGTCTCAACGCCTATTGATAGAGGTATCAATCATCGAAATCGGAGCACATTTGCAGATTTTCGAATTTTGTGGCTCTGAATTTGTGGGCTATAGTTCAGTTGATTTTCAAAAAAATAGAATTTTCCACGGAACGTGTAGAAATATTCGACCGATCCAAATGGCCGTTTGTATGACAATTACAGGTCTCAACACCTATTGATAGAGGTATCAATCATCGAAATCGGAGCACATTTGCAGATTTTCAAATTTTGTGGCTCTGAATTTGTGGGCTATAGTTCAGTTGATTTTCAAAAAAATTGAATTTTCCACGGAACGTGTAGAAATATTCGACCGATCCAAATGGCCGTTTGTATGACAATTACAGGTCTCAACGCCTATTGATAGAGGTATCCATCATCAAAATCGGAGCACATTTGCACATTTTCGAATTTTGTGGCTCTGAATTTGTGGGCTATAGTTCAGTTGATTTTCAAAAAAATTGAATTTTCCACGGAACGTGTAGAAATATTCGACCGATCCAAATGGCCGTTTGTATGACAATTACAGGTCTCAACGCCTATTGATAGAGGTATCAATCATCGAAATCGGAGCACATTTGCAGATTTTCGAATTTTGTGGCTCTGAATTTGTGGGCTATAGTTCAGTTGATTTTCAAAAAAATAGAATTTTCCACGGAACGTGTAGAAATATTCGACCGATCCAAATGGCCGTTTGTATGACAATTACAGGTCTCAACGCCTATTGATAGAGGTATCAATCATCGAAATCGGAGCACATTTGCAGATTTTCAAATTTTGTGGCTCTGAATTTGTGGGCTATAGTTCAGTTGATTTTCAAAAAAATTGAATTTTCCACGGAACGTGTAGAAATATTCGACCAATCCAAATGGCCGTTTGTATGACAATTACAGGTCTCAACGCCTATTGATAGAGGTATCAATCATCGAAATCGGAGCAAATTTGCAGATTTTCGATTTTTGTGGCTCTGAATTTGTGGGCTATAGTTCAGTTGATTTTCAAAAAAATTGAATTTTCCACGGAACGTGTAGAAATATTCGACCGATCCAAATGGCCGTTTGTATGACAATTACAGGTCTCAACGCCTATTGATAGAGGTATCAATCATCGAAATCGGAGCACATTTGCAGATTTTCGAATTTTGTGGCTCTGAATTTGTGGGCTATAGTTCAGTTGATTTTCAAAAAAATTGAATTTTCCACGGAACGTGTAGAAATATTCGACCAATCCAAATGGCCGTTTGTATGACAATTACAGGTCTCAACGCCTATTGATAGAGGTATCAATCATCGAAATCGGAGCACATTTGCAGATTTTCGAATTTTGTGGCTCTGAATTTGTGGGCTATAGTTCAGTTGATTTTCAAAAAAATAGAATTTTCCACGGAACGTGTAGAAATATTCGACCGATCCAAATGGCCGTTTGTATGACAATTACAGGTCTCAACGCCTATTGATAGAGGTATCAATCATCGAAATCGGAGCACATTTGCAGATTTTCGAATTTTGTGGCTCTGAATTTGTGGGCTATAGTTCAGTTGATTTTCAAAAAAATTGAATTTTCCACGGAACGTGTAGAAATATTCGACCGATCCAAATGGCCGTTTGTATGACAATTACAGGTCTCAACGCCTATTGATAGAGGTATCAATCATCGAAATCGGAGCACATTTGCAGATTTTCGAATTTTGTGGCTCTGAATTTGTGGGCTATAGTTCAGTTGATTTTCAAAAAAATAGAATTTTCCACGGAACGTGTAGAAATATTCGACCGATCCAAATGGCCGTTTGTATGACAATTACAGGTCTCAACGCCTATTGATAGAGGTATCAATCATCGAAATCGGAGCACATTTGCAGATTTTCGAATTTTGTGGCTCTGAATTTGTGGGCTATAGTTCAGTTGATTTTCAAAAAAATTGAATTTTCCACGGAACGTGTAGAAATATTCGACCAATCCAAATGACCGTTTGTATGACAATTACAGGTCTCAACGCCTATTGATAGAGGTATCAATCATCGAAATCGGAGCACATTTGCAGATTTTCGAATTTTGTGGCTCTGAATTTGTGGGCTATAGTTCAGTTGATTTTCAAAAAAATTGAATTTTCCACGGAACGTGTAGAAATATTCGATCGATCCAAATGGCCGTTTGTATGACAATTACAGGTCTCAACGCCTATTGATAGAGGTATCAATCATCGAAATCGGAGCACATTTGCAGATTTTCAAATTTTGTGGCTCTGAATTTGTGGGCTATAGTTCAGTTGATTTTCAAAAAAATTGAATTTTCCACGGAACGTGTAGAAATATTCGACCGATCCAAATGGCCGTTTGTATGACAATTACAGGTCTCAACGCCTATTGATAGAGGTATCAATCATCGAAATCGGAGCACATTTGCAGATTTTCGAATTTTGTGGCTCTGAATTTGTGGGCTATAGTTCAGTTGATTTTCAAAAAAATTGAATTTTCCACGGAACGTGTAGAAATATTCGATCGATCCAAATGGCCGTTTGTATGACAATTACAGGTCTCAACGCCTATTGATAGAGGTATCAATCATCGAAATCGGAGCACATTTGCAGATTTTCAAATTTTGTGGCTCTGAATTTGTGGGCTATAGTTCAGTTGATTTTCAAAAAAATTGAATTTTCCACGGAACGTGTAGAAATATTCGACCGATCCAAATGGCCGTTTGTATGACAATTACAGGTCTCAACGCCTATTGATAGAGGTATCAATCATCGAAATCGGAGCACATTTGCAGATTTTCGAATTTTGTGGCTCTGAATTTGTGGGCTATAGTTCAGTTGATTTTCAAAAAAATTGAATTTTCCACGGAACGTGTAGAAATATTCGACCAATCCAAATGACCGTTTGTATGACAATTACAGGTCTCAACGCCTATTGATAGAGGTATCAATCATCGAAATCGGAGCACATTTGCAGATTTTCGAATTTTGTGGCTCTGAATTTGTGGGCTATAGTTCAGTTGATTTTCAAAAAAATAGAATTTTCCACGGAACGTGTAGAAATATTCGACCGATCCAAATGGCCGTTTGTATGACAATTACAGGTCTCAACGCCTATTGATAGAGGTATCAATCATCGAAATCGGAGCACATTTGCAGATTTTCGAATTTTGTGGCTCTGAATTTGTGGGCTATAGTTCAGTTGATTTTCAAAAAAATTGAATTTTCCACGGAACGTGTAGAAATATTCGACCAATCCAAATGACCGTTTGTATGACAATTACAGGTCTCAACGCCTATTGATAGAGGTATCAATCATCGAAATCGGAGCACATTTGCAGATTTTCGAATTTTGTGGCTCTGAATTTGTGGGCTATAGTTCAGTTGATTTTCAAAAAAATAGAATTTTCCACGGAACGTGTAGAAATATTCGACCGATCCAAATGGCCGTTTGTATGACAATTACAGGTCTCAACGCCTATTGATAGAGGTATCAATCATCGAAATCGGAGCACATTTGCAGATTTTCGAATTTTGTGGCTCTGAATTTGTGGGCTATAGTTCAGTTGATTTTCAAAAAAATTGAATTTTCCACGGAACGTGTAGAAATATTCGACCAATCCAAATGGCCGTTTGTATGACAATTACAGGTCTCAACGCCTATTGATAGAAGTATCAATCATCGAAATCGGAGCACATTTGCAGATTTTCGATTTTTGTGGCTCTGAATTTGTGGGCTATAGTTCAGTTGATTTTCAAAAAAATTGAATTTTCCACGGAACGTGTAGAAATATTCGACCGATCCAAATGGCCGTTTGTATGACAATTACAGGTCTCAACGCCTATTGATAGAGGTATCAATCATCGAAATCGGAGCACATTTGCAGATTTTCAAATTTTGTGGCTCTGAATTTGTGGGCTATAGTTCAGTTGATTTTCAAAAAAATTGAATTTTCCACGGAACGTGTAGAAATATTCGACCAATCCAAATGGCCGTTTGTATGACAATTACAGGTCTCAACGCCTATTGATAGAGGTATCAATCATCGAAATCGGAGCAAATTTGCAGATTTTCGATTTTTGTGGCTCTGAATTTGTGGGCTATAGTTCAGTTGATTTTCAAAAAAATTGAATTTTCCACGGAACGTGTAGAAATATTCGACCGATCCAAATGGCCGTTTGTATGACAATTACAGGTCTCAACGCCTATTGATAGAGGTATCAATCATCGAAATCGGAGCACATTTGCAGATTTTCGAATTTTGTGGCTCTGAATTTGTGGGCTATAGTTCAGTTGATTTTCAAAAAAATTGAATTTTCCACGGAACGTGTAGAAATATTCGACCGATCCAAATGGCCGTTTGTATGACAATTACAGGTCTCAACGCCTATTGATAGAGGTATCAATCATCGAAATCGGAGCACATTTGCAGATTTTCGAATTTTGTGGCTCTGAATTTGTGGGCTATAGTTCAGTTGATTTTCAAAAAAATTGAATTTTCCACGGAACGTGTAGAAATATTCGACCAATCCAAATGACCGTTTGTATGACAATTACAGGTCTCAACGCCTATTGATAGAAGTATCAATCATCGAAATCGGAGCACATTTGCAGATTTTCGATTTTTGTGGCTCTGAATTTGTGGGCTATAGTTCAGTTGATTTTCAAAAAAATAGAATTTTCCACGGAACGTGTAGAAATATTCGACCGATCCAAATGGCCGTTTGTATGACAATTACAGGTCTCAACGCCTATTGATAGAGGTATCAATCATCGAAATCGGAGCACATTTGCAGATTTTCGAATTTTGTGGCTCTGAATTTGTGGGATATAGTTCAGTTGATTTTCAAAAAAATTGAATTTTCCACGGAACGTGTAGAAATATTCGACCAATCCAAATGGCCGTTTGTATGACAATTACAGGTCTCAACGCCTATTGATAGAGGTATCAATCATCGAAATCGGAGCAAATTTGCAGATTTTCGATTTTTGTGGCTCTGAATTTGTGGGGTATAGTTCAGTTGATTTTAAAAAAAATTGAATTTTCCACGGAACGTGTAGAAATATTCGACCGATCCAAATGGCCGTTTGTATGACAATTACAGGTCTCAACGCCTATTGATAGAGGTATCAATCATCGAAATCGGAGCACATTTGCAGATTTTCGAATTTTGTGGCTCTGAATTTGTGGGCTATAGTTCAGTTGATTTTCAAAAAAATTGAATTTTCCACGGAACGTGTAGAAATATTCGACCGATCCAAATGGCCGTTTGTATGACAATTACAGGTCTCAACGCCTATTGATAGATCAATCATCGAAATCGGAGCACATTTGCAGATTTTCGATTTTTATGGCTCTGAATTTGTGGGCTATAGTTCAGTTGATTTTCAAAAAAATTGAATTTTCCACGGAACGTGTAGAAATATTCGACCGATCCAAATGGCCGTTTGTATGACAATTACAGGTCTCAACGCCTATTGATAGAGGTATCAATCATCGAAATCGGAGCACATTTGCAGATTTTCAAATTTTGTGGCTCTGAATTTGTGGGCTATAGTTCAGTTGATTTTCAAAAAAATTGAATTTTCCACGGAACGTGTAGAAATATTCGACCAATCCAAATGGCCGTTTGTATGACAATTACAGGTCTCAACGCCTATTGATAGAGGTATCAATCATCGAAATCGGAGCAAATTTGCAGATTTTCGATTTTTGTGGCTCTGAATTTGTGGGCTATAGTTCAGTTGATTTTCAAAAAAATTGAATTTTCCACGGAACGTGTAGACATATTCGACCGATCCAAATGGCCGTTTGTATGACAATTACAGGTCTCAACGCCTATTGATAGAGGTATCAATCATCGAAATCGGAGCACATTTGCAGATTTTCGAATTTTGTGGCTCTGAATTTGTGGGCTATAGTTCAGTTGATTTTCAAAAAAATTGAATTTTCCACGGAACGTGTAGAAATATTCGACCAATCCAAATGGCCGTTTGTATGACAATTACAGGTCTCAACGCCTATTGATAGAGGTATCAATCATCGAAATCGGAGCAAATTTGCAGATTTTCGATTTTTGTGGCTCTGAATTTGTGGGCTATAGTTCAGTTGATTTTCAAAAAAATTGAATTTTCCACGGAACGTGTAGAAATATTCGACCGTTCCAAATGGCCGTTTGTATGACAATTACAGGTCTCAACGCCTATTGATAGAGGTATCAATCATCGAAATCGGAGCACATTTGCAGATTTTCGAATTTTGTGGCTCTGAATTTGTGGGCTATAGTTCAGTTGATTTTCAAAAAAATTGAATGTTCCACGGAACGTGTAGAAATATTCGACCAATCCAAATGGCCGTTTGTATGACAATTACAGGTCTCAACGCCTATTGATAGAGGTATCAATCATCGAAATCGGAGCAAATTTGCAGATTTTCGATTTTTGTGGCTCTGAATTTGTGGGCTATAGTTCAGTTGATTTTCAAAAAAATAGAATTTTCCACGGAACGTGTAGAAATATTCGACCGATCCAAATGGCCGTTTGTATGACAATTACAGGTCTCAACGCCTATTGATAGATGTATCAATCATCGAAATCGGAGCACATTTGCAGATTTTCAAATTTTGTGGCTCTGAATTTGTGGGCTATAGTTCAGTTGATTTTCAAAAAAATTGAATTTTCCACGGAACGTGTAGAAATATTCGACCAATCCAAATGGCCGTTTGTATGACAATTACAGGTCTCAACGCCTATTGATAGAGGTATCAATCATCGAAATCGGAGCAAATTTGCAGATTTTCGATTTTTGTGGCTCTGAATTTGTGGGGTATAGTTCAGTTGATTTTCAAAAAAATTGAATTTTCCACGGAACGTGTAGAAATATTCGACCGATCCAAATGGCCGTTTGTATGACAATTACAGGTCTCAACGCCTATTGATAGAGGTATCAATCATCGAAATCGGAGCACATTTGCAGATTTTCGAATTTTGTGGCTCTGAATTTGTGGGCTATAGTTCAGTTGATTTTCAAAAAAATTGAATTTTCCACGGAACGTGTAGAAATATTCGATCGATCCAAATGGCCGTTTGTATGACAATTACAGGTCTCAACGCCTATTGATAGAGGTATCAATCATCGAAATCGGAGCACATTTGCAGATTTTCAAATTTTGTGGCTCTGAATTTGTGGGCTATAGTTCAGTTGATTTTCAAAAAAATTGAATTTTCCACGGAACGTGTAGAAATATTCGACCGATCCAAATGGCCGTTTGTATGACAATTACAGGTCTCAACGCCTATTGATAGAGGTATCAATCATCGAAATCGGAGCAAATTTGCAGATTTTCAAATTTTGTGGCTCTGAATTTGTGGGCTATAGTTCAGTTGATTTTCAAAAAAATTGAATTTTCCACGGAACGTGTAGAAATATTCGACCGATCCAAATGGCCGTTTGTATGACAATTACAGGTCTCAACGCCTATTGATAGAGGTATCAATCATCGAAATCGGAGCACATTTGCAGATTTTCGAATTTTGTGGCTCTGAATTTGTGGGCTATAGTTCAGTTGATTTTCAAAAAAATTGAATTTTCCACGGAACGTGTAGAAATATTCGACCGATCCAAATGGCCGTTTGTATGACAATTACAGGTCTCAACGCCTATTGATAGAGGTATCAATCATCGAAATCGGAGCAAATTTGCAGATTTTCGATTTTTGTGGCTCTGAATTTGTGGGCTATAGTTCAGTTGATTTTCAAAAAAATTGAATTTTCCACGGAACGTGTAGAAATATTCGACCGATCCAAATGGCCGTTTGTATGACAATTACAGGTCTCAACGCCTATTGATAGAGGTATCAATCATCGAAATCGGAGCACATTTGCAGATTTTCGAATTTTGTGGCTCTGAATTTGTGGGCTATAGTTCAGTTGATTTTCAAAAAAATTGAATTTTCCACGGAACGTGTAGAAATATTCGACCAATCCAAATGCCCGTTTGTATGACAATTACAGGTCTCAACGCCTATTGATAGAGGTATCAATCATCGAAATCGGAGCACATTTGCAGATTTTCGAATTTTGTGGCTCTGAATTTGTGGGCTATAGTTCAGTTGATTTTCAAAAAAATTGAATTTTCCACGGAACGTGTAGAAATATTCGACCGATCCAAATGGCCGTTTGTATGACAATTACAGGTCTCAACGCCTATTGATAGAGGTATCAATCATCGAAATCGGAGCACATTTGCAGATTTTCGAATTTTGTGGCTCTGAATTTGTGGGCTATAGTTCAGTTGATTTTCAAAAAAATTGAATTTTCCACGGAACGTGTAGAAATATTCGACCGATCCAAATGGCCGTTTGTATGACAATTACAGGTCTCAACGCCTATTGATAGAGGTATCAATCATCGAAATCGGAGCAAATTTGCAGATTTTCGATTTTTGTGGCTCTGAATTTGTGGGCTATAGTTCAGTTGATTTTCAAAAAAATTGAATTTTCCACGGAACGTGTAGAAATATTCGACCGATCCAAATGGCCGTTTGTATGACAATTACAGGTCTCAACGCCTATTGATAGAGGTATCAATCATCGAAATCGGAGCACATTTGCAGATTTTCGAATTTTTTGGCTCTGAATTTGTGGGCTATAGTTCAGTTGATTTTCAAAAAAATTGAATTTTCCACGGAACGTGTAGAAATATTCGACCAATCCAAATGACCGTTTGTATGACAATTACAGGTCTCAACGCCTATTGATAGAAGTATCAATCATCGAAATCGGTGCAGATTTTCGATTTTTGTGGCTCTGAATTTGTGGGCTATAGTTCAGTTGATTTTCAAAAAAATTGAATTTTCCACGGAACGTGTAGAAATATTCGACCGATCCAAATGGCCGTTTGTATGACAATTACAGGTCTCAACGCCTATTGATAGAGGTATCAATCATCGAAATCGGAGCACATTTGCAGATTTTCAAATTTTGTGGCTCTGAATTTGTGGGCTATAGTTCAGTTGATTTTCAAAAAAATTGAATTTTCCACGGAACGTGTAGAAATATTCGACCAATCCAAATGGCCGTTTGTATGACAATTACAGGTCTCAACGCCTATTGATAGAGGTATCAATCATCGAAATCGGAGCAAATTTGCAGATTTTCGATTTTTGTGGCTCTGAATTTGTGGGGTATAGTTCAGTTGATTTTCAAAAAAATTGAATTTTCCACGGAACGTGTAGAAATATTCGACCGATCCAAATGGCCGTTTGTATGACAATTACAGGTCTCAACGCCTATTGATAGAGGTATCAATCATCGAAATCGGAGCACATTTGCAGATTTTCGAATTTTGTGGCTCTGAATTTGTGGGCTATAGTTCAGTTGATTTTCAAAAAAATTGAATTTTCCACGGAACGTGTAGAAATATTCGACCAATCCAAATGACCGTTTGTATGACAATTACAGGTCTCAACGCCTATTGATAGAGGTATCAATCATCGAAATCGGAGCAAATTTGCAGATTTTCAAATTTTGTGGCTCTGAATTTGTGGGCTATAGTTCAGTTGATTTTCAAAAAAATTGAATTTTCCACGGAACGTGTAGAAATATTCGACCAATCCAAATGGCCGTTTGTATGACAATTACAGGTCTCAACGCCTATTGATAGAGGTATCAATCATCGAAATCGGAGCAAATTTGCAGATTTTCAAATTTTGTGGCTCTGAATTTGTGGGCTATATAGTTCAGTTGATTTTCAAAAAAATTGAATTTTCCACGGAACGTGTAGAAATATTCGACCGATCCAAATGGCCGTTTGTATGACAATTACAGGTCTCAACGCCTATTGATAGAGGTATCAATCATCGAAATCGGAGCACATTTGCAGATTTTCAAATTTTGTGGCTCTGAATTTGTGGGCTATAGTTCAGTTGATTTTCAAAAAAATTGAATTTTCCACGGAACGTGTAGAAATATTCGACCAATCCAAATGGCCGTTTGTATGACAATTACAGGTCTCAACGCCTATTGATAGAGGTATCAATCATCGAAATCGGAGCACATTTGCAGATTTTCAAATTTTGTGGCTCTGAATTTGTGGGCTATAGTTCAGTTGATTTTCAAAAAAATTGAATTTTCCACGGAACGTGTAGAAATATTCGACCAATCCAAATGGCCGTTTGTATGACAATTACAGGTCTCAACGCCTATTGATAGAGGTATCAATCATCGAAATCGGAGCAAATTTGCAGATTTTCGATTTTTGTGGCTCTGAATTTGTGGGCTATAGTTCAGTTGATTTTCAAAAAAATTGAATTTTCCACGGAACGTGTAGAAATATTCGACCGATCCAAATGGCCGTTTGTATGACAATTACAGGTCTCAACGCCTATTGATAGAGGTATCAATCATCGAAATCGGAGCACATTTGCAGATTTTCGAATTTTGTGGCTCTGAATTTGTGGGCTATAGTTCAGTTGATTTTCAAAAAAATTGAATTTTCCACGGAACGTGTAGAAATATTCGACCAATCCAAATGACCGTTTGTATGACAATTACAGGTCTCAACGCCTATTGATAGAAGTATCAATCATCGAAATCGGAGCACATTTGCAGATTTTCGATTTTTGTGGCTCTGAATTTGTGGGCTATAGTTCAGTTGATTTTCAAAAAAATTGAATTTTTCACGGAACGTGTAGAAATATTCGATCGATCCAAATGGCCGTTTGTATGACAATTACAGGTCTCAACGCCTATTGATAGAGGTATCAATCATCGAAATCGGAGCACATTTGCAGATTTTCAAATTTTGTGGCTCTGAATTTGTGGGCTATAGTTCAGTTGATTTTCAAAAAAATTGAATTTTCCACGGAACGTGTAGAAATATTCGACCAATCCAAATGGCCGTTTGTATGACAATTACAGGTCTCAACGCCTATTGATAGAGGTATCAATCATCGAAATCGGAGCAAATTTGCAGATTTTCAAATTTTGTGGCTCTGAATTTGTGGGCTATAGTTCAGTTGATTTTCAAAAAAATTGAATTTTCCACGGAACGTGTAGAAATATTCGACCGATCCAAATGGCCGTTTGTATGACAATTACAGGTCTCAACGCCTATTGATAGAGGTATCCATCATCGAAATCGGAGCACATTTGCACATTTTCGAATTTTGTGGCTCTGAATTTGTGGGCTATAGTTCAGTTGATTTTCAAAAAAATTGAATTTTCCACGGAACGTGTAGAAATATTCGACCGATCCAAATGGCCGTTTGTATGACAATTACAGGTCTCAACGCCTATTGATAGAGGTATCAATCATCGAAATCGGAGCACATTTGCAGATTTTCAAATTTTGTGGCTCTGAATTTGTGGGCTATAGTTCAGTTGATTTTCAAAAAAATTGAATTTTCCACGGAACGTGTAGAAATATTCGACCGATCCAAATGGCCGTTTGTATGACAATTACAGGTCTCAACGCCTATTGATAGAGGTATCAATCATCGAAATCGGAGCACATTTGCAGATTTTCGATTTTTGTGGCTCTGAATTTGTGGGCTATAGTTCAGTTGATTTTCAAAAAAATTGAATTTTCCACGGAACGTGTAGAAATATTCGACCGATCCAAATGGCCGTTTGTATGACAATTACAGGTCTCAACGCCTATTGATAGAGGTATCAATCATCGAAATCGGAGCACATTTGCAGATTTTCGAATTTTGTGGCTCTGAATTTGTGGGCTATAGTTCAGTTGATTTTCAAAAAAATTGAATTTTCCACGGAACGTGTAGAAATATTCGACCAATCCAAATGGCCGTTTGTATGACAATTACAGGTCTCAACGCCTATTGATAGAGTTTTCAATCATCGAAATTGGAGCACATTTGCAGATTTTCGAATTTTGTGGCTCTGAATTTGTGGGCTATAGTTGAGTTGATTTTCAAAAAAAATTGAATTTTCCACGGAACGTGTAGAAATATTCGACCGATCCAAATGGCCGTTTGTATGACAATTACAGGTCTCAACGCCTATTGATAGAGGTATCAATCATCGAAATCGGAGCACATTTGCAGATTTTCAAATTTTGTGGCTCTGAATTTGTGGGCTATAGTTCAGTTGATTTTCAAAAAAATTGAATTTTCCACGGAACGTGTAGAAATATTCGACCAATCCAAATGGCCGTTTGTATGACAATTACAGGTCTCAACGCCTATTGATAGAGTTTTCAATCATCGAAATCGGAGCACATTTGCAGATTTTCGAATTTTGTGGCTCTGAATTTGTGGGCTATAGTTCAGTTGATTTTCAAAAAAATTGAATTTTCCACGGAACGTGTAGAAATATTCGACCGATCCAAATGGTCGTTTGTATGACAATTACAGGTCTCAACGCCTATTGATAGATGTATCAATCATCGAAATCGGAGCACATTTGCAGATTTTAAAATTTTGTGGCTCTGAATTTGTGGGCTATAGTTCAGTTGATTTTCAAAAAAATTGAATTTTCCACGGAACATGTAGAAATATTCGACCAATCCAAATGGCCGTTTGTATGACAATTACAGGTCTCAACGCCTATTGATAGAGTTTTCAATCATCGAAATCGGAGCACATTTGCAGATTTTCGAATTTTGTGGCTCTGAATTTGTGGGCTATAGTTCAGTTGATTTTCAAAAAAATTGAATTTTCCACGGAATGTGTAGAAATATTCGACCGATCCAAATGGCCGTTTGCATGACAATTACAGGTCTCAACGCCTATTGATAGAGGTATCAATCATCGAAATCGGAGCACATTTGCAGATTTTCGATTTTTGTGGCTCTGAATTTGTGGGCTATAGTTCAGTTGATTTTCAAAAAAATTGAATTTTCCACGGAACGTGTAGAAATATTCGACCAATCCAAATGTCCGTTTGTATGACAATTACAGGTCTCAACGCCTATTGATAGAGGTATCAATCATCGAAATCGGAGGACATTTGCAGATTTTCAAATTTTGTGGCTCTGAATTTGTGGGCTATAGTTCAGTTGATTTTCAAAAAAATTGAATTTTCCACGGAACGTGTAGAAATATTCGACCGATCCAAATGGCCGTTTGTATGACAATTACAGGTCTCAACGCCTATTGATAGAGGTATCAATCATCGAAATCGGAGCACATTTGCAGATTTTCGAATTTTGTGGCTCTGAATTTGTGGGCTATAGTTCAGTTGATTTTCAAAAAAATTGAATTTTCCACGGAACGTGTAGAAATATTCGACCGATCCAAATGGCCGTTTGTATGACAATTACAGGTCTCAACGCCTATTGATAGAGGTATCAATCATCGAAATCGGAGCACATTTGCAGATTTTCGATTTTTGTGGCTCTGAATTTGTGGGCTATAGTTCAGTTGATTTTCAAAAAAATTGAATTTTCCACGGAACGTGTAGAAATATTCGACCGATCCAAATGGCCGTTTGTATGACAATTACAGGTCTCAACGCCTATTGATAGAGGTATCAATCCTCTAAATCGGAGCACATTTGCAGATTTTCGAATTTTGTGGCTCTGAATTTGTGGGCTATAGTTCAGTTGATTTTCAAAAAAATTGAATTTTCCACGGAACGTGTAGAAATATTCGACCGATCCAAATGGCCGTTTGTATGACAATTACAGGTCTCAACGCCTATTGATAGAGGTATCAATCATCGAAATCGGAGCACATTTGCAGATTTTCGATTTTTGTGGCTCTGAATTTGTGGGCTATAGTTCAGTTGATTTTCAAAAAAATTGAATTTTCCACGGAACGTGTAGAAATATTCGACCGATCCAAATGGCCGTTTGTATGACAATTACAGGTCTCAACGCCTATTGATAGAGTTTTCAATCATCGAAATCGGAGCACATTTGCAGATTTTCGAATTTTGTGGCTCTGAATTTGTGGGCTATAGTTGAGTTGATTTTCAAAAAAAATTGAATTTTCCACGGAACGTGTAGAAATATTCGACCAATCCAAATGGCCGTTTGTATGACAATTACAGGTCTCAACGCTTATTGATAGAGTTTTCAATCATCGAAATCGGAGCACATTTGCAGATTTTCGAATTTTGTGGCTCTGAATTTGTGGGCTATAGTTCAGTTGATTTTCAAAAAAATTGAATTTTCCACGGAACGTGTAGAAATATTCGACCGATCCAAATGGCCATTTGTATGACAATTACAGGTCTCAACGCCTATTGATAGATGTATCAATCATCGAAATCGGAGCACATTTGCAGATTTTAAAATTTTGTGGCTCTGAATTTGTGGGCTATAGTTCAGTTGATTTTCAAAAAAATTGAATTTTCCACGGAACGTGTAGAAATATTCGACCGATCCAAATGGCCGTTTGTATGACAATTACAGGTCTCAACGCCTATTGATAGAGGTATCAATCATCGAAATCGGAGGACATTTGCAGATTTTCGAATTTTGTGGCTCTGAATTTGTGGGCTATAGTTCAGTTGATTTTCAAAAAAATTGAATTTTCCACGGAACGTGTAGAAATATTCGACCGATCCAAATGGCCGTTTGTATGACAATTACAGGTCTCAACGCCTATTGATAGAGGTATCAATCATCGAAATCGGAGCACATTTGCAGATTTTCGAATTTTGTGGCTCTGAATTTGTGGGCTATAGTTCAGTTGATTTTCAAAAAAATTGAATTTTCCACGGAACGTGTAGAAATATTCGACCGATCCAAATGGCCGTTTGTATGACAATTACAGGTCTCAACGCCTATTGATAGAGGTATCAATCATCGAAATCGGAGGACATTTGCAGATTTTCGAATTTTGTGGCTCTGAATTTGTGGGCTATAGTTCAGTTGATTTTCAAAAAAAATTGAATTTTCCACGGAACGTGTAGAAATATTCGACCAATCCAAATGGCCGTTTGTATGACAATTACAGGTCTCAACGCCTATTGATAGAGTTTTCAATCATCGAAATCGGAGCACATTTGCAGATTTTCGAATTTTGTGGCTCTGAATTTGTGGGCTATAGTTCAGTTGATTTTCAAAAAAATTGAATTTTCCACGGAACGTGTAGAAATATTCGACCGATCCAAATGGCCGTTTGTATGACAATTACAGGTCTCAACGCCTATTGATAGATGTATCAATCATCGAAATCGGAGCACATTTGCAGATTTTCAAATTTTGTGGCTCTGAATTTGTGGGCTATAGTTCAGTTGATTTTCAAAAAAATTGAATTTTCCACGGAACGTGTAGAAATATTCGACCGATCCAAATTGCTAGTTGTATGACAATTACAGGTCTCAACGCCTATTGATAGAGGTATCAATCATCGAAATCGGAGCAAATTTGCAGATTTTCGAATTTTGTGGCTCTGAATTTGTGGGCTATAGTTCAGTTGATTTTCAAAAAAATTGAATTTTCCACGGAACGTGTAGAAATATTCGACCGGTCCAAATGGCCGTTTGTATGACAATTACAGGTCTCAACGCCTATTGATAGAGGTATCAATCATCGAAATCGGAGCACATTTGCAGATTTTCGAATTTTGTGGCTCTGAATTTGTGGGCTATAGTTCAGTTGATTTTCAAAAAAATTGAATTTTCCACGGAACGTGTAGAAATATTCGACCGATCCAAATGGCCGTTTGTATGACAATTACAGGTCTCAACGCCTATTGATAGAGGTATCAATCATCGAAATGGGAGCACATTTGCAGATTTTCGAATTTTGTGGGCTATAGTTCAGTTGATTTTCAAAAAAATTGAATTTTCCACGGAACGTGTAGAAATATTCGACCGATCCAAATGGCCGTTTGTATGACAATTACAGGTCTCAACGCCTATTGATAGAGGTATCAATCATCGAAATCGGAGCACATTTGCAGATTTTCGAATTTTGTGGCTCTGAATTTGTGGGCTATAGTTCAGTTGATTTTCAAAAAAATTGAATTTTCCACGGAACGTGTAGAAATATTCGACCGATCCAAATGGCCGTTTGTATGACAATTACAGGTCTCAACGCCTATTGATAGAGGTATCAATCATCGAAATCGGAGCACATTTGCAGATTTTCGAATTTTGTGGCTCTGAATTTGTGGGCTATAGTTCAGTTGATTTTCAAAAAAATTGAATTTTCCACGGAACGTGTAGAAATATTCGACCGATCCAAATGGCCGTTTGTATGACAATTACAGGTCTCAACGCCTATTGATAGAGGTATCAATCATCGAAATGGGAGCACATTTGCAGATTTTCGAATTTTGTGGGCTATAGTTCAGTTGATTTTCAAAAAAATTGAATTTTCCACGGAACGTGTAGAAATATTCGACCGATCCAAATGGCCGTTTGTATGACAATTACAGGTCTCAACGCCTATTGATAGAGGTATCAATCATCGAAATCGGAGCACATTTGCAGATTTTCGAATTTTGTGGCTCTGAATTTGTGGGCTATAGTTCAGTTGATTTTCAAAAAAATTGAATTTTCCACGGAACGTGTAGAAATATTCGACCGATCCAAATGGCCGTTTGTATGACAATTACAGGTCTCAACGCCTATTGATAGATGTATCAATCATCGAAATCGGAGCACATTTGCAGATTTTCGAATTTTGTGGCTCTGAATTTGTGGGCTATAGTTCAGTTGATTTTCAAAAAAATTGAATTTTCCACGGAACGTGTAGAAATATTTGACCGATCCAAATGGCCGTTTGTATGACAATTACAGGTCTCAACGCCTATTGATAGAGGTATCAATCATCGAAATGGGAGCACATTTGCAGATTTTCGAATTTTGTGGGCTATAGTTCAGTTGATTTTCAAAAAAATTGAATTTTCCACGGAACGTGTAGAAATATTCGACCGATCCAAATGGCCGTTTGTATGACAATTACAGGTCTCAACGCCTATTGATAGAGGTATCAATCATCGAAATCGGAGCACATTTGCAGATTTTCGAATTTTGTGGCTCTGAATTTGTGGGCTATAGTTCAGTTGATTTTCAAAAAAATTGAATTTTCCACGGAACGTGTAGAAATATTCGACCGATCCAAATGGCCGTTTGTATGACAATTACAGGTCTCAACGCCTATTGATAGATGTATCAATCATCGAAATCGGAGCACATTTGCAGATTTTCGAATTTTGTGGCTCTGAATTTGTGGGCTATAGTTCAGTTGATTTTCAAAAAAATTGAATTTTCCACGGAACGTGTAGAAATATTCGACCGATCCAAATGGCCGTTTGTATGACAATTACAGGTCTCAACGCCTATTGATAGAGGTATCAATCATCGAAATCGGAGCACATTTGCAGATTTTCGAATTTTGTGGCTCTGAATTTGTGGGCTATAGTTCAGTTGATTTTCAAAAAAATTGAATTTTCCACGGAACGTGTAGAAATATTCGACCGATCCAAATGGCCGTTTGTATGACAATTACAGGTCTCAACGCCTATTGATAGATGTATCAATCATCGAAATCGGAGCACATTTGCAGATTTTCGAATTTTGTGGCTCTGAATTTGTGGGCTATAGTTCAGTTGATTTTCAAAAAAATTGAATTTTCCACGGAACGTGTAGAAATATTCGACCGATCCAAATGGCCGTTTGTATGACAATTACAGGTCTCAACGCCTATTGATAGATGTATCAATCATCGAAATCGGAGCACATTTGCAGATTTTCGAATTTTGTGGCTCTGAATTTGTGGGCTATAGTTCAGTTGATTTTCAAAAAAATTGAATTTTCCACGGAACGTGTAGAAATATTCGACCGATCCAAATGGCCGTTTGTATGACAATTACAGGTCTCAACGCCTATTGATATAGGTATCAATCATCGAAATCGGAGCACATTTGCAGATTTTCGAATTTTGTGGCTCTGAATTTGTGGGCTATAGTTCAGTTGATTTTCAAAAAAATTGAATTTTCCACGGAACGTGTAGAAATATTCGACCGATCCAAATGGCCGTTTGTATGACAATTACAGGTCTCAACGCCTATTGATAGATGTATCAATCATCGAAATCGGAGCACATTTGCAGATTTTCGAATTTTGTGGCTCTGAATTTGTGGGCTATAGTTCAGTTGATTTTCAAAAAAATTGAATTTTCCACGGAACGTGTAGAAATATTCGACCGATCCAAATGGCCGTTTGTATGACAATTACAGGTCTCAACGCCTATTGATAGAGGTATCAATCATCGAAATCGGAGCACATTTGCAGATTTTCGAATTTTGTGGCTCTGAATTTGTGGGCTATAGTTCAGTTGATTTTCAAAAAAATTGAATTTTCCACGGAACGTGTAGAAATATTCGACCGATCCAAATGGCCGTTTGTATGACAATTACAGGTCTCAACGCCTATTGATAGATGTATCAATCATCGAAATCGGAGCACATTTGCAGATTTTCGAATTTTGTGGCTCTGAATTTGTGGGCTATAGTTCAGTTGATTTTCAAAAAAATTGAATTTTCCACGGAACGTGTAGAAATATTCGACCGGTCCAAATGGCCGTTTGTATGACAATTACAGGTCTCAACGCCTATTGATAGAGGTATCAATCATCGAAATCGGAGCACATTTGCAGATTTTCGAATTTTGTGGCTCTGAATTTGTGGGCTATAGTTCAGTTGATTTTTAAAAAAATTGAATTTTCCACGGAACGTGTAGAAATATTCGACCGGTCCAAATGGCCGTTTGTATAACAATTACAGGTCTCAACGCCTATTGATAGAGGTATCAATCATCGAAATCGGAGCACATTTGCAGATTTTCGAATTTTGTGGGCTATAGTTCAGTTGATTTTCAAAAAAATTGAATTTTCCACGGAACGTGTAGAAATATTCGACCGATCCAAATGGCCGTTTGTATGACAATTACAGGTCTCAACGCCTATTGATAGATGTATCAATCATCGAAATCGGAGCACATTTGCAGATTTTCGAATTTTATGGCTCTGAATTTGTGGGCTATAGTTCAGTTGATTTTCAAAAAAATTGAATTTTCCACGGAACGTGTAGAAATATTCGACCGATCCAAATGGCCGTTTGTATGACAATTACAGGTCTCAACGCCTATTGATAGATGTATCAATCATCGAAATCGGAGCACATTTGCAGATTTTCGAATTTTATGGCTCTGAATTTGTGGGCTATAGTTCAGTTGATTTTCAAAAAAATTGAATTTTCCACGGAACGTGTAGAAATATTCGACCGATCCAAATGGCCGTTTGTATGACAATTACAGGTCTCAACGCCTATTGATAGATGTATCAATCATCGAAATCGGAGCACATTTGCAGATTTTCGAATTTTGTGGCTCTGAATTTGTGGGCTATAGTTCAGTTGATTTTCAAAAAAATTGAATTTTCCACGGAACGTGTAGAAATATTCGACCGGTCCAAATGGCCGTTTGTATGACAATTACAGGTCTCAACGCCTATTGATAGATGTATCAATCATCGAAATCGGAGCACATTTGCAGATTTTCGAATTTTGTGGCTCTGAATTTGTGGGCTATAGTTCAGTTGATTTTCAAAAAAATTGAATTTTCCACGGAACGTGTAGAAATATTCGACCGGTCCAAATGGCCGTTTGTATAACAATTACAGGTCTCAACGCCTATTGATAGAGGTATCAATCATCGAAATGGGAGCACATTTGCAGATTTTCGAATTTTGTGGGCTATAGTTCAGTTGATTTTCAAAAAAATTGAATTTTCCACGGAACGTGTAGAAATATTCGACCGATCCAAATGGCCGTTTGTATGACAATTACAGGTCTCAACGCCTATTGATAGATGTATCAATCATCGAAATCGGAGCACATTTGCAGATTTTCGAATTTTGTGGCTCTGAATTTGTGGGCTATAGTTCAGTTGATTTTCAAAAAAATTGAATTTTCCACGGAACGTGTAGAAATATTCGACCGGTCCAAATGGCCGTTTGTATGACAATTACAGGTCTCAACGCCTATTGATAGAGGTATCAATCATCGAAATCGGAGCACATTTGCAGATTTTCGAATTTTGTGGCTCTGAATTTGTGGGCTATAGTTCAGTTGATTTTCAAAAAAATTGAATTTTCCATGGAACGTGTAGAAATATTCGACCAATCCAAATGGCCGTTTGTATGACAATTACAGGTCTCAACGCCTATTGATAGAGTTTTCAATCATCGAAATCGGAGCACATTTGCAGATTTTCGAATTTTGTGGCTCTGAATTTGTGGGCTATAGTTCAGTTGATTTTCAAAAAAATTGAATTTTCCACGGAACGTGTAGAAATATTCGACCGATCCAAATGGCCGTTTGTATGACAATTACAGGTCTCAACGCCTATTGATAGAGGTATCAATCATCGAAATCGGAGCACATTTGCAGATTTTCGAATTTTGTGGGCTATAGTTCAGTTGATTTTCAAAAAAATTGAATTTTCCACGGAACGTGTAGAAATATTCGACCGATCCAAATGGCCGTTTGAAGGACAATTACAGGTCTCAACGCCTATTGATAGATGTATCAATCATCGAAATCGGAGCACATTTGCAGATTTTCGAATTTTGTGGCTCTGAATTTGTGGGCTATAGTTCAGTTGATTTTCAAAAAAATTGAATTTTCCACGGAACGTGTAGAAATATTCGACCGATCCAAATGGCCGTTTGTATGACAATTACAGGTCTCAACGCCTATTGATAGAGGTATCAATCATCGAAATCGGAGCACATTTGCAGATTTTCGAATTTTGTGGGCTATAGTTCAGTTGATTTTCAAAAAAATTGAATTTTCCACGGAACGTGTAGAAATATTCGACCGATCCAAATGGCCGTTTGTATGACAATTACAGGTCTCAACGCCTATTGATAGAGGTATCAATCATCGAAATCGGAGCACATTTGCAGATTTTCGAATTTTGTGGCTCTGAATTTGTGGGCTATAGTTCAGTTGATTTTCAAAAAAATTGAATTTTCCACGGAACGTGTAGAAATATTCGACCGATCCAAATGGCCGTTTGTATGACAATTACAGGTCTCAACGCCTATTGATAGAGGTATCAATCATCGAAATCGGAGCACATTTGCAGATTTTCGAATTTTGTGGGCTATAGTTCAGTTGATTTTCAAAAAAATTGAATTTTCCACGGAACGTGTAGAAATATTCGACCGATCCAAATGGCCGTTTGTATGACAATTACAGGTCTCAACGCCTATTGATAGATGTATCAATCATCGAAATCGGAGCACATTTGCAGATTTTCGAATTTTGTGGCTCTGAATTTGTGGGCTATAGTTCAGTTGATTTTCAAAAAAATTGAATTTTCCACGGAACGTGTAGAAATATTCGACCGATCCAAATGGCCGTTTGTATGACAATTACAGGTCTCAACGCCTATTGATAGAGGTATCAATCATCGAAATCGGAGCACATTTGCAGATTTTCGAATTTTGTGGGCTATAGTTCAGTTGATTTTCAAAAAAATTGAATTTTCCACGGAACGTGTAGAAATATTCGACCGATCCAAATGGCCGTTTGTATGACAATTACAGGTCTCAACGCCTATTGATAGAGGTATCAATCATCGAAATCGGAGCACATTTGCAGATTTTCGAATTTTGTGGCTCTGAATTTGTGGGCTATAGTTCAGTTGATTTTCAAAAAAATTGAATTTTCCACGGAACGTGTAGAAATATTCGACCAATCCAAATGGCCGTTTGTATGACAATTACAGGTCTCAACGCCTATTGATAGAGTTTTCAATCATCGAAATCGGAGCACATTTGCAGATTTTCGAATTTTGTGGCTCTGAATTTGTGGGCTATAGTTCAGTTGATTTTCAAAAAAATTGAATTTTCCACGGAACGTGTAGAAATATTCGACCGATCCAAATGGCCGTTTGTATGACAATTACAGGTCTCAACGCCTATTGATAGATGTATCAATCATCGAAATCGGAGCACATTTGCAGATTTTCGAATTTTGTGGCTCTGAATTTGTGGGCTATAGTTCAGTTGATTTTCAAAAAAATTGAATTTTCCACGGAACGTGTAGAAATATTCGACCGGTCCAAATGGCCGTTTGTATGACAATTACAGGTCTCAACGCCTATTGATAGAGGTATCAATCATCGAAATCGGAGCACATTTGCAGATTTTCGAATTTTGTGGCTCTGAATTTGTGGGCTATAGTTCAGTTGATTTTCAAAAAAATTGAATTTTCCACGGAACGTGTAGAAATATTCGACCAATCCAAATGGCCGTTTGTATGACAATTACAGGTCTCAACGCCTATTGATAGAGTTATCAATCATCGAAATCGGAGCACATTTGCAGATTTTCGAATTTTGTGGCTCTGAATTTGTGGGCTATAGTTCAGTTGATTTTCAAAAAAATTGAATTTTCCACGGAACGTGTAGAAATATTCGACCGATCCAAATGGCCGTTTGTATGACAATTACAGGTCTCAACGCCTATTGATAGAGGTATCAATCATCGAAATCGGAGCACATTTGCAGATTTTCGAATTTTGTGGGCTATAGTTCAGTTGATTTTCAAAAAAATTGAATTTTCCACGGAACGTGTAGAAATATTCGACCGATCCAAATGGCCGTTTGTATGACAATTACAGGTCTCAACGCCTATTGATAGATGTATCAATCATCGAAATCGGAGCACATTTGCAGATTTTCGAATTTTGTGGCTCTGAATTTGTGGGCTATAGTTCAGTTGATTTTCAAAAAAATTGAATTTTCCACGGAACGTGTAGAAATATTCGACCGGTCCAAATGGCCGTTTGTATGACAATTACAGGTCTCAACGCCTATTGATAGAGGTATCAATCATCGAAATCGGAGCACATTTGCAGATTTTCGAATTTTGTGGCTCTGAATTTGTGGGCTATAGTTCAGTTGATTTTCAAAAAAATTGAATTTTCCATGGAACGTGTAGAAATATTCGACCAATCCAAATGGCCGTTTGTATGACAATTACAGGTCTCAACGCCTATTGATAGAGTTTTCAATCATCGAAATCGGAGCACATTTGCAGATTTTCGAATTTTGTGGCTCTGAATTTGTGGGCTATAGTTCAGTTGATTTTCAAAAAAATTGAATTTTCCACGGAACGTGTAGAAATATTCGACCGATCCAAATGGCCGTTTGTATGACAATTACAGGTCTCAACGCCTATTGATAGAGGTATCAATCATCGAAATCGGAGCACATTTGCAGATTTTCGAATTTTGTGGGCTATAGTTCAGTTGATTTTCAAAAAAATTGAATTTTCCACGGAACGTGTAGAAATATTCGACCGATCCAAATGGCCGTTTGTATGACAATTACAGGTCTCAACGCCTATTGATAGATGTATCAATCATCGAAATCGGAGCACATTTGCAGATTTTCGAATTTTGTGGCTCTGAATTTGTGGGCTATAGTTCAGTTGATTTTCAAAAAAATTGAATTTTCCACGGAACGTGTAGAAATATTCGACCGATCCAAATGGCCGTTTGTATTACAATTACAGGTCTCAACGCCTATTGATAGAGGTATCAATCATCGAAATCGGAGCACATTTGCAGATTTTCGAATTTTGTGGGCTATAGTTCAGTTGATTTTCAAAAAAATTGAATTTTCCACGGAACGTGTAGAAATATTCGACCGATCCAAATGGCCGTTTGTATGACAATTACAGGTCTCAACGCCTATTGATAGAGGTATCAATCATCGAAATCGGAGCACATTTGCAGATTTTCGAATTTTGTGGCTCTGAATTTGTGGGCTATAGTTCAGTTGATTTTCAAAAAAATTGAATTTTCCACGGAACGTGTAGAAATATTCGACCAATCCAAATGGCCGTTTGTATGACAATTACAGGTCTCAACGCCTATTGATAGAGTTTTCAATCATCGAAATCGGAGCACATTTGCAGATTTTCGAATTTTGTGGCTCTGAATTTGTGGGCTATAGTTCAGTTGATTTTCAAAAAAATTGAATTTTCCACGGAACGTGTAGAAATATTCGACCGATCCAAATGGCCGTTTGTATGACAATTACAGGTCTCAACGCCTATTGATAGAGGTATCAATCATCGAAATGGGAGCACATTTGCAGATTTTCGAATTTTGTGGGCTATAGTTCAGTTGATTTTCAAAAAAATTGAATTTTCCACGGAACGTGTAGAAATATTCGACCGATCCAAATGGCCGTTTGTATGACAATTACAGGTCTCAACGCCTATTGATAGAGGTATCAATCATCGAAATGGGAGCACATTTGCAGATTTTCGAATTTTGTGGGCTATAGTTCAGTTGATTTTAAAAAAAATTGAATTTTCCACGGAACGTGTAGAAATATTCGACCAATCCAAATGGCCGTTTGTATGACAATTACAGGTCTCAACGCCTATTGATAGAGTTTTCAATCATCGAAATCGGAGCACATTTGCAGATTTTCGAATTTTGTGGCTCTGAATTTGTGGGCTATAGTTCAGTTGATTTTCAAAAAAATTGAATTTTCCACGGAACGTGTAGAAATATTCGACCGATCCAAATGGCCGTTTGTATGACAATTACAGGTCTCAACGCCTATTGATAGAGGTATTAATCATCGAAATGGGAGCACATTTGCAGATTTTCGAATTTTGTGGGCTATAGTTCAGTTGATTTTCAAAAAAATTGAATTTTCCACGGAACGTGTAGAAATATTCGACCGATCCAAATGGCCGTTTGTATGACAATTACAGGTCTCAACGCCTATTGATAGATGTATCAATCATCGAAATCGGAGCACATTTGCAGATTTTCGAATTTTGTGATAGAGGTATCAATCATCGAAATCGGAGCACATTTGCAGATTTTCGAATTTTGTGGCTCTGAATTTGTGGGCTATAGTTCAGTTGATTTTCAAAAAAATTGAATTTTCCACGGAACGTGTAGAAATATTCGACCAATCCAAATGGCCGTTTGTATGACAATTACAGGTCTCAACGCCTATTGATAGAGTTTTCAATCATCGAAATCGGAGCACATTTGCAGATTTTCGAATTTTGTGGCTCTGAATTTGTGGGCTATAGTTCAGTTGATTTTCAGAAAAATTGAATTTTCCACGGAACGTGTAGAAATATTCGACCGGTCCAAATGGCCGTTTGTATGACAATTACAGGTCTCAACGCCTATTGATAGAGGTATCAATCATCGAAATCGGAGCACATTTGCAGATTTTCGAATTTTGTGGCTCTGAATTTGTGGGCTATAGTTCAGTTGATTTTCAAAAAAATTGAATTTTCCACGGAACGTGTAGAAATATTCGACCAATCCAAATGGCCGTTTGTATGACAATTACAGGTCTCAACGCCTATTGATAGAGTTTTCAATCATCGAAATCGGAGCACATTTGCAGATTTTCGAATTTTGTGGCTCTGAATTTGTGGGCTATAGTTCAGTTGATTTTCAAAAAAATTGAATTTTCCACGGAACGTGTAGAAATATTCGACCGATCCAAATGGCTGTTTGTATGACAATTACAGAGGTTTCAACGCCTATTGATAGAGGTATCAATCATCGAAATCGGAGCGCATTTGCAGATTTTCGAATTTTGTGGCTCTGAATTTGTGGGCTATAGTTCAGTTGATTTGAAAAAAAATTGAATTTTTCACGGAACGTGTAGAAATATTCGACCGATCCAAATGGCCGTTTGTATGACAATTACAGGTCTCAACGCCTATTGATAGATGTATCAATCATCGAAATCGGAGCACATTTGCAGATTTTCGAATTTTGTGGCTCTGAATTTGTGGGCTATAGTTCAGTTGATTTTCAAAAAAATTGAATTTTCCACGGAACGTGTAGAAATATTCGACCGATCCAAATGGCCGTTTGTATGACAATTACAGGTCTCAACGCCTATTGATAGAGGTATCAATCATCGAAATCGGAGCACATTTGCAGATTTTCGAATTTTGTGGCTCTGAATTTGTGGGCTATAGTTCAGTTGATTTAAAAAAAAACTGAATTTTCCACGGAACGTGTAGAAATATTCGACCGGTCCAAATGGCCGTTTGTATGACAATTACAGGTCTCAACGCCTATTGATAGAGGTATCAATCATCGAAATCGGAGCACATTTGCAGATTTTCGAATTTTGTGGCTCTGAATTTGTGGGCTATAGTTCAGTTGATTTTCAAAAAAATTGAATTTTCCACGGAACGTGTAGAAATATTCGACCGATCCAAATGGCCGTTTGTATGACAATTACAGGTCTCAACGCCTATTGATAGAGGTATCAATCATCGAAATCGGAGCACATTTGCAGATTTTCGAATTTTGTGGCTCTGAATTTGTGGGCTATAGTTCAGTTGATTTTCAAAAAAATTGAATTTTCCACGGAACGTGTAGAAATATTCGACCGGTCCAAATGGCCGTTTGTATGACAATTACAGGTCTCAACGCCTATTGATAGAGGTATCAATCATCGAAATCGGAGCACATTTGCAAATTTTCGAATTTTGTGGCTCTGAATTTGTGGGCTATAGTTCAGTTGATTTTCAAAAAAATTGAATTTTCCACGGAACGTGTAGAAATATTCGACCAATCCAAATGGCCGTTTGTATGACAATTACAGGTCTCAACGCCTATTGATAGAGTTTTCAATCATCGAAATCGGAGCACATTTGCAGATTTTCGAATTTTGTGGCTCTGAATTTGTGGGCTATAGTTCAGTTGATTTTCAAAAAAATTGAATTTTCCACGGAACGTGTAGAAATATTCGACCAATCCAAATGGCCGTTTGTATGACAATTACAGGTCTCAACGCCTATTGATAGAGTTTTCAATCATCGAAATCGGAGCACATTTGCAGATTTTCGAATTTTGTGGCTCTGAATTTGTGGGCTATAGTTCAGTTGATTTTCAAAAAAATTGAATTTTCCACGGAACGTGTAGAAATATTCGACCAATCCAAATGGCCGTTTGTATGACAATTACAGGTCTCAACGCCTATTGATAGAGTTTTCAATCATCGAAATCGGAGCACATTTGCAGATTTTCGAATTTTGTGGCTCTGAATTTGTGGGCTATAGTTCAGTTGAATTTCAAAAAAGTTGAATTTTCCACGGAACGTGTAGAAATATTCGACCGATCCAAATGGCTGTTAGTATGATAATTACAGGTCTCAACGCCTATTGATAGAGGTATCACTCATCGAAATCGGAGCACATTTGCAGATTTTCGAATTTTGTGGCTCTGAATTTGTGGGCTATAGTTCAGTTGATTTTCAAAAAAATTGAATTTTCCACGGAACGTGTAGAAATATTCGACCGATCCAAATGGCCGTTTGTATGACAATTACAGAGGTTTCAACGCCTATTGATAGAGGTATCAATCATCGAAATCGGAGCACATTTGCAGATTTTCGAATTTTGTGGCTCTGAATTTGTGGGCTATAGTTCAGTTGATTTTCAAAAAAATTGAATTTTCCACGGAACGTGTAGAAATATTCGACCGGTCCAAATGGCCGTTTGTATGACAATTACAGGTCTCAACGCCTATTGATAGATGTATCAATCATCGAAATCGGAGCACATTTGCAGATTTTCGAATTTTGTGGCTCTGAATTTGTGGGCTATAGTTCAGTTGATTTTCAAAAAAATTGAATTTTCCACGGAACGTGTAGAAATATTCGACCGATCCAAATGGCCGTTTGTATGACAATTACAGGTCTCAACGCCTATTGATAGAGGTATCAATCATCGAAATCGGAGCACATTTGCAGATTTTCGAATTTTGTGGCTCTGAATTTGTGGGCTATAGTTCAGTTGATTTTCAAAAAAATTGAATTTTCCACGGAACGTGTAGAAATATTCGACCGATCCAAATGGCTGTTTGTATGACAATTACAGGTCTCAACGCCTATTGATAGAGGTATCAATCATCGAAATCGGAGCACATTTGCAGATTTTCGAATTTTGTGGCTCTGTATTTGTGGGCTATAGTTCAGTTGATTTTAAAAAAAATTGAATTTTCCACGGAACGTGTAGAAATATTCGACCAATCCAAATGGCCGTTTGTATGACAATTACAGGTCTCAACGCCTATTGATAGAGTTTTCAATCATCGAAATCGGAGCACATTTGCAGATTTTCGAATTTTGTGGCTCTGAATTTGTGGGCTATAGTTCAGTTGATTTTCAAAAAAATTGAATTTTCCACGGAACGTGTAGAAATATTCGACCGATCCAAATGGCCGTTTGTATGACAATTACAGGTCTCAACGCCTATTGATAGAGGTATCAATCATCGAAATCGGAGCACATTTGCAGATTTTCGAATTTTGTGGCTCTGAATTTGTGGGCTATAGTTCAGTTGATTTTCAAAAAAATTGAATTTTCCACGGAACGTGTAGAAATATTCGACCGATCCAAATGGCCGTTTGTATGACAATTACAGGTCTCAACGCCTATTGATAGAGGTATCAATCATCGAAATGGGAGCACATTTGCAGATTTTCGAATTTTGTGGGCTATAGTTCAGTTGATTTTCAAAAAAATTGAATTTTCCACGGAACGTGTAGAAATATTCGACCAATCCAAATGGCCGTTTGTATGACAATTACAGGTCTCAACGCCTATTGATAGAGTTTTCAATCATCGAAATCGGAGCACATTTGCAGATTTTCGAATTTTGTGGCTCTGAATTTGTGGGCTATAGTTCAGTTGATTTTCAAAAAAATTGAATTTTCCACGGAACGTGTAGAAATATTCGACCGGTCCAAATGGCCGTTTGTATGACAATTACAGGTCTCAACGCCTATTGATAGAGGTATCAATCATCGAAATCGGAGCACATTTGCAGATTTTCGAATTTTGTGGCTCTGAATTTATGGGCTATAGTTCAGTTGATTTTCAAAAAAATTGAATTTTCCACGGAACGTGTAGAAATATTCGACCGATCCAAATGGCCGTTTGTATGACAATTACAGGTCTCAACGCCTATTGATAAAGTTTTCAATCATCGAAATCGGAGCACATTTGCAGATTTTCGAATTTTGTGGCTCTGAATTTGTGGGCTATAGTTCAGTTGATTTTCAAAAAAATTGAATTTTCCACGGAACGTGTAGAAATATTCGATCAATCCAAATGGCCGTTTGTATGACAATTACAGGTCTTAACGCCTATTGATAGAGGTATCAATCATCGAAATCGGAGCACATTTGCAGATTTTCGAATTTTGTGGCTCTGAATTTGTGGGCTATAGTTCAGTTGATTTTCAAAAAAATTGAATTTTCCACGGAACGTGTAGAAATATTCGACCGATCCAAATGGCCGTTTGTATGACAATTACAGGTCTCAACGCCTATTGATAAAGTTTTCAATCATCGAAATCGGGGCACATTTGCAGATTTTCGAATTTTGTGGCTCTGAATTTGTGGGCTATAGTTCAGTTGATTTTCAAAAAAATTGAATTTTCCACGGAACGTGTAGAAATATTCGACCGATCCAAATGGCCGTTTGTATGACAATTACAGGTCTCAACGCCTATTGATAAAGTTTTCAATCATCGAAATCGGAGCACATTTGCAGATTTTCGAATTTTGTGGCTCTGAATTTGTGGGCTATAGTTCAGTTGATTTTCAAAAAAATTGAATTTTCCACGGAACGTGTAGAAATATTCGATCAATCCAAATGGCCGTTTGTATGACAATTACAGGTCTCAACGCCTATTGATAGAGGTATCAATCATCGAAATCGGAGCACATTTGCAGATTTTCGAATTTTGTGGCTCTGAATTTGTGGGCTATAGTTCAGTTGATTTTCAAAAAAATTGAATTTTCCACGGAACGTGTAGAAATATTCGACCGATCCAAATGGCCGTTTGTATGACAATTACAGGTCTCAACGCCTATTGATAGAGGTATCAATCATCGAAATCGGAGCACATTTGCAGATTTTCGAATTTTGTGGCTCTGAATTTGTGGGCTATAGTTCAGTTGATTTTCAAAAAAATTGAATTTTCCACGGAACGTGTAGAAATATTCGACCGATCCAAATGGCCGTTTGTATGACAATTACAGGTCTCAACGCCTATTGATAAAGTTTTCAATCATCGAAATCGGAGCACATTTGCAGATTTTCGAATTTTGTGGCTCTGAATTTGTGGGCTATAGTTCAGTTGATTTTCAAAAAAATTGAATTTTCCACGGAACGTGTAGAAATATTCGACCAATCCAAATGGCTGTTTGTATGACAATTACAGGTCTCAACGCCTATTGATAGAGGTATCAATCATCTAAATCGGAGCACATTTGCAGATTTTCGAATTTTATGGCTCTGAATTTGTGGGCTATAGTTCAGTTGATTTTCAAAAAAATTGAATTTTCCACGGAACGTGTAGAAATATTCGACCGATCCAAATGGCCGTTTGTATGACAATTACAGGTCTCAACGCCTATTGATAAAGTTTTCAATCATCGAAATCGGAGCACATTTGCAGATTTTCGAATTTTGTGGCTCTGAATTTGTGGGCTATAGTTCAGTTGATTTTCAAAAAAATTGAATTTTCCACGGAACGTGTAGAAATATTCGACCGATCCAAATGGCCGTTTGTATGACAATTACAGGTCTCAACGCCTATTGATAGAGGTATCAATCATCGAAATCGGAGCACATTTGCAGATTTTCGAATTTTGTGGCTCTGAATTTGTGGGCTATAGTTCAGTTGATTTTCAAAAAAATTGAATTTTCCACGGAACGTGTAGAAATATTCGACCGATCCAAATGGCCGTTTGTATGACAATTACAGGTCTCAACGCCTATTGATAAAGTTTTCAATCCTCGAAATCGGAGCACATTTGCAGATTTTCGATTTTTGTGGCTCTGAATTTGTGGGATATAGTTCAGTTGATTTTCAAAAAAATTGAATTTTCCACGGAACGTGTAGAAATATTCGACCAATCCAAATGGCTGTTTGTATGACAATTACAGGTCTCAACGCCTATTGATAGAGGTATCAATCATCGAAATCGGAGCACATTTGCAGATTTTCGAATTTTGTGGCTCTGAATTTGTGGGCTATAGTTCAGTTGATTTTCAAAAAAATTGAATTTTCCACGGAACGTGTAGAAATATTCGACCGATCCAAATGGCCGTTTGTATGACAATTACAGGTCTCAACGCCTATTGATAAAGTTTTCAATCATCGAAATCGGAGCACATTTGCAGATTTTCGATTTTTGTGGCTCTGAATTTGTGGGATATAGTTCAGTTGATTTTCAAAAAAATTGAATTTTCCACGGAACGTGTAGAAATATTCGACCGATCCAAATGGCCGTTTGTATGACAATTACAGGTCTCAACGCCTATTGATAGAGGTATCACTCATCGAAATCGGAGCACATTTGCAGATTTTCGAATTTTGTGGCTCTGAATTTGTGGGCTATAGTTCAGTTGATTTTCAAAAAAATTGAATTTTCCACGGAACGTGTAGAAATATTCGACCGATCCAAATGGCCGTTTGTATGACAATTACAGGTCTCAACGCCTATTGATAAAGTTTTCAATCATCGAAATCGGAGCACATTTGCAGATTTTCGATTTTTGTGGCTCTGAATTTGTGGGATATAGTTCAGTTGATTTTCAAAAAAATTGAATTTTCCACGGAACGTGTAGAAATATTCGACCGATCCAAATGGCCGTTTGTATGACAATTACAGGTCTCAACGCCTATTGATAGAGGTATCAATCATCGAAGTCGGAGCACATTTGCAGATTTTCGAATTTTGTGGCTCTGAATTTGTGGGCTATAGTTCAGTTGATTTTCAAAAAAATTGAATTTTCCACGGAACGTGTAGAAATATTCGACCGATCCAAATGGCCGTTTGTATGACAATTACAGGTCTCAACGCCTATTGATAAAGTTTTCAATCATCGAAATCGGAGCACATTTGCAGATTTTCGATTTTTGTGGCTCTGAATTTGTGGGATATAGTTCAGTTGATTTTCAAAAAAATTGAATTTTCCACGGAACGTGTAGAAATATTCGACCAATCCAAATGGCTGTTTGTATGACAATTACAGGTCTCAACGCCTATTGATAGAGGTATCAATCATCGCAATCGGAGCACATTTGCAGATTTTCGAATTTTGTGGCTCTGAATTTGTGGGCTATAGTTCAGTTGATTTTCAAAAAAATTGAATTTTCCACGGAACGTGTAGAAATATTCGACCGATCCAAATGGCCGTTTGTATGACAATTACAGGTCTCAACGCCTATTGATAAAGTTTTCAATCATCGAAATCGGAGCACATTTGCAGATTTTCGATTTTTGTGGCTCTGAATTTGTGGGATATAGTTCAGTTGATTTTCAAAAAAATTGAATTTTCCACGGAACGTGTAGAAATATTCGACCAATCCAAATGGCTGTTTGTATGACAATTACAGGTCTCAACGCCTATTGATAGAGGTATCAATCATCGAAATCGGAGCACATTTGCAGATTTTCGAATTTTGTGGCTCTGAATTTGTGGGCTATAGTTCAGTTGATTTTCAAAAAAATTGAATTTTCCACGGAACGTGTAGAAATATTCGACCGGTCCAAATGGCCGTTTGTATGACAATTACAGGTCTCAACGCCTATTGATAAAGTTTTCAATCATCGAAATCGGAGCACATTTGCAGATTTTCGAATTTTGTGGCTCTGAATTTGTGGGCTATAGTTCAGTTGATTTTCAAAAAAATTGAATTTTCCACGGAACGTGTAGAAATATTCGACCAATCCAAATGGCTGTTTGTATGACAATTACAGGTCTCAACGCCTATTGATAGAGGTATCAATCATCTAAATCGGAGCACATTTGCAGATTTTCGAATTTTATGGCTCTGAATTTGTGGGCTATAGTTCAGTTGATTTTCAAAAAAATTGAATTTTCCACGGAACGTGTAGAAATATTCGACCCATCCAAATGGCCGTTTGTATGACAATTACAGGTCTCAACGCCTATTGATAAAGTTTTCAATCATCGAAATCGGAGCACATTTGCAGATTTTCGAATTTTGTGGCTCTGAATTTGTGGGCTATAGTTCAGTTGATTTTCAAAAAAATTGAATTTTCCACGGAACGTGTAGAAATATTCGACCGATCCAAATGGCCGTTTGTATGACAATTACAGGTCTCAACGCCTATTGATAGAGGTATCAATCATCGAAATCGGAGCACATTTGCAGATTTTCGAATTTTGTGGCTCTGAATTTGTGGGCTATAGTTCAGTTGATTTTCAAAAAAATTGAATTTTCCACGGAACGTGTAGAAATATTCGACCGATCCAAATGGCCGTTTGTATGACAATTACAGGTCTCAACGCCTATTGATAAAGTTTTCAATCATCGAAATCGGAGCACATTTGCAGATTTTCGATTTTTGTGGCTCTGAATTTGTGGGATATAGTTCAGTTGATTTTCAAAAAAATTGAATTTTCCACGGAACGTGTAGAAATATTCGACCGATCCAAATGGCCGTTTGTATGACAATTACAGGTCTCAACGCCTATTGATAGAGGTATCAATCATCGAAATCGGAGCACATTTGCAGATTTTCGAATTTTGTGGCTCTGAATTTGTGGGCTATAGTTCAGTTGATTTTCAAAAAAATTGAATTTTCCACGGAACGTGTAGAAATATTCGACCGATCCAAATGGCCGTTTGTATGACAATTACAGGTCTCAACGCCTATTGATAGAGGTATCAATCATCGAAATCGGAGCACATTTGCAGATTTTCGAATTTTGTGGCTCTGAATTTGTGGGCTATAGTTCAGTTGATTTAAAAAAAAATTGAATTTTCCACGGAACGTGTAGAAATATTCGACCGGTCCAAATGGCCGTTTGTATGACAATTACAGGTCTCAACGCCTATTGATAGAGGTATCAATCATC